>JAVXUP010000612.1:0-397036 GCA_033070095.1 Escallonia herrerae | reverse complement strand
TGATTATCAATGTTATTTCAATTGGTAGGGTTTTTGCCCAAAACCAAAAAAGAAAGGGATACAGGTTCATGACAGTAACAGAAAATACCGAAAGCTGAGTTGGTTACCTCCTTAAAAGCATTAATCTCCTCCTGCGTAAGGCCTTCATCCTCTCCTGCATTTTCCTCCCAACCAAGAGAGCGAAGAAACGCAACCTCTTCTTCATCCGGATAAGTTTCTATGTTAGCGCTCAAATTCTTCTCTCCAAACTGAGCCTCCCTGTAGGCATCACCTTATTGGTGATCTTGCTACCATTACCAGTAACACGGGAACTGACTACTTCCTTCAATACACAACCAGAGTTCTCCATCATGGCACCGGAATCTAGGAGAATGGCAGAAGAATTTGCCAAGGTTTTCTTTTTCATGAGATTGAAAAAATCACTCCGACTTTGGGCTTGAGACAGCGAAGGTCTCTTCTCCAATGCGGATCTCAGATTAAGAGGCTTTAGGTAGTTTTGGCCCGTCAAAGGAGCAGCTGGAGCTGATGGGTGAACTGCAGGTTGACTATTTTCTACTCTGCTGCTTCCATTGATGATTGTAGATGCATCCTTTGCCAAGGATGATGCACCGTAATCCCATAATGGTTTGAGAACATAGAACTTCCCAACATTGGTCATTGAAGCATCACTCTTGACTTGCCCACCACGAACAGATTGATTAGCAAGCTGTGATGAATGGGGCTGCAGGTGTGCAGCACTCTTTGAAGCCATAAGCGTCTCACTGGTCCTATTTGCTGCTTTTGGCTGCTTTGCTTTATTGGAAGAATTGGGAACCTGAAATGAAAATAAGCTAACTACTAAGAATTTTGACGTTTAATGCGGCACCTAGAATCGGTACATGCAGCCTTCACCAGTGCCACCAATACAGATGCATGGTTCAGTTGAAACCCTCAGTATCGGATGACTTTTCATGATTGATGGTGCCGAAAATGGTTCGATGATACGTGGAGGTGCCACAAAGGATGCGGTCTGAGTTGGCTTCCAGGTAGGCAACGTGGGAGACAGCAAGGACGGCGCAAGGGCCGAGGACAAGGCTCCCCAGACAGGTCGTGAGGGCTGGCAGTGCTGCGCAGGCAGGGTGACGATGAACAGGACCGACAGTCTACAGTCCGTGATGAGGGTATGGCGTCCAGGGTCCGTAGACGGGAGTTCAAGTATATTTCTCTCACTAGAATTCCAGAGAGAATGTTCCTTTTAGAGAGAGAAGTGAAAAGTCCAAATGAGAAAAAGATCCTTGAAAAAGCTCCAAAGTCCACTATTTATAGGCAAAAATGTGCATGTGTCATAAGTTGACATGTGTCGCCCCCTGGGAACGACACGTCACCAGGGGGCCGACGCACTGACCCTTCGTTGGACTGCCGGTTCCTAAGTTCGTGCTGCCCTGCCCTTGCAACATCTCTCTGCCTGTCTGAGGAGACTGATCATGCCGCGGTAGCATGGTCAGAGTAGCCCGTTGCCCCAGCCTCCAGTCCAAGCCCTTACTGAATCCCACAGGTCTGGCAGCGGCGGGGAAGACCCGACGCCCAGCTGCCAGGTGGACTAGGCAAGATGCCCTTCCGAAGACCTGCTCCCGTCTCCGAGTGACCCGGGGGTCATAGTCCTTAGGGGTGCCGACGCGAGCCCCCAGTGCCAGAGCACGTAGGCTAGTCACGCAGGCACCCTGGCGGAGATAGTGTCCTGGAGGAGTAGCCTATCCCGTGAGCATATAACATGATTGCAGCGCATGGGGCGCGGTTGAGTGCGGGCGACGAGGGTCGCAGAGTGATCTCCGAGCGACAAGGGTCGTTGCGTGGATGGCGGGTGACTGTGAGCGACGGTCGTCATGGCGACAGAGCGGCCACAAGCGACGGTCGTCGTGACTACGGTGGAGCGCGGCCGCGAGCGACGGTCATCGTGACAATGTGGTGGGGTCAAAGGTGACGGCGTCGGTGTTCAAGGCAGGTGGCCGACCCCCAAGGGCGGAGGCCGACGCTTGGGGGAGGCCGAGCCTAGAGGGAGGCCGACACCCCTAGGGTGGCCGACCCCAAGGGTGGCCGACCCCTGGGGGAGGCCGACCCTAGAGGGAGGCCGACCCCCGAGGGTGACCGACCCCTCGGGGTGGCCGACCCCCAGGGTGGCCGACCCCTTGGGGGAGGCCGACCCTAGAGGGAGGCCGACCCCCCGAGGTGGCCGACCCCTTGGGGTGGCCGACCCCCAGGGAGGCCGACCCTTGGGGGGCCGACCCTAGAGGGAGGCCGACCCCTTGGGGTGGCCGACCCCTTGGGGTGGAAGGCACGCCGAAGTCGCTTCACGAATGGTTCACGTGACTTGAGCATGCGTTGCTTTGACCGGCCCTCGAGCGTTGAAAAGTTGACCGCTGACTGGGTGATGTGTCGTGCAAAGTGGGTCCCTTGGCGGGTCTTGGGGTGCGACCAGAATAGGGTATGAACATAAGCCCCCTGCGTGTGGCGGGCGCGGAGGGGCAACCCGAGCGGGCGTCGCATGCATAAACGATGTGGTTACAGCCCTTCTTGCTGCGGGGGCCAGGGTCCTGGTAATGGAGCCGGCGATGACGCTAAGCCCGTGTAGCAGTTTGATTGAGTCGGCGATGGCTTCAAGGTTGTGAGCCCATCCCGTAGTTTGATTGTGCCGGCGATGGCTTCAAGGTTGTGAGCCCATCCCGTAGTTGATTGTGCCGGCGATGGCTTCCAGGTTGTGAGCCCATCCCGTAGTTGATTGTGCCGGCGATGGCTTCAAGGTTGTGAGCCCATCCCGTAGTTGATTGTGCCGGCGATGGCTTCAAGGTTGTGAGCCCATCCCGTAGTTGATTGTGCCGGCGATGGCTTCCAGGTTGTGAGCCCATCCCGTAGTTGATTGTGCCGGCGATGGCTTCCAGGTTGTGAGCCCATCCCGTAGTTGATTGTGCCGGCGATGGCACTAGCCCGTGCTGGCGCTCAGCCCATGCCGCAGGGAGGGGTCCTCGTGCAGGAGCACTACGAGCGGAGCCTCCAGAATGCCGCACACTCTAGAGAGTGGGTTGAAGGTCTTCCATGCCCATGGCGGGGGCGCATGGTGTGGTGAACGGGTGTTATGCCCGGAGGCTTGTAACATGGTCGTGGTGCATGGACATGGCGACGATTGTCGCGGGGACAATACATGGTGCCGGAGCACATGTCATGAAAGTGGTGGGGCGACGAACGTCGCGAAGCAATACTTTGTGCCGGGGCACATGTGATAAGAATGGCGCATGGGTGCGGCGACGAAGGTCACGGAGCATATACTTGGTGCCGGGGGCACGCATGATGAGAATAACGCACGGGCGCGGCGACGAACGTCGCGGAGCTATACTTGGTGCCGGGGGCACGTATCATGAAGATGGCGCACGGGCGCGGCGACGAACGTCGCGGAGCTACAGTTGGTGCCGGGGCACGCATGATGAGAATAGCGCACGGGCGCGGCGACGAACGTCGCGGAGCTATACTTGGTGCCGGGGGCACGCATGATGAGAATGGCGCACGGGCGCGGCGACGAACGTCGCGGAGCTATACTTGGTGCCGGGGGCACGCATGATGAGAATGGCGCACGGGCGCAGCGACGAACGTCGCGGTAGTGCATCAAGTGACCATTGGCGTTGAGCGCGCGTTGTAAAGAGCGCGATGAGTTGGCACAAGCGACGCGGTTCAAGGAGATGGCACGCGGGCGACGGGGCCTGTCGCGGAGCTGTCATGTGAATGCGTGCGACGAAGGTCGTGGAGGTGGCGCGCGGGCGCGCACTGCGGTCATAGCGGTGACGGCGCGTGGTCGACAAACTGTGGCGAGGCGCCGGCGGACGGGAGCGTAAAGTAAAGGAAAAAAGAAAGAAAAAGAAAAGAAAGAAAGAAAGAATAGAAAAAGAAAGAAAGAAAGAGAAAAATAAAAAGAAAAAGAAAAGAAAATTGCCCACCCCTATATAAGGAGCGGAGGGGGGCAGGGGCGGAGGCACCGCCATTTGTGCCTACGTAAGTCAGAGAGAGAGAGAGAGAAAGAGAGAAAAAAAAGGGAGAGTGAGAGAAGAGGTGGAATTGGGCGAGGGGTCGTCGGGGCCAGGGGGTCGGCCAGTCGGTGGCTCTGCGAGGGGAGGGGGGTCGGCCAGCCACGGGGGCTCGGCCGCACGAGGGGGGTCGGCCCAGCGAGGGGCGTCGGCCGGACAGGGTGGGTCGGCCCAGCGAGGGGGATCGGCCGGGCAAGGGGGGTCGGCCCAGCGAGGGTCGGCCGCGCATGGGGGGTCGGCCAGCCACGGGGGGTCCGCCGCACGAGAGGGGTCGGCCGCACATGGGGGGTCGGCCAGCCACGGGGGGTCGGCCGCACGAGAGGGGTCGGCCGCACATGGGGGGTCGGCCAGTCACGGGGGGTCGGTCACGCAGGGTGTCCGACAGGCCCAAGTCCCATCCTCACAGCCCGGAGCGACGCCAGCAGCGAAAAAAGTTCGGCAGAAGATGTGGGCGAAGCCGCGAGGGGCCGCGACGGGTACATCGCGACCGCCGCGGGATATGATGACTGTACCTGTGCCGGCGCCGCCAGTCGATGAGGCCATACCGTCAGTGGGTGTCGAGGCGGCAGTGCCATTGACCTTTGATGATGGCGGTAGGAGGTCCTACGATCCGGAGCCAGATAAGACAAACACATTGCTGGGGGTGAGGGGAGTAGTACCGTGTGTACCGGACCGTGAGCTGTGGAGGGAGTTGGCCATTCGTGTGGCAGACGGAGCGTTCAGGACACCGTGGGGTGGTCCGTCGATGGGAGAGGAGCCTCGGCTGTCGTCACCCTACCTTCGCGCGCCGAGCCCGGCGGAGGCGCCTGTGATGTCGCCGAGGTATGTACCGGCATTGTTGATTGGGAGAGAGGACATACCTTGGTCGCCGGTGATGTTCAAGGGCCATAGTGCGATGCCGGTAGGGTGGGACTTTTGGTGTGAGCATATGTTGGAGACACCGGTGAGGGCGCAGGTGTTGCAGGCACTAGGGCTGTTACCGGCGATCAATGTTACGGCGAGGGGGCTGGAGTTATATAGGGATACGCCAGGGATGACCCGATTGCTGGCAAGATGGAGCACGCAGTCGCATACGTTCGTGACCGAGTTCGGGGAGATCGGGCCGACGTTACTCGATGTGTTGATGCTGACAGGGCTGCCGATACACGGGGAGGTGGATGCACGGGTGACCCGGCTGAGCGGGGAGGAGCGGTTGTTGCAGACGCAGCTACTGGACATTTTGGCGGAGACGAAGAGGCACCGGAAGGGGACGTACGGTGGGTGGCTGCGCCAGTTCTACGGCACGCCGCAGGCGAGGACAGGCCAGAAGTTGGGCAATGCTGCCCAGTTCGTGATGGGTCCGTATCATGGCAGCGATCGGTACGAGTTGGTGGCGTTTTTGGCGATGTTCTTATCGAGGTAAATTTTGTACTGTCGTGTGATTATTCGTGAATATATCGTATGTCCTGCTTGCCCTGTAAAACGTCAAACTGACATATGTTGCCGGTCGTTGTTTGCAGGTTTGTGTTTGAGGGGACACCTGAGGATGGCATTTCCCCGAGGGTGTTTCCCTTGGCCATTAGGATGGCGCAGGGAAGGCGGGTCGGCTTGGCTCCGGTGTACTTGGGCACGTTATACTCGCGGCTAGATCAGTTCGTGAATGACGTGAAGCGGTCGTATGGTCGGTATCAGGTGGCGACGTACGTGGACTGGATGTTCTTGCAGAGGTACCTGTACGAGTGCTTTCCAGGGTACCGTCCTGACGGATACCCACTCGCACACCCGTCACCGACGATGGGGACAGTGACCCGTCCAGGCAGGTCGCGGCAGGTGGCGTTGTGGTGTAGCGGGTCTCGGGCTTTTGCTTGGGCAGGCATCAGGAGGCCGGGGTGCCCGTTGGCACAGATTCTAGACAAACGGGGGGAATGCGAGCGACGGCCCTATATGGAGATGCATGCGTCATATGGTACGCCGCCATGGCTGCACGTGCAGGAGGTGACGACAGATCTGAGCAGGAGAGGCGAGCTAGCGCCAGGACAGCTGGCGCTATTGGTCGCGTATTTTCCCGGCTGGCTCCCGGTATTGACAGATGATGGCGGGAAGCCCGCCGAGTGCTGCTATTATGTGGCGAGGTATTGCCCGGACCGTCTGTCGTTGGCGTTCGGGTACGATCTAGAGCCCCCATGCGGTTATGACAGCCCTTGGAGTGTGGCGACGGCTTTTGGGTATACACTATATGACAGAGCCCGCGAGTGGCCGGCACCGACGACAGAGTGGAGGCAGCCAGGGACAGAGGTGGCAGGGGCGGTGACCGCGGATTATGCGCATTGGTGGGAGCGACTGCGAGGGAGCTGGGCCGGATGGCTGGCACAGCCGTCAGGCACACGTCGACAGGTAGATGTGTTCGCATGTGACCGAGCCCTGAGTTTGATATCGGCCACAGTCGCGAGGCAGTGCGGGATGCTGTCACTGGTGACCGGGAGTTCTGTTCCGAGCTCGGAGAGGGAGGCGGAGGAGGATGCCGTAGAGTTGGGGGACGCTGCTCCCGGGGAGGACCGTGGGGAGGAGCCTATTGCCGAGGTGCCGAGGGTGCCGGGGGCCGGCAAGGGGCCCTTGTCGGCATTGCGAGTGGGGATGATGGAGACAGCGCGTCAGGCTAGTGCTGGTACCTCAGCCCCACACCTATCAGGGGCGAAGAGGCCGCGCGACGTATTAGAGGAGCTAGACTCTGAGGTTTGCTTCTGTCCTTTCTTTTTGTCGTATAAATATGGTTTGCATATTGCTCATAATCTGTGAACTGACAGCGGTTTTGCCAGGGGGACGAGGAAGAGGCGGTCGCGGGGGGGAGCGAGGCCGAGACTGAGATCGCAGGCGAGGAGGCTATGGCAGCCGAGGCCGGCAGATTAGTTGACAGTGATGAGACCGAGGCCGTTGAGCTATTGACGGCCAGTGTGCCGAGGAGGGTGAGCCCATTGCCTGCTACTGAGGAAACGGTGGGGGCACTATACGGCGGAGAGGGGAGCGATACGGTGATGTTCGACATTGACGAGGACTGGTGGACAGGCATGGAGACGCAGGTTGTGGGAGGTGATGGTGGCGAAATGGCGGAGCCTGAGTCTGTTGTTGCTGCCTCGATTCGTGAGCGAGAGACACCGGTTCAGGCTGTGGTGGTGCGACGGCATGACACATTGCCGGAGTCCGTGGTTGAGGTCGGAGCTACTCTTCTGGCGATGCACTCAGCCACGATTGGGGCGCAGAGGGCGGGTGGGATGTCGGAGATTTCTGCAGCGGGCGGCAGTGGCGCGACAGTCGGAGAGATGAGTAGAGGATCCTCGAGCGGTCAGGTGGATGTGGCAGCTTGGGGGGGCCTCCAGCTACCAGCGGAGACTGTGCGCCGGTTAGAACTGGTGAAGGCAGCGTTCCCGCAGACATTCGAGAGCGTGGTGGTAGAGAACCCAGTACTACGGATGTGGGTGTCTGCAGGGTTTATGGAGTGGTTGCTGCCGTTCGCCAGTGTGCCGTCGTCGGGTTGGACTGCAGAGTTCGTTGCTCGGTCGCTTTCAGAGTTCGCTCCGTTCACATCGCTAGGTATGCAGCTGGACTGGCTAGCAGATTTCTTTAGATCGAGGAGCGTCAGCCACGATATGGATGAGAGGCGTGCAGTCGTGGTTATGCGGGAGATGTTGCTGGAGCGGCGCCGCACAGGATTAGAGGCAGAGCGGTCAGAGATCACGGCAGAGTTGGCCGGGATTGACATGCAGGTGGCAGAGATAGAGAGACAGCTCGTCGATTTGCAGAGGCAGTTGTCCGATCTACAGAGGCGGCGAGGTGAGGTGGACGGGCGAGAGTCAGAGCGGTTAGGGCGACAGGCCGAGCTTGATGCTGGATGGTCAGAGGTACAAGCGGAGCGGGAGGTACTTCAGGCATTCAGCTCCCACCCAGTTGCATCGCTGTTGTCTAGACTTTCCTAGCTTGTATGTTACTTTGCCGTAGTTGTAGTGCTTAACGACGGCTAGTAAACGTTTGATGTATATGTACATATTTTCGATGGTCTCGGCTTATTGTATGTTATGTTCGGTTGCTCTCTTCTTTTTTTGAATGTCTTGCTTGTTTTGGTTACTTGTGAATGCTCTCCCATTCCCGCTCGTAGAAAGTGACTTAGGAAGCATAGGTTGAGAATGAGTGCCAGCTGGGCAGAAGTTGAGGTAACAGCATGACTTTGTATTGATAGGACGCGGTACAAAACACCATTACATGACTAGTGTAGAACGCTACACAGATCAACAAAAAAAATACAAGTCTGCAAGCAATGTCGCATGTACAAAAATGCTACGAGGGCGCGTTCTATGACGCGGGCTTATGTTGTCGCGACTACACATAATACTTCTTCAGGTAGCGGCCGTTGATGGGGGCCGAGACCTGACCGTCGTCGTGGTTGAGCAGGAGGTACGAGCCATTAGTGCGGGCT
Organism: Escallonia herrerae; assembly: GCA_033070095.1. Lineage (NCBI taxonomy): Eukaryota > Viridiplantae > Streptophyta > Magnoliopsida > Escalloniales > Escalloniaceae > Escallonia > Escallonia herrerae. Next base: position 388,540 of record JAVXUP010000612.1, on the reverse strand, counting down.
TCGTGCACCGTGAAAGGGCCCTCCCAGTTTGGCGTGAATTTAGGAGCTGACATGTTGGCCCGCACATGCTTGGCGGCTTGAAGAACAAGGTCGCCCTCGATAAACGAACGTGGCTTGACGGTCTTCCCATAAGCTTTCGTGAGCTGCTCATGATACTTCTTCATGCGGCACAGGGCCGTGGCTCGTCGTTCGTCGAGGCCGTCAAGTGCCGCCAGCCGGGCTGCTTCACTTCCGAGACTGCTGCTTAGGGAAAGTCGAGCCGATGGTTCTGCGATCTCGGCAGGTACCACACACTCGTCCCCGTAGACGAGAGAGAAGGGCGTGGCCTTTGTCGCTGTGTGCATGGATGTTCTGTAGGCCCAGAGTGCCAGATTCAGTTGTTCGGACCACGACCGGTCGGCGTCATGCACCATTCGCGATAATACTCGTAGCAAAGTCTTGTTGGACGCTTCAGCTTGACCATTACCTTGCGGGTAATAGGGAGTTGATGTGGCATGGCTGATGTTGTACCTTTCCATGAGAGCTCGAACCTCTCGGTTAATGAATGGGGTGCCATTGTCAGATATAATACATCGAGGGATGCCGAAACGACAGATGACGTCGCGTAAGAAGTTGGAAACGGCACCTCCCGTGGCTCTCCGCAGAGGTACGGCTTCAACCCACTTCGTAAAGCGTTCAGTAGCAACCATGATCCATGAATGGCTTCTGGACGGCGGGTGGATGGGGCCGATGAGGTCGAGGGCCCAAGAATGAAATGGCCAAGGTGCTGAGATCATGTGCAAGTCGGATGCTGGCGAGTGTATCCTGTCGGCGTGCCGCTGGCAGGGTTGGCAGCGTCGGACATGCGAGATGGAGTCGGATTCCATAGTCGGCCAATAATACCCCAATCTTAGTAATTCTGCATACAGCTTCTGGGAGCCTTGATGTTCACCACAATCACCATTGTGTACTTCGTTAATGACTTTGACCACTTGGGCACCTTGCAAGCATCGCAGGGTGCGTCCCGAAAATCCCTTGCGAAATAACTCGCCTTCCGTCACAAAATACCTGACTGCCTTGCGCTTGATGGATCGTGCTGAGCCGCGGTCAGGTGGTAGAATCCCGTGGGATAGATACTGGATGAAAGGCTGGCGCCAGTCACCCTCGATGTCAATGACAAGAGCTTCGGCACCGTCGGGTGCATACAGGCACTCGGGACAATCCTTTTGTATATCCGAGGCGTCCTTGGCCATGGATGGCCAATATAATCCCATACGCTGGAGGCGACGATACAGAGGGGGACCGTCGAGGCCACAACACTTCTGGTGGCCGAGCTGTAATTTGTGTTTTGCCTCTTCCGGTGCCAAACATCTTGCTAGAGTGCCTCCGGGACACCGCCTGTATAAGACATCTCCCATCATTGAAAGTCTGTAAGGGTGGAGGCATGAGCAAGAGATGGCGCTTTAAGTTTGTCGATGATAGGTTGCCTCCAATCGTCCGCAGTAACGTCCCTCGGGACTAGGTTCAGTGCTGTGCATGGTTCCATTCTCTTGACGATGGTTAGCATCCGTTGTTCACCATCGACCTCTATCTTTGACGCGATCGTGGCCAAGCAGTCCGCATGTCTGTTGTGGCACCTATTGTGATGTTCATACTGGACATGACCGAGTCTTCCTTCCAAGTGTTGCACCAAGGCACGATAAGGTGCCAAGGCTGGTTCTTTGACCGCGAACTCCCCGTCCGCCTGCTTCATGACCAGATTTGAATCTCCTTTCACACACAGCGCCTTAGCCCCCATACTGACGGCGATCATGAGGCCAATGACAAGTGCCTCGTATTCAGCTTCGTTGTTAGACACCGGGAATGCAAGTTTGAAGGATAATGAAGTGGTAACACCGTCTGGTGCCCGCAAGACTATGCCGGCACCCCCTTGCCGGAGGGGCGTGCCATTGGGGTCTTTGCTAGTGGCAGAGCCGTCGAATTCAAGCGTCCACAGTCCATCGATGTCGGTGATCAGGGCTGTCTCCTCCCCCGGCAGTTGATCCGATATCGGTTCACATTGTTGGCGTGGGAAGAAGGCCAGGAGGTCTGCGAGTGCTTGGCTCCGCAGAGCTGTAGGATTCTTGATAGATAAACCGAATTCGGCCAACAGCAGCAACCACCGTGTGAGTCGGCCAGACAGGGCGGGATGCGTAAGCATGTAACGGAGCGGGTCAGCCTTGGTGACGAGTGTGATCTGATGCGCCAGAAAGTAATGTCTGAACTTCTGTGAGGCGTACACCAAGGCTAGACAGTGTTTCTCGAGCTCGGAGTAGTTGGCTTCGGGCCCTCTGATCACTCTACTGAGGTAATAAACAGGACGCTCGACACCCTCGACTTCTTGGGCAAGCAAAGCCCCGATGGATCTGGGTGTGGAAGTCAGGTAGAGTAGGAGTGGGATGCCCCGTTGTGGTACGACCATGGTTTGCAGTGACATGAGGACCGCCTTAATCTGTTCAAATGCTTGCCGTTGGGGCGCGCCCCAATTCCACGGTGCGCTTTTACGCGTCAAGTGTTGAAATGGCGTAATGAGCTCGGCCAGTGCGGGTATGAAGCGTCGGAGGTAAGAGACCTTGCCGAGGAAGCTCTTCAGTTGCTTTGTGTTCTTGGGGGGGGCATTTCTTGGATGGAGGCTGCTTTCGAGGGGTCAACGTCGATGCCCTGTCGACTGACCAAGAACCCGAGGAACTTGCCGGAGGAGACTCCGAAGGCACATTTCAATGGATTCATCCGCATGTTATACTGGCGGCAACGATCAAAGACCGCTTGAAGGTCGGTGAGGTGATCACTTTCCTTCCTGGATTTGATAATAAGATCGTCGACATAGTCTTCCACAGTATGGTGTATCATGTCATGGAATATCGCTGTCATAGCCCTTTGATACGTAGCACCCGCATTCTTGAGGCCGAAAGGCATAACTTTCCAACAAAAATTACCCATAGGAGTGCGGAAGGCTGTCTTGGCGCTGTCGTCGGGGTTCATGCGAATCTGATTATAACCTGCGAACCCATCCATGAAAGATAAAGTTTCATATCCGGCGGCGGCCTCCGTGAGCATGTCGATATTGGGTAGTGGAAACTCGTCCTTGGGGCACGCCCTATTCAAGTCCCGAAAGTCGATACAGACGCAGACTTGGCCATTCTTCTTTTGTACAGGGACGACATTAGCCAGCCAAATAGGGTGAGTGATAGGTTCGATGAAGCCTGCGCGCAGGAGGCGTTCAATCTCTTGCTTGATTTTCAATTCGAGCTCGGGGCGGAATGTCCGCGGGTGCTGTCGGCTAGGGATGGATCCGGTAGCAATGTTGAGATGGTGTGTGACTAAGGCAGGATCCAGTCCGGGCATCTCATTGTAGCTCCATGCTAAGACATCACGATACTCGTGCAGGAGGGAAACCAATTCCTCTCTTCGGCCGGGGGCGAGTTTTGTGCCAATGTAGGTGTGCCGCGGTTCTTCGCCCGGGTCGGCCAGGTTAATTTCTTCAATATCTTCAGCCTGAGGTCGAGGGCCATCCTCATAGCAAGGTGGTGCCGCGCCGGGGGTGAGGTCAGGATCTGGCTGGCAATGCTCGGCCGTGCGGCACCATTCAGTCTCTCCAAGGGGGTCGGGGTCGAGGGGGTCTGCGGAGGGACCGCCTGGAGCCCCTGCATACCGTCATAATTGATAGATGATCTTGCCGTCCTTGACGATACGTCGAAAGGCTGGCTCAGCCTTTTGCTTCTTGGACTTGGGGGAAGAAGGGGGGGAATTGTTCGTGGCAGCAGGCGGAAGCGGTGGGGTTGACCCATTATTCTTGTTACTTCTCCCGGTTTTGTCCTTGGAAAGCTTGTCCCCGCACAGCTCATCCCAGGTCGGCAGCCTGGTAGAATGTACATGAGTAGCATTCTCCCCATCCTCGGCGAAATTAGTGAAGAAGGAGGCCTCGGCGAAATAAGACTCGGCGCATTCAAAGGGGGCTTTGGTTGCAGGGATTGTCATTGCTACCTCATGTCCCGTAGAACCGGCTACCAGCTTCACACATTGATGGTATGTTGAGGGAACGGCCTTGTTGTCGTGGATCCATGGTCTCCCGAGCAGGAGGTGAAAGGCAGACTCGCTGTCTATTACGTGAAAAGTAGTGTCGCGACGGACAGTTCCGACCATGAGGTCGATGGTGATATGGCCGAGGGTCGACTGAGGACCCTGTCCAAAGCCGGTAATATTGACGGGGTCACGGATGATTTTCCTTGGGGGAATGCCGGCCTGTTGCAGGGTGATGAGGGGTATGATGTTGATCGAGGCGCCGCAATCAACCAAGGCACGACGGAAGCCCGTGCCATTAACAGTACACTCTAAAAACAGCGGCCGATTGTGATGCTCGATCGGCGGCGAGTCTTCATCCGAGAAGACTAAGGCTGTAGAGGGGATGTGACGTAATTCAGCCTGGGCGGCGAAGCATTCGGAACCGAGGCCGGTGGTGACCTCGAGCAGGCAATTGGAAAGGTAAGTCCGGGCGGCGGGTGAAAACCCCATTTCATCAAAAAAACTTTTGATCTTCGTCATCTGTCGAAGGGGAGGCATCGACTGCTTAGCTGAAGGAGGCACGAGGGTCAGTGTGGGCTCTGCCGGGGCTTCGTGGATTACAGGCTCGACATGGTCAGTGACAGCCATAAGGGCCTGGTGCCCCCTACTGTTGCGATGCGGTGGGTAGGGATCTTTGCGCACATCGTTATTTTTTCGTAGCTGCAGGTCGCCCGACGCTACCTTCCTTGCAAAGATGGTTCGCAGTGCATTGCAATCTTTGAGCGGATGGCCAAGGGCTCGATGGAAAGGACAGTAGGTGGGCCTGGCCTTTTCTTCGTATGTGATATTGGTCCGCATTGGTGGCAGTTGGAAATTTTTGTCATGCGCCACCCATTCGGCCAAGAGTTCTTTCACTGTATTCAGGTCACAGGGATAGTTAGGCGCGGGTCTTTGTTGCCTTCGCTTGTCGGAGCCTTGGTTCACATCTGGAAGCTGACGCTTGAAGCCTGCATAGTTGTTGTTGTCGTTGCTACGTTGAGTGATAGGTGCATCTGCTGAGGCCAACAGCGTACTTTGCGGTCGAGGCTTCCATGACTTGACAGGACCAACTGTCTCGTAAGTTCGTCGGGCTGCCTCCTTGAGGTGTCCCCATGACCTTAACTGTAGGTTCTCGATATGCACTCGGTAGACGTCAATCATATTTTTGATGCATATGGGAACCAATGTTTCGTCTTTGCTGAAATCTGTGCACTCAAGGCACTTAAGATGAAAACGATGCACATATTTATTCAAGTCTTCCCCCTGGTTCTGGCGAATGCCAGCAATATCAACGATAGTCACGCGCTCGGTCTCGTAATGAAATTTGTCTAAGAACAGCTGGACCATGTCGCCCCAGGTGTGGACGGTCCCTGCGGGGATCTGGTGATACCAAGTGTAAGCCAAGCCCGTAAGGGACTTGTGGAATTCTCTCAACTTCAAGCTGCTTCCTGTACCATACTGCTCCAAGGAGCCTGCAAACCTTGTTAGATGTTCACGGGCGTTTCCCTCACGTCCGTTGAAGAGCACAAAGTTTGGTTGCTTGTACTTGATGGGGTAGGGTGCGATGGCGATATCATTAGCGTACGGGGCGTGTCCGGTTAGACGGGTTGAGGAGTCCGGCTCGGAATTCCTCGACAGGCGACGGACAAGGGCCTCCAAATCTGACTGAGTGACATAGTTGGAGGATGGTGCCTCATTGCCGGTCAAGGGGTGATGACCGCCTGGTGCGTCGCGAGCCCCCGAGCCCCCAGATGGCACGGCTTGATGAACGGGGACATGGGAGGGTTGGTATGGTGCAGGTGCTGGCAGGGGCAGCTGTGCAGGGGCAACTGTGGGTTGGCGAGACATGCCCATCACTTGGCCGGGGGTTTGGTGTTGCTCAACTGGATAGGGATTAGGTTCCATCTCGATGGAGTCATGCGTTTCGGAGGAGCTTCTTGCCTGCGTCAGATGAGATGGTGTGACAGCGGGGGGAATCTGCTGCAAGACTGGCCCGAGATCCGTGTGTAGCTTGCGGGGCGGCACTGCAAAAGGAGATATGTCGGCTACCGGCAGCGACGGTGTTGCGAGCCCTACCGCCAAGGGTCTAGATGTCCAAGGCGGCGGTAGTCGCGACACTGGGGCCGGGGCGATGTCAAAAGCTGGCCCCGGTCCTGAAGGCTGGATTGATGGAGCGGCCTGCTGTGAGGACAGGGCTTGTATGGATTTTTGCATGTCCATAATGGCGGCTAGTAGAGTGGTCTGTGAATCTTGCAGAGTGGTGATGGTTGGAGTGAGTTGCTGGATGGCTGCATTTACGAGCACTTGTACGTCGGGGGTAGTGGTCGACAGCTGGTCTCGGAGCCGCGTGGCGCTAGTCTCCTCCTGATCACCGAGGTGGTGTTCTTGCATGGCGGGGTTGGGTACTTGGCTGGTCGCCCTAGTAGCTCTCCGTTGCACAGGCATGATGCCTAAGTCCGGAAGGTATGCAAACCGCAATACGATGCTCACCTCCCCAGCGGAGTCGCCAAAATGATGGTGCCGAAAATGGTTCGATGATACGTGGAGGTGCCACAAAGGATGCGGTCTGAGTTGGCTTCCAGGTAGGCAACGTGGGAGACAGCAAGGACGGCGCAAGGGCCGAGGACAAGGCTCCCCAGACAGGTCGTGAGGGCTGGCAGTGCTGCGCAGGCAGGGTGACGATGAACAGGACCGACAGTCTACAGTCCGTGATGAGGGTATGGCGTCCAGGGTCCGTAGACGGGAGTTCAAGTATATTTCTCTCACTAGAATTCCAGAGAGAATGTTCCTTTTAGAGAGAGAAAGTGAAAAGTCCAAATGAGAAAAAGATCCTTGAAAAAGCTCCAAAGTCCACTATTTATAGGCAAAAATGTGCATGTGTCATAAGTTGACATGTGTCGCCCCCTGGGAACGACACGTCACCAGGGGGCCGACGCACTGACCCTTCGTTGGACTGCCGGTTCCTAAGTTCGTGCTGCCCTGCCCTTGCAACATCTCTCTGCCTGTCTGAGGAGACTGATCATGCCGCGGTAGCATGGTCAGAGTAGCCCGTTGCCCCAGCCTCCAGTCCAAGCCCTTACTGAATCCCACAGGTCTGGCAGCGGCGGGGAAGACCCGACGCCCAGCTGCCAGGTGGACTAGGCAAGATGCCCTTCCGAAGACCTGCTCCCGTCTCCGAGTGACCCGGGGGTCATAGTCCTTAGGGGTGCCGACGCGAGCCCCCAGTGCCAGAGCACGTAGGCTAGTCACGCAGGCACCCTGGCGGAGATAGTGTCCTGGAGGAGTAGCCTATCCCGTGAGCATATAACATGATTGCAGCGCATGGGGCGCGGTTGAGTGCGGGCGACGAGGGTCGCAGAGTGATCTCCGAGCGACAAGGGTCGTTGCGTGGATGGCGGGTGACTGTGAGCGACGGTCGTCATGGCGACAGAGCGGCCACAAGCGACGGTCGTCGTGACTACGGTGGAGCGCGGCCGCGAGCGACGGTCATCGTGACAATGTGGTGGGGTCAAAGGTGACGGCGTCGGTGTTCAAGGCAGGTGGCCGACCCCCATGGGGTGGCCGACCCCCAAGGGAGGCCGACGCTTGGGGGAGGCCGAGCCTAGAGGGAGGCCGACACCCCTAGGGTGGCCGACCCCCAAGGGTGGCCGACCCCTTGGGGGAGGCCGACCCTAGAGGGAGGCCGACCCCCCGAGGGTGGCCGACCCCCCAGGGTGGCCGACCCCTTGGGGGAGGCCGACCCTAGAGGGAGGCCGACCCCCCGAGGGTGGCCGACCCCTTGGGGTGGCCGACCCCCAAGGGAGGCCGACCCTTGGGGGAGGCCGACCCTAGAGGGAGGCCGACCCCTTGGGGTGGCCGACCCTTTGGGGTGGAAGGCACGCCGAAGTCGCTTCACGAATGGTTCACGTGACTTGAGCATGCGTTGCTTTGACCGGCCCTCGAGCGTTGAAAAGTTGACCGCTGACTGGGTGATGTGTCGTGCAAAGTGGGTCCCTTGGCGGGTCTTGGGGTGCGACCAGAATAGGGTATGAACAATGATTAACGCAGTTACGGAGATCAAAAGAATCCAAAACAAGAAGGCTGCCACTACTTCCAGACACATGGTTTAAAAGAAAAACTTCAACTATGCATTATCTGATACAGTAACAGAGATAATAAAAATAACCAAAACGTGCAGACAGCACATTTCCCATATAGGACCAGCAACAAACTCAAGATAAATGCATCCCCGCACCATTGGATTTGCAATCGTGAGATATGTTTGAGCATAGCTTTGACAATAATCCTTGATTATCTCTTGCTTACTTGCTGTGTCCTATCCCAACGTTTTCTTATCCATAATCTCCTTAACTGTAGGGTCTATCCTTCCCTCCTTTAACAGTCTAGTCACTTGATCTTTCATTCCACTTTCTTATATATCCTCGAACTCCATCAAGCCATCAACATGTCAACTAATCCCAGTGTGTGACATGATGACAATACAGACCTTGTTGACTGAAAAACTCCATTGTTCATGATAAAACAAATATTGTCATTCAGCTTGCCCTGGAATATAAATATGCAGCTCGCATTAATGAACCTTCTAGCTTACTGTTTAATTTTTCATGTCTAGTTACATAAGTGAGTACTTCAAAACAAGAAGAAAGGAGTTCTTCCCACTCCTGACCAACTTTTGTGCATTTGTGACCTTTATTCAGTTCTAATTCATATGTGACTACTGCAAACTTGATTCTAGTGCTTTAAAAGGAAGAATCTTCCGAGTTTAACTCAAATGAAAACGGGCGGGACGGGGACTCATATGTTTCAAGTGTAATCCAGCAAATACAACACCTTCACTTGATGCAGCCACTAAGAAATCTCCATTCATTGATCACACTATCTGAACTCCGCAAACAATAATCCACTAATAATCGTGCAGATCATTTAAACCACAGCAATGGCGGTAATTTGCACAAGTACATAAGAAAGGTTTTTACTTATTAAAAGATGTGTAGAAGCATGTATGTATACTATAGGTATAAGTATATACTTACATACATATGCAATATCGCTACAGGGAGGGACAAGAACTCTTCTTGTACATATCTGATTCTAAATGTGTAAAGGCACAAGGCAATAAGATGAACTTCACTACCTGAAAAAAGAAAGAAATAACAGGCTAGCTCAGGTCCACCTTCAGTTTACAATATCTATACGACGTTGTGTCATTAGACGTGGTGTGTTAGATACATGCACGTGTATCATACCATTACATACTCAGAGAACCAAAGTAAGGAGCATGGAGGAAGACGGAAGGGAAATAAAGCAGCCACCATGGCGATGAGAGAGAATAATGTGTAACAAAGAGTGGGCTTAAGCGGAAACTGAATGGAAAGCTCCCAAATATACGGTCAATATGCATATTTTCAGACAATTAAGTTTTTTTTTTTCCCTCCAGCAATAAGCAAGTATTCATTAAAACAAACGCACAAGGGGCATCGACAGAAAGAAGCTGCCCACAAAAAGTGAACAAACTACGAAAGCCAATGTCCCACTTGTTATGGAACTCAAAGAGTGGCACAAGCCCCAAGCTCTTTTTCCCATATTCTCCTAAAGAAAGGGCCCGCCAGTCAGCGGTAAATCCACAGTTCAAAGTCCAGTCACTGCCAAAAGTTTGGTTTGGCATCGTCATCGGCTAGGAAGCACGGACACCTCTCCTAGGTGGAGGTATGGTATCCTAAACGAACGGACACCCCGACACCCTTCGGACACCGCCCGACGCGTGTCGGACATCGCCAATCGGTGTCGGAATTTTTTTTTTTTAATTTTCCGACACCGTGTCGGACACTTCACCGAGGAGTGTCGGACAATGCATGGAGCAGTGTCGGACCATCTGCTTCTCTTACCTCACGGCCGATTCCTTCTCACTCACCTCACAGGTGCCCTTCTAAACCATTACCGACTCGGAGCTGTCGCCAGAGCTCAGTCGCCAACAAATCCAGTCACCGGAGAAGCCGAGGCCGACAGATCCAGTAGCTGTCGCCGTCGGCAGATACCGAAGCAGCTGTCGCCGTCCCTGTCGCCATCGTCGAAGCTCACTTGATCGTCGCCGAAGGTCCTCCGCCGCCATCGCTGACCCACAGATCCTTCTTCCTCATCCCGTCTCCTTTTTCTTCTATTCCCCGTCGTTTCTTTCTCTGAAGAGTCCTTCCTTTCACTAACCAAAAAAAAAGGTCCTTCCTTTCTTCTTTTTTTCTCCTCTGTCAATAGTCATTTCTTTCTTTCTTTTTATTTTTTCTCCCTCTGTCAAGAGTTGTTTCTTGCATTAGTACTGATTAAGGGAAGAAAGTCCCTCTCCTTTTTTTTTTACTTAGTTATTATGACATTTCAGAAATATTTTTTTGACTTAGTTATTATTTTAGATTGTGAAATGTATTTGATATATATATATATATATATATATATATATATATATATATATAATAAAAAATAGCGGTGTCTTGCGGTGTCCAAAATCTGATTTTTTTAAAATTGCGGTGTCCGGTGTCCCGGTCGGTGTCAGTGTCCGACACCGTGTCCGTGTCCGTGCTACCTAGGTCATTGGTATTGATTTCAGTAGCAGTATCCATCACATGCGTGCACAACTTTAAGGTCTCAAATACCACAAGCAATCCTAGAAGATAAACGTATCAAGCTAGCAATAAATTGGGCACAAAAAGATCACGTGCTATACCTATAAAGATATAGAAACAAGAACCAATCCCAGCGAAAAGGCAGAATAAATTGGATTAGGAAGTAATACCACGCCCATACATCCTAATATAAGACCTGATTGCAGAAAGACTAAAAGAAAATCATGTACTGGTCCAAGGGGCAAACCTTTGCAGCTCGTACGGCTTGTTAAATTTTGCAGGCGCTAAATTCCAATAAAAATCCCCCAGGGCAAACTTTTAGAGCGCCAAAGTGGACTGTTGTGATGTCGTAGGCATCGGTATGCGACTACCTAGAGCATTTCTATCGCGTCGAGATGAAGAATTTTCACTGCCAAGGACGCGTTGTTTTAGCCATAACATTCAAACCGTATGGAGCCATAGGCCCCGTGAGTAGTTAAAACGACTGTCTCGAAGAAATCTATGTCGCGTCAGATAAGCCTGAAAAACTCTAGCTCATGGAGCATGGCCGGCTTGTAAGTGACCCTTGCTTTCCGGCCTGTTCAACTCTGAAAAGAGGAGAAGAGTGATAATAAAGCAAAAATCGAGAAAGAGGTGTAACACGAGTACTTTCGAGGGGGTCAACCACCCTAGTACTACTCTCCCTAAGCACGCTTAAGAGCGGAGTTCTAATGGGATCCGATGCATTAGTGCTGCTGTGATCACACCCGTTAACTTTCGGGCGCTAGATTCTAATAAACATGCCCCAAGGAGCAAATCTCTAGAGCACCAAAGTGGTTTCACTATTTTGCAATTAGAATTAATGTATTTTATTAACTCTAGAAGGATGATAACTAGTTATGAAAGCCAGAAATAGCTTACAACCACTTAGTGGTTTAAGTAAATACAAATATATCACCTAAAGGAGGTTAGATTGAACTTATTATCCAACAAAATGCACATATTACTTTCTTGGTCGAGATTAGACGCTTGTCATACCCCTTCGTCTCCCCTTCGTCTTTATGTAAAAATGTATGATATTTTTGTCATATGACACATGGAAGGGCTGCCTAGGCCTTCACATGTCACTAAACATGAAGTGACAAACCAGTCTGTTATGTCAAATGTGATCATCTCACGATCATTCTCGCCAAGTTTGCACTCTATTGAAAATTACTTGTAATTCTGATATCACAAGAATGAAGAGCGTCCATTACCCCAAGTAAAGCTCCCCTACTCAATTGCAAGGAGAAATCATTGACAAATGACCCAAAACATACCAAAAGAAAGCAGCATCAAGTTCATGCCAAATGAATTTCAACCTAAGTACAAAAAGAGCTCTTATTCACTGTACCTGAAACAGTCAAAGAATTTGGCTAGTAAGTTCCTCAAGCAATGAGACCATGAAAGCACTCTAAAGATGAATAATACAAAAGACACAAAAGAGCCACCATCCTCTCTAGCCACCTGAATCCTCGCCATCTCCTTTTATATATCTAGTCTATTCAGGGCAAAATCTAAAAAGGAACTCAAGCCCAGATATAATTGTACTCACCAAAAGCCTATATATGGCAAAGAGAGATTTTCAGGGCAAAAAGGGTACATATTGTAGACTGAAGAAATATATGTTCTATTTTCTTTCATACTCTATTTTGAGCCATTTCTTTGGCCTTAATTTCAGTAAATGCGTGTCTTCAATTCTTAAACAAGAGAACGCATACTTTCAGAGAACGGATAAACAAGAATTTTATCAACAAAAAGGGTTGCAAACTTATCGTCAACAAACTTGAATCAAGTTACATGGAACCTCGAAAAAGAAAGCAAAAAATAGATTGAGACCATAATCTATAGCTTCTGCGCTGTTCAGAAAACGCATCGCATCTCATATGATCAGATCCTATGTCCTACTACACAAGTCTTTATTTGTAAGTTGTCACCACAGGTAACTGAAAATACACCACCAAGCAGTTATTCCTTCAGACTATAAGCAAAAGTTAACATCTCTCTTCAGGATATGTTTTTCAAGAACAGCATAGGATCCTTCACAGCTTTGATTGTCATAATTTGCATTTATGTTCTCTTATAACCACATGTGCACTCATAAAAAAAATACAGGTGAGAAAGGAAAAGAAAGCACTCAACGACTAGAAATTAAAGTAAAGCTACCTCCGACTTTTAGTCCAATATTACTAACAAATCCTATGAAGAAATTTTTTTAAATTGGCTATACCTCCAGCAACGACACAAGAGTAGGTACATATTTTCAATTACATCTGTAAAGAAAACACAAAAGTCATCCATAGAATTAGCACCAGAAAATACACTTGATGCACATCACCAAATTGAGGAAACAGAACAATCATAGATGGTTAAATACAGAATGACGGACTGGAAGAGAAAAATGGTCCCTAAATTTCTTGGTTGTGTAAACAGTAACTACATATTTAATCCTTAAGGCATTGTTTCACATCATAAGATTTACACATAGCTCTCTCTCGAGGCTATTAAATGTTAGAGACAAAAGAGATAGCACGCATGTGCTTCAAGAAAATCCGTTGTGTAGAACTTTTTTCTAACATAAAACTCGTAAAAAAATTGTATTACCAAGGGTTTAGGCATCAAAGGTTTCATGGGTATCAGTTGCCTAGATTGCTTTACAGCCAATTCCTCGAGCCTCTGGCTCTTATCAGGTAGCTGCACTTGAAACAAAAAATAATCAAATTAACCAGTCTTGGTATTAAGAAATACAGATAATATAACGTGTGACTTAGTTACCTGAGTAGCAGAAGGAACACGTGGAGGAGCTTTTGACAAGGCCTCTGCCATGTTAAGACCAACCGTGGCACTTGAAGCCAGGGATGTTGGAGTCGAACTAACTGTTTGTGGAACAGATGTTGGCCCGCAGCTACTGCTTCCAATCACTGCAGGAACCTCTGCCAAAGCCGAGGTCCATCCCTCACCACTAATGAACCCAGAGTTGCCAATGGGCAAGCTCTGAACTGCTATGCTCAAACCAGGAGAGGAAACTTTCCCTATATCTGGTACTTCTTGCCTCACTTCATTTCCAAGCAAACGATAATCCTTTTGAATGCAGCTTTGATGTCACAGGTAGTAGAGACTTCAGAGGTCACCCCATTAGCATTATAATGTTTTGAACCACTACTGTCACCCAATGCTCTTGGTGATAGCGCCTCATCAAGTTTTCTAGAAACCATCGACTGGGAACGGCACAAGGTAATATTATCCACCCTGCTTGCTAAAATGTTTCCCAGTGGATAAGAATAGTCATAGTCCCAACTATTCCTAGTAAAAGATCTATTTTTCCCTTTGTCACGGGTTTTGTCGCGATGACTTCGAGCGAAACTACTGTACGGGTGCTTTGAAACACCATTACTGCTTGAATAATGCCGAGCATTGCACAAAGTACTTCGATCCAGAAAAGCAGAACATGGACTATCCTTATCATTAATGCTCCGATAAGTCCTATTTCTCATGAAAAGCATGGAGGAAGTAACATCTACAAACGTATACACAACATACAATTAAAAATGAACAAAGAGATGCAAAAGGCAACAGTATGGGAAAACTATTAGTACCTGAGTGTGAATGGGATGATGCAAAATGGTGGCCTGAAGCGCCACCACCGGTAACACTTCCCGTACATCTCAACCACTCTGGAGCTAACGCGGTTCACTTCTTTCCATGATTACAGGACATGATCAGGCAGAAGAAGGATACTCCACTCCCCTTGCTTTTCTTACCGCACTTTCCAGCAAAACAATACTTTTATATAACAAACAAACTCCAAGTCCCAATCCCAATCCCTACAATTCTTGGCCAAACAAAGCAAGTTCACTTCGTTGCTGCCTTCAATTGGATAAAAAGCTTCCAACCTTTCCGCAAGAACTTGCAATTATGTATGTAAGCCTGCATCTATGACGACAAGGTGGATTCGCAAACACACGCACAACACTCAGATGACCCCCATTTTGGCGATAACCTAGGCTGCTTCAATAATATTGACCCCCATAACGATGAAGATAACCCATCAATTCCAACAACAGCTCATGCAACTAGGCCCATATCAAAGCCTTGAAAGGGCCAACGAATCACAAGGCAACAACCATGGATATGTCGACAGCAGTAAATTCCAAGTCCCAAAGAAAGAGACTCAAATACAGGAAATTCTCTAGAGGAGAAAATTTAAGGAAACCCTAACCGTCACAATAACCGCCAAAGCAGTAAGTGGGTGTATGGTGATGCACACAGAATTTGTGCGCTTATTAGCAATGGCTAAAATTGTTTGTATGGAGAGATTGGAACGGCAATGGAGTGTGAAATTAGGGTTAGATATACAAAGGGTGAAGAGGTGCATAAATCTTTTTCTGTTGAGTTTTGGAGTTGGAAACAAAAACGTATCAACGGTGCATGAAATTAATTTTTGTTCTTATCGATCCATTTATTGTGTTTACGGTTTCTTTTCTTGACAGCAAGAAGACGTTTGGAATATGTTTTAATGTGCTCAAAACTGATTAAATTCATAATCTTTATTTTTTATATTAATATTTAATCAATTTTGGAGAATCAGGTTTGACCAAGAAAATTATCAAAATATCATCACATATAAAAGACATTAAATGCTCCCTTTTAATTTGAATACACTATATCCTAATTTTGTCATGCTAAACCTACTTTAATTTTTTTTATTCAAATATCTTCAACAACTTTTAATCTGTTATACTTAAAATGGATTAAAGCTTATTCTAAAAATTGATTCTGATTTAATTTTAATCCACTTTTGATAATCAACTCCAAACGGACTCTTAAAGTTTTTAATTTTACGAATTTAGCACTTAATTTTTTTGACACTAAAATTTTAATTTTTTTGTAACTTTAATTTTTACTAAAAAATAAGTTAACTTGTTTTATAAATCAAAAGTAGATATCTAAAAGTATTTATTATAAATTTATCTATTTTATCAAAATTATACATTTGTTTATGTATTTTATAATTTTCTTTGGGGAGGCTAAAATCGTGTTAATAGTGGTGGCGGCGATAGTGACAATGGAGTAGTGGTGGTGGCGGCGACGGCGGTAAAAAGGTGTCAATGGTGGCGATAATGGAACATGAAAACTTAGTGTTGGTAATTGTGATGATAACGATAGGCGACAACATGACGGTCATACTAGTGGTTGTAATGTGGTAGATCTTTAAATGATTTTGACGGAAATGGACGTGGTGACAACAGCGACGATATGGTAGAGGTGCCGGTGTCCTAATCATGGTGTCGGTGTTGGTAGTAATAGTAGTAGCTAGGTCGTGATAATTGTGGTAGTAGTAACAAAAAGAAATAATCGTTATGGTGGTGGTTGTATTGTGATAGAGACGGTGTTGCCAACAAATTAATTGAAGCGGCATCAATGTGGTAATTTTTTTATATATAAAAATATATTAAATAACTTTTAACCATCTCACTTTAAGTGATCAGTATTAAGTAAGTTTACCCTGATTTAAAATATTTGTCTATTTTTTTGTAGGAATTAATATTTTAAGTAGTACAAGATTTAGCGTTATCAAACACACTTAATTAAACATTATTGAAAACTTTCAGTTTAAGTGTTTAATTGCGTTATACTTGGATAGATGGATGTATAGTTACATGTCTGCTGAACCGTGCACGGCTCTACATATGAACACGTACAGAATTGATTTAAAAAAATATATTTTAGTTTAAATTTTAAAAAAAATATATTTAATATACATAATCATGTTACTATTTAATAAAAGTAGTGTGCGATAAAAAGTGCTTCTACTACATTAAACAAATTCTCATTATTCATTTAGCGAAGTAATATTAACGTAATGTTTATTCATAAATAACTGTAATAAACAAATATATATATATAAGAAAAGCTATTTTCACCCATCGGTAAAAGTTTGTTACTTCTCATCTATATATAATCATATCATATAAATATACAATAGACGATGTGTTGTGCGCAGTGTAGGCATAGAGATGTCAATGGGCCGAACTTGAGCCAACCCAGCCCCGACCCATCGGGCCGGGCCGGGCCAGTGGGGCTACAAACCTGGCAGGGCAGGGCTGGGCTAGAAGAAGGGAAAATCTGGGCCCAGTCCAAGTCCTGGCCCTAGGCCCAATATCTAGGGCCAGGAGGCCCGAGCCCTTTTTTTTTGCATTTCTTCTTATTCAAAGTAAATGCTTGAATTACGGTAATTTCTTGTTATTATTTAAGCAAATTGTAATGTAGTACTATGACTAGGATTCTTGTTATATGTAAGCAAATTGCTCTCTCTCTCACTTACATCTCTGAATTTTAAATTTCTTCTTTCATATACTCTAAGCATGTCCAATTTTCACAATTTAACGAACCTAATCTTTATCCTTTTATTTAATTATAAGTCATATACATATATATATATATATGTATGTATATACATATTTATTTGTCTCTCATTTTATTTTTTATTATATGTTAAACCTTTTTATACTCTTCTTGGTCAGCTTTATTAATAAAATCTTAACACATAACAATTATTACTATTTGAAAGAGACTATTTCTACTATTTGATATTTTACTTCTTCTTTCGTTACTGAAAGAATAACAATTATTTTTTAAAAGTGATTGAAAACTCATAAAAAGATGAAAATAATATTATTATTTTACTATCTATTTTGTTATTATTATTTTTTATATGTATTTTAACAGTTATTTTTATATGTAAGAGGTGAAAATATACTAGCTTTTTATATGTATTTTAACAATTATTTTTTTACGCACGTTGCCAATACTAATTTATATGTAAGAGGGTGGAATTAGTCGGTTTGGTATTTAATGACAAATAAGTTCGGCCTATCCAAGACCGCCAAGGCCTCTTCATGGATGCTCATGATTTCTCACGGTTCGATGATAATCTTTGTAATCTAATTCTTATTTTACGTCAAACATATATTTGATTATTGCACCAAGGAAGAACGATCATCATAATTCATGTTCAGATTCATTGTTCATTTGATCATCTTTGGACACCCACACTTATATATAATAATGTGTGTATACAATAATACTGGGCCAAAAGAGGGCCTATGTGTAGGGCCAAAAAAGGCCAGAAATAGGGACAAAAGGGGCCAGTTTTCAGGTCAAAAGAAGGCCGGGCCCAGCCTGGGCCAAAAAATGGGTCGGGCCCGTCCGGGCCCAAAAATGGGTCGGGCCGCCTGGGCCAAAAAGGGGCCGGGCCAGCCCGCGGGCCGCCCGGTCCTTTTGACATCTCTATGGAGGCAACACATAAGCTTTTTTAGTGTCTTTTTTTTCTCCCATTTAATTTTGCGATACATCCATTATTTTACTTATGCGACAAATTACCATGTTTGTTTTGGTATCACATTCTTTTTTCACAGCTACTTATTATAATTTTACACATGCATCATCACTCTTTATAGTATAATTTATTCTTAAAAAATTTATAGGTATTATTGGCATAAATTTACTAAACATTATAAGAGTAAAAAATCAATATGTACCTTCTAAGACTCTACATATTCAACATACTAAAATATTAGGTCTAAATTTTCACTACTACTAAAAGTACTTTAAAATTAAAATGTCACAAATGTAAAATCAAAACTCATGTATAACTTAAAGATAAATAATTTACAAATTAAGGTCTTTCAAAAATAATTTACAAAGTGATATGACTTAGTTTTTAAAAATATTTTAGAACTTTTTAAATATTTTTGAGTGTTTATTTTGTTATTTTAATGTATTTTTTGAGGTGTTAATTGTTAAAATTAAGTTCTAATATGTTGATAAATTGATTAGATAGAGTTTTAGAATGTGTAGAATTGGTTTTTTACTCATATAAGGTAAACTAAAATTATGGTAACAACAGTTGTGAATTTTTTAATAATAAATTAAAGTAAAGAATCATGATGTATGTGTAATTTTAATAAATATGGATAAAAAGGACAAAGGACTCAAATCACAAAATGGACCTCAAAAAATTTTAAATTGGAAATCATAGACATCAAATCATGTATGAAATCAAAGATAAATAATTGAAAATTTAAGAATTTTTTACAAAGTGATATGACTTAATCCTTAAGAATATTTTACTTTTTTTAGTGTTAATTTTGTTACCTTAAAGTACTTTTGAGGTGTTAATAGCTAAAACTAAGTCCTAATGTGTTGACAAATTGATCAGGTAGAGTATTAGAACGTATAAAATTGATTTTATATTCATATAAGGTAAACTAAAATTATTGAGAAAAATTGCTATTAGCATGATGCATATGTAATTTAATTAATATAGATAGATGAAAAAAAAGGAGTAAAAAATAAACATGATTGATGTGTCGCAAAATTAAACTCAAATTCTAAATTAGGAATCATGTACATCAATACATGCAAACAGAAAAAGAATCAAAGTAAATCTGACTTATAAATAAAGATCTTTCTTTTCTATTTACATAAATAATGTACAAAGTGAATATGAATTAATTTTTAAAAATATTTTAAAATACAAGCATGGTGATTTGTGAATTAACACCTCAAAAGAACTTTTAAAAATTAAATAAAACTACGACAATCATATATAAAACTAAATTTTAAATTAAACGGTTTTTTTTTCATTTTACTGAAGCAATATACAAACCAAAAATGACTTAATATTTTAAAATACGTCAACATTTCAAAAGAGATGTTTATTTAAGAAATTGGTTTTATCTAAATAGTTTAAACTTTAAAATGAAAACATATACACCTAACAAATGCAAAGAAAATGAATCACACCTTTTTTTACTTTAGAAATTTTTTAGGCATTTTTTATTAATTGAATAATGGGCTTCATTATTAATTAAAAATCATTATTGAGTATGGGCTTAGTGATGTACTTTAATTATTTAATCCAGTCCAATGTTATTTAATTAAGTTAGTACAGTTAGTTGGTCCAGTCCTGTCTAGTTCAATTGTCCAGTCCAGTCCATTGCATGTCAAGTCCATTTAGGTCAACTTCGGTTCATGGTCTAGATTATTCTCATTGATGAAGTTTGTCTACATGATTTGGAAAAATAATCCATGGTTTATCCTTGATATAAAGATCAAATAAACCTATTTGTTAGTAAAGAAATGACTTATTCCGAATATGGTACATCTCATTCGAAACTAGGGTCAAATAATATCCAAAATTCAAAAAAAATAATAAATGGGGTGAACCTGTCGATTTTTTACTAACAGCCGATTTCGACCAACTGGCCAGTTAGTTGACTTTTGTCAATCTGCGACTTTATCATTTATTTTGACTTATCTACAGCCATGCAGATTGACATTCTCAATCTTATCAGATTCTGCAACCCTGAGTATAATAAAAAAGGGTCTTAACCTTCATTTTCAAGGGTCAATCTCTTATGAGTCCAGAAGCTTATTCTTTTTAGAGTTTGCATGCCATTTCCTTTGTAAAGTGAATCCAGCATCTCTCGAGAATCTTACCGATCTAAATCACTCAAAAAAACGTCTTTGTTGATCATTTGCATCGTGTATACTACGAAAAGCATTCCCGAGTCATCAAGGCAAGCTCCACCGCGAGGTAGTCTTTACCAACTTTCCTAAGGTAGAAGTCATATAGATTGTCTCCCATTTCTAGTAGTCAAATTTCATTTAAAAAAATCACAAAAAGTCTTTTTATAGTTATTTTCTTGGTCTAAATCTAGGTTCCAATTGTAGACTACTTCCCGTGGGACCAGTGTCGAACTACGGTGGTTTTGATTTCGATTAGTCCAATCGTATACGTAGGTCACTTGACCCCTATTGTTGAGTTCAAGCCAAAACAATAAAAATTAACTTAGGGTGAGTCTCTTTGTAATTTACATGCTACTTGTTCTTTAGGCCAAAATCATTAAAAACGAAGTCGAGACCAAAAGGGCGTGGCAGTTGCCTAACAACTATTCATTGTGTAACTTAGTCCTCGGACTCCTATTCAGGTTTCGATAGACTAGTTGACCTTTTGGACACTTTAGAGTAATTTTAGGATTTTTCTTATTATCCCTCCTAGAAGGTCAAGGCCTTGACCTTCGCCGAGGCGCCCCGGCCGCGCAAGGCCTTGACCTTCTAGGAGGGGCCCCAAAGCCTCTCTTCCTTACACCATTGTTTGTACGGTATACATATGATAACTGAAAGGAGCTAAGCTCTCCTTCGAGTTTTCCTAATGATTGTACAAACAATGGTGTAAGGCTAGTTTAAATTATGGCTAATTACACTTATGTCCCTGAGGTAGGATGTAATTACAGTCAAGGACATTAAGTTTCAAAATGTAACATTCCGTGACCAAAAACCCTAATTTTGTAACACTTATGTCCATTCGTTAGGGTTCTGTCCAAAAAGTGTATTTTTATGATGTCATCGTTATGTATTTTCAAAATGGCAATACTGTTACTGCATATACTAAATAATTACACTTATGTCCCTGAGGTTAGGGTATAATTATAGATAAGGACAATAGTTTGGACAAATTACACTTATGTCCAATATAATTGTTTAAATGTTCAAATTAGGATTAGGGCTTTTAGGGTTTGTATAAAAACCCTAATTTTCAAATTAGGTTTTCAAATTAGATTTTCAAATTACCGCCAGTGATCAATCTTCTGTCGGCGTCGCCCCCATCGCCGGCGACGTCGCCCCATCGCCGGTGACGTTGCCTTTCCCCCTCCATCTCTTCTCTCTCCCCACATCGCCCCCTACATCAGCCCCCTCGCTCGCCCTATGCCGGCAACTTCATCGCCACATCCTTCCCTGCCCCACCCTTCCCCACTTCGTAGCTGCCCCCTGCAATACCTACACACCACTGCCAACCACCATGCCAACCTTTGTGACCTAACTACCCGGCACCACTGCCGTTACCCACCACCTCGCACCACCACCATAAACCACTCCTCTTTCTTCCCAAACCAAAACCCACCATCAATTCAACAACCCAAAAAAAAAAAAACAAACCTATCGTAATTTTGAGTTATGGTATGAGAGAGAGAAAGAGAAGGGTGATTCCCGGTAGGTCAGAGAGGGGTCGAGCGACGGGGTAGGGAAGGAGGGACAGCCACGGTGTGGGGGGAGAGCAAGGGTGGGGACGACGTCTGCGTGGGGGGAGCATGGGGGTACAACAGAGGGGTTGGGAGAGCGGAGGGGGCGGGGTAGGGTGGGGTGGGGGGAAAGTGGAGAGATTGAATCTGAGAAGAGAGATTGAATTGGAGAAAGAAAGGAGACAACAAAAAAAGAAAAATGGAATTTTAATTTCAATTAGGGGTAATAAAGTCTTTTCGTCAAAACCGTTATGTATTTTTGTATTTCGTCTGGTCAAAGGACATAAGTGTAATTTGTCCAAACTATTGTCCTTAACTGTAACTATACCATAACCTCAGGGACATAAGTAGGGCTGTATACGAACCGAGTTCGAGCCGAACATGGGCGTGTTCGAGCTCGGTTCGTGTAAGATTTGGTATGTTCGAACTCAGCTCGAGTTTTTGTCCTTCAATCTCGGGCTTGGCTCGCTTAACTTGTTTAATTAAACGAGCCGAACTCAAGCTTCAGAGCTCTACTCGGGTTCTTGCATGAAATCAGATGAAATTCCTAATTTTCTCACTCAGGCAATTACTTCATTACAAAGGATAGACATACCTCAGAAGATGGAAAAAACTCCAAAAATCAGCAAAATCGCACCATTGATGAAGCTATACACATCACGATGGCCATCGATGAAGCTGTTTTCGCATACCCCCAATATCATCATACCTGATTTGGTTTGTGGGCTTGTGGCCTGTCTTGAGAAGGCGCATTACGGCCGGTTGTGTTACCGAAAAGAGAGGACTTGGCTTTGTAACGAGAGATAAGGTGGTGTGGCTTACAATGTGGGCAGCGGCGGTTTGGCCTGTGGCATGGCCGGTGGTGTGGCTGGTGGTGTGGCCAGTGGTGTGGGCGGCAGCGTGCCAGTCTGATGAAAGAGGGTCTGAGAGAAGGAAAAGAAATTAGAGAGAGAGAGAGAGAATAAGAAATCTGATGAGATTTAGATATTTTAGGTTATATATTATATAATTAATGAGTAAATGAACGAATGTTCATTTATAAGGCTCGGCTCGTTAAGTAAATGAGCCCTCTCGTTCATGAACATTAATAAACAAACACTATCATGTTCAAACTCTGCTCGTTTAATAAACAAACTCTAAAATTGTGTTCGTATTCAGTTCACTTATTATATGAACGAGTTTCAAAGGGAACGAACAGCGAGCTGTTCGTGAACAACTCTGTTCATTTACAGCCCTAGACATAAGTGTAATTAATCCTTCAAATTAAATAAGATGGTGACTCCATAAAATCCCTTCCAGGGATTTTGTCTCGAGGTGGTTTGCCACAATGGCGACTCTGCTGGGACTAAAAAATCTAAGAGGACTAGACTTAAAAAGTTTTTCTTGATTTTTGACTTTGTTGTATTTCTCTTGTATTTTTTTGTGGTATATATAATGTGGCATAACTGTGGTACATGCATTTTTATCTCCATATCTCACACGCGCACGTCTCACCCTGACCCACCCATTTGAGAGTGACATGCTCGAGGCCCTTGGATGTCTTAGACTCAAGGTGATCCCTCAATCGAGTTCTCAACTCTACGTACCTATACTAAAGATCCCTCCTGGTTTTTTGGTATATTAAACGACTTGTATACGTACTGGTGATCTCCATTATCAACTTCCTAGTCACGAACATGAAGTATATTTTACAGTCGAGCTGATGGAGTAACCTTTACACCGGTGTTATAATGAGAAAAACTCACACCCAGACCATTTAGTGTTCTGCCCTTTGCTGAGAGAATACTTGTATTGGCCTATAGGATGTTGGCAGGGAAACCACAAGCATTCTGTAAGCTAAGCTGGTAATTTTGCAAAAAAAAGGGAGAGTTTGACTAACCGGCCGTTTATCTGTGCTCCCAACAACACGGTTAGTCAGTATGTGCATTAGCTTGAAAAATTCAAAATTGGCTAGTTCATACCCAGATCCAACCCACTAACCAATCGGTTTGTTATCCGTTATAATGCCTGGATGATTAGTTAAAAACTTTATTTTCCAAAAAAGTTTCTAGAAAAAATCCCAGAGAGAAACCCCCTAGCCACTGACCAACCGGCCGGTTATCCTCTCGGGTAACCGGACGGTTAGTAGAAACCTTATCCTCAGAAAGCTTCTAGACAAATTTCCAGAAAGATTCTTATAAAACCCTAACACACTGACCAACTGGCCGGTTATCCTTTTAGATAACCGGATAATTAGTCATCCTTCCTTTCCCATAATTAAAAAAAAAAAACACACCCCAAAATCAGAAATTTTCTTTTACCCCTAGTAGGGTATGAGCCAGCCAACTTGATGTATTTGGAACGTATTACTGAATTTTCACCAACTTTTTTTTGGTAAATAAAAATATATATCAACTGAAGAAACAATAGTACAACATTTGCAAGGGGCATACTCCAGGAATACAACAATGGAAATGCAAGTATTGCTAAGCAAGAGCTAATAAGTAAACCTAAACTAGGCAGAAACATGCCACACAGGCATCAAAAGAAAAGAGGTAATACATAACCACCGAAGCTAGATCAACAAAAAAAAAATACAGAAAAGACACAATAGTGACCACATGAAGGTAACAACAACAGTAAGAAGCCACGTGGAGTCTGGAGATCTTGGTAAAAAGACCATCACACTAATAACAGCCATAAATCATGCTAAGAACTGCAAGGGTATGTCTATACGTCGACCGATCTCCCAGGTATCAAGTTGGACCAAACCATGATGGGATCAAGAGAATATGGAGTCGGGGAGCTGCCATTCACCTTGGAACCATTGGTTCGTTAGGGAATTGGCTACTTTTTCTACAAGAGAACAATCTCCACTGGATGACCTACACAAGACCTGAAGAATAAGAAACCACATCAATATACTTATTCTGGAAAGTGCGAGAATTCCGCTCTCTCCAAATATAGTACACCAACGTTGAAAATGCTATTCGACAGACCGATACCAGGAATCCAGGGCCCTGCCACTTAGAGGAAGCTCTATCAACCATACCCTACCAACTTAACATAAGCCAGTTAAAATTGCATTTCTTTTGAATAATATATCATAATCTATACGTGAAAGGGCAACTAAAATTAGATGATCATGGGACTCAAAAGGAATGCCACAGAAAACACAGTTCATGCTAGGAATGACATCAAAAGCAAAAGCCAATCATGCGTACTTAACCTCTCTCTAATGGCTAGCAATAAGACGAAGTTATGGTGTGGAACACGCCACTTACACAACAGTAAGCAAGCCTATCTAGCTAACAGCCACTTGTGTCGAAGGGTTTCCCACGTACTCGCAATAGAGAACTCCCCAGAACCATTAACCATCCATATGATTCTATCCGACGTATCCGGGGCATTACGAAAACAGCTAGGCGTACTCTCGCGCAACTCTATGAGCTCAAATGCAGTGGACACAGGCCAACACCACGAGGAGCCCGAGATCACATTAGAAACCCTCGCTCGCCTACCCAGACCCGAGTCAGAAACAATCCTACCAGCAAGGGTAGGAATGATAGGACCTATCGAATGCCTCAATCAAATCACAGAGAGATCCTACTGCTATCTCTAACTACATACCATGGGAAAGAGCAAATCATATTCCTAACCATGAGAATCTTATGCCAGGACCAGCTACAATCACTGGGACAAGAGACTTCCTAAACACTCCTTCCTATTAGAATGTTGGATTTTTAACTCACTGCGGTCAAAGGGAATCTGACCTGAATGATATGATGGACCAAATATGCCTAGAGATGGCAAGTTCCACACCTCAATCTCCTTAATACCCAGGCCACCGTCTTCCTCGGGATAACATACATCAGCCCAAGTCACCTTGGCTCCCATGGTACAAAGCCCCATACCCTTTCAAAAGAAAGCTCGAAATATCCTCTCCATCTCTAAAATAACTTTTTTTGGAAGGATAAACTGAAGCCCAATACACTTGGATCAATTGGACCCTACCATCATACAATAGGTAATTGCAAGTCCAATGCTTGACTTTCTTCACGATACGGTCCAGGAGAGGCTGACAATCCTCTTTTCATAAATAAATGGAGATCAGAAGGACTCCCAAATACCGCACAGGGAGCTCTCCCTCAAGAAAGCAAAGACAAGAAGAGATCAAAGCATTGGTAGTAGGCTCAACACCAGAGAAAAAAACATGGCTCTCATTACGATAGGAACGAGTCTTGAGAACTGCTAGAATACAATGATACCATGTTTTAAAACCTGGACCGGAGGAAGGTCACCCCGACAAAAAAAATTAGATCATCAGCAAAGGCAAGCTGAAAGATATCATCCTTTTGGCACCTCCAGTGTTAGCGAAACTGACCACCTACTACTAGCCTCTACAACATCCCTGCAAGAACATTCATGCATATAACAAAATGGTAGGGGGACATCGGACCCCCCTACTCGATACCTCACCTAGCCCGAAAGAAATAATTAGATTCCCTGTTTATGATGATCAAAAAGCTTGTGCTAGCGACACAGGCTTTGATCTATCTAATACAGTGGGGAAATTTTTAAGGCAAATCAACACATCAAAAAAAGAATTCCAATGCAAACAATCATAGGCCTTCATCAAATCCACCTTCATGATGCATCTAGGAACCCTGAAATCCTCCCGATGATAGTTTCGCATGAGCTCCTGAAACAAGAGGATATTATCAGCAATACTCTGAGAGGTAACAAAGGTTGTCTGGGAAGGATCACTGAGGTCCCCAGCACCACTTTAACCTGATTAGTGGTGATCTTGGCTTATAAATCATGTTACAATAAGAAATAGGCATGTAATCATTAAAACTCAAGGGATTAGTCACTTTGGGGATTAAGACAAGAAAAGTATGGTTAACTTCTTTGAGAAGCTGACCATTATCAAAAAAATCATGAATCGCTTCCGTAATCTCCTCCCCCACAATATGCCATGTCCACTTAAAAAAGAGGCATTATACCCATCAGGACTAAGGGACTTACCATCCTCGAGAGAGAAGAAAACCTTACGTGTCTTGTCCTTGGTAACCTCACGACCCATCTCACACTACTGAGAATTTGAAAGGGATTCGACATCTAGTTCCTCAACTCATTCAATCCCAGATAGTGACCCGGACCATGAGTCCCAACAAACTTTAAAAATGGTCAACAATCGAAGCCTTAACCAAATCTGAGTCTTCAAGGATGGTCCTGTCAAACCAAAAAAAAAGAACTATTTTTTTTGAAATTCTTTCTCTTATTAAATGGCGTGAAGAAAAATTGGTTAGTTTTTATCTCCCATATCAAGCCAGTGAATCCTAGATTTTTGCTTAAGAAAACTTTCCTCCTCTCAACTCATTCAAGCAAAAAGTTCTAGCTTCTCCTTTTCAATCCAATGCCACACTGCGTCAAAAGGGTTCAGCACTAACATTTTTCGAGCATATTCTATAGAAGCCCTAGCCGTATTAAGTCTTTTACTAAAGTGTTTCTTATTAAAGTCCTTAAGCTGCAGCTTAAGCAGCTTTAGCTTCCTGACAACCTTGAACATAGCACCAACCTGCAAGGGGAATGCCCCATACTTTAACAACCAGAGGCAAAAACTTATGATGATTGGCCCACATATAAGAAAATTTAAAAGGCTTGGGCACCTTGTCAACTTTGACAGGAGAGTGAACGAGGATGGGTGAATGATTAGAGATACCTCTAGAACGAAAAATTGAGTCACATTTAGGAAATCTAGAGATCCAAGTGTTGTTAACAAGGACACGATTAAGCTTCCTACAAATAGTATCATCATCACCCTGATAGTTGGCCCACGTATAAAAACAGCCATAATACTTTAAATCGAAAAGTTCTGAGGCAATCAAACATTCATGGAACTCCTGACAGTAGTGATGCCACCTATTGCTACCCCTTAACTTCTCACTCGGACTCTAGATGGTATTGAAATCGCCAAGTAACAACCAAGCATCATTCTCACAAAGGCGAGACCTATATTTAAGCTCCTGCCAGAGCACAGATCTCTCACTCTATTCATTTGATCCATACACAAAGGAAACAACCTATCTATTAAGTCCATTCAACATGAATTATTTGATCAGACATATCAAGATAAGTAACATTAAACTACTTTGGGATTCCATAAAACCCAAATTCTACCATTCATGGAAAAATGGTAGTTATTTATAAAGGACTAGCCAGGGAATCTACGGGCACAAATAATCGAGGCATTAGGAGCAGCTACTCTGGTTTTTCATAATCCAGAAAGCATAACACCTAGGGAGGCAATCATATGTTAGGCCTCCACTTGCTTATCACATGTGTTAAATCCTCGAGAATTCCAACAAAAATATATTATGCATGATACCAAAGTACCAAAAGATGCTACAAATCTGGAAGAAAGAGTCAGTTGAAATTTTCCCCTACGAGGAGACTTCTTCTTTTTCTTCTTCTTATTGTTAGCAATAGAGTCTAGGTTTATTTTATTACTGGAATAAGAAGAAATATTATTTTTTGGAAAAAGTGAGGATGGAATCAAATCTGAGTCAAAGTCTAGATCTGAGCCAGACTTAGCGGGCAAATGCAAGCCAGAATGTAAATGCAAATCAGAATGCAAAACATGAACAACAATAGGCACATTAAGCACATGAAAAGGTACCTCAGGTAGTATAGATTGCTGAATATTGACCTCCTTATGAGAACAAGTATGCTAGGCACTAACCTGTGCTTTAATACCAAGCTCCTACTGGTGCGTAGTCTCCGCCTGATTGTGGCCCTGCTGAATACCTACTAGAGATGAAGAAGAACCCTTGTTGACTTTATCCTTACCTTTGCTTTTCACGGTTTCCAACTTTGTATCTTTCACAAGAGTAGCAATGGGGATAATAGAGGTCGTGTTAGACCGGTTTGGAACATGAATGAGGGAGGAAGGGGGTTATCCTTCTCAGTCCAAGCACAAAATAGGGTAGTATGTCTGAAACACTTGCACACCATGTATACTAGAGGGCGCCATTGATAATCTGCCCATACAGTCACATGATCAGAGAGGGAATCCCCTTCATGTAAGGTACTCAGGTCTGGCACAATAACAAGCTCTTCAACAAGCTCTCTGGTTGTAGAAACCTCAACACACACTCAAGCAAACCTTATCCTCTCATAGCTCTCCGTAAGCAAGTCGCATATAGTGGCTTCCCAATACAACTTGCTATGAACTCGATACATTGGCTATTAGGTACTCAACTGGAATACTGTAAAGTCTAAGCCACAATGGTAGTACATCAAGGGATTCTTTGAACAAATTATACCAAGTCTCCAACGTTGCAAGACAATTAACTTATTCGCAAAAATGCCACGGACCCAAATCTAGAATCTTGTCTACCATATCCACAGAAGAGAATTTAAAAAATTAAAAGCCCTTGTCATTGACTAGAAACTTTTTTTAACCCATCTTTCAACCACATTTTACGGGCAATTTCGTTGACAATGAAATAAGGCTATTTTTTTTATCAACAAAGTAGCCCACAACACAGTTATCCCATAATTCAATACCCTATTCAGCAGTAACTTAGGGGGGGAGAAACTTGTGCCTTTTCATCTGAAACTGTCCGCGGGAAGTAAGATAATTTTATCTTTCCTTTACAACCGGAAGGTCTCGGGTTCACCTTGTCTGCCCAGGATGGATGCTGGGAAGGAACAATAAGGTGTTGTGCGTCTACCCTAGTATCTCCTCCTCTTTTAGCCTCACCAAAGGCAGCCCCTCCTCTGGGACGAGCATCACCTCGATTGCCTCTACCTCCTCTAGCACCCCATGTAATACCCCAAACCTAAGTTTGAGCTTACAATAAATTTAGCTAATTATTAATTTCTTAGATGACAATTTTTGTAAGTGATACTAGATGATCTTTTGCAACGGTTGTTGTGAGCGGCATCATTTAGGACGTTTAGCGACATTCTTTTTTTAAATGATTATAAGTTGCAATAAATGAAGCTTGTTATAGGGTAGACTACAACAAGTTTGTTTCTTTAGCAACAAGCTTCTAAATAATTATTTGAGCTCTTTTGCAACGATTTTCATACCCAATATTTAAGTCAATTTGCATAGACAATATTTTTCCAGTAACCTTTAGCGACAAAATTTTTAGGAATCGTAAGTTATAAATTTATCGATAGGCGGTATTGATTGAGATATTTAGTAATAAGTAGCGTAATGATATTTTTGGAGACCTTTAGCGATAAATTGGTGAACATTGAACATTATGATTCTTAGCAAAAATTTCTAGAAAACCATTATAAGTTAATGGATGCCGTATAAGTGATACCGATTTAGGTCTTTAGTGACGATTAGCATGACCGAGTTTTATCGGTAACTATTAGCGACAATTAGTGAAGCGGGGTTAGTAAATAAATAAAAGAAATTCAAAATCTATTTATTTGAAAAATTAGTGTCAACCCTTTAAGTTTGGAAAGAGAGGAACCAATGAGGAAATTAGTGGAGAAAATTTTTCTACCTTACGTGGGGAAATTCGGTCATATAGAGAAAATATATTTCTTTCTTTCGGTTACAGATAGGGTGCAAATTAGGCGGGCTAATTGGGCCCAAGGGTTAGACCATGACCAGCCTGCCTCTAAAAGTCGTGCCCATGTCCAGCCCAGCCTATCTACAGGCCAAATAATACGTGTCCACGCCAAGCCCATCAAAATTTTGGTGGACACGAGCTAGATGCGGGTTGTCCACGGGTTGTCCATAGTTACGAATTATTTAAAAAAATAATAATTTCAAAACATATCATTGACCATCCAACTCTACAATTTAGTATAAGCATGGAAACAAATATTTGGGATAAAATGAGAGAGAAAAAGACAAGACTCTATAATCCTATAATAAGAAATAAAGTAGAAGAAGTAAAATCATCAAAGATCTCAAAACAGAAACGAAAAGTGGGAACTGTGGCTCAACCTGGTTCAGAAAAATAAGACAAGAACATGAGCATACCTATGGCTTTGAGGCTTTGACTTTGTCGAAGTAGGGGCTGAGAGTTCAGAAAGTTCAAAAAATAAATATTACTCTACTAGGTTAAGAGTTTGACGGTCGAGTATTACATATACTTATGTGATCCATGGTTTTTAATGACTAAAGGAAAGAAATTAAATATATTGTAACATGATATATATATATATATATATATATATATATATATATATATATATATATATATATATATATATATATATATATATATATAATTTATATTATATAATAGTTAGATGGGCTAGTTTTCCCACGGGCTGGACGGGCTTGCAGAAACCTTTGCCTATGCCCAGCCCATACTTTTGATGGGCTCAAAATTTTGTGCCCACTTCCACCTCGGTCACTACAAAAGTAAGTCCATGTCCATATTTTTGCAGGCTGACATGGGTTGTCCTCGGCTTGCCCGGACCAAGTTGTACCCCTAGTTACTGAACATTAGAGAGAGAGAGTATACAAAGAAAGAAGACTGGGTATAAGTGAGAGAGAGGAAGTACGATACAGAGAGAAAAAAAGCCACACAAAAAGGGGAAGAGAGAAAGGGACGGCAGATTAAAACTTTTGGTGAGAGGTTCAAATTTTTCGGTAACATTTTCTACCCTTCTTTCTCAAATTTATTCATTGTTAGGGAGTAAGCTGCAGGGATTCTTGGAACAACATGTGTATGTGTGTGGGTTTTGTGTGAGTTTTTTGTGTCAAAATAAAAGAGGGTTTCCATGAGCAACCACGGTTGTCGCGAACCGATATTTGTGATGCCGCCATGGTTCGAACAGAAAGGTTGCCACTACTATTTATTCTTGTGAATGTGAGAGTTAGACAAGAAGAAGAAGCCATTGCCATGAAGCAGTGGTTGTATTGTGGTTTGTTGGAGATTTGAGAGGATGGATTTGGAGAGAAATAATGTATGAAGTGTAATGTATGTAAACATGTGAGTGGATGGACTGAATTGACTAAAGTTTTGGTGAAATGGGTGTCTTTGGAGAAAAAGAAGACCCACTACCGTGACGCAGTGGGTATGGGAGTTAGTGGGTGTTGGGTGTTGCAAATGTGTTGTGTGTGTCTTAGGATTTGTACATGAATGAATCATGTGTATAACTATATTTAAATTAAGTGTTAATGTGTGGGAGTAAGGGGGTGAGAAGTGCATGAGGTGTGTGTGTGTGTGTGTGTGTGTGTGTGTGTTTGGGGAAGGAGTGGACTGCGCAGAGAGAGAGAGAGAGGGAGGGAGGGAGGGAGGGAGAAGGGGAAAATGCTGGGAGTTCAAACATTGAACTTAAAGTGTGTCGCTAAAAGATATCCGATTCCAGCAGTTTCTTTCCCAATTTTTAATATATATATATATATATATATATATATATATATATATAGAAATTTATTTAGACAAAGTCCAAAAGAGTATAACTCATATCATTTTTGTAATACCTACAACCTGAAAAATGTTTAGATTTTTCTGAGTTTGGCAAGCATGTTAAATGATTTTATCTTAACAAGGGATTTTGGTGTATTTTAAAATACTAAATTAAGTTATTAAATTTTGAAACTTTTACAATAATATTATGTAGCTAAGATAGTGTATTTTCTAAAGTTTTGAAGGTTCTTAAAGCCGTTTGCTATTTTTAGCGTTGTCAGTCGTGTAGAGCTCGATCAAATATCGCGTAGCGCTTTACTATTATAAGAGTTTACTAAGCTATTTTAAGACTATTTTTGAACAAATTTAGGCAAATTATAAAACCCAAACTCCCCATATTTTTGTAAAACTTTTGACGTAGAATTTTCTGGGATTTTTCTGAGCATGAGAAGGGTCTTAAATAGTTTTAATTTGAAAACATGTTTTTGAATTAGTTGGTATAGTAAACAAACTTATTTGTAGCCAAAAATTTTACAATGATCTGAACTTACAGAGATGCTTGTGAGTCTGAAATTTTGTGGCATTCCAACGCCATTTGATATATTTTTGAAATAAGAACCTTAACACTCAATTTAAAGAGTGGTTTAGGGTTCTGAGCGGATAATTCTTAGAAAGGCCATTTTTATCCAAAAAATTCACCTAGTCATTTAAAAAGATGTTTTGGATTAATCATGGGTGTGTAATGATACATTAGGCACCGGGGGTAAATTGGTAATTTTACGCAAATCTAGGGGTATTTTTGTAAATACTCGCTTGGAAAAATTTAGCACCTAGGCATAATTGAATGCCAATAAATAACATTCAGATGATTTATTATTCAGGTTCCGACAGACAAGAGTTAGGGCAGACTTGAGAACCAGAACCGCTTACCAATCCAGGTAAGTACTCCTGCCATGTTCCTTATTATCCAGGTGCATGAGGGTTTTTAGGCCCTAGTCAAGGGGGCTCGTACGCTAACCGCAGCACACCTACGTATGAAATATTTATGATAGATGCAAATGAAATTCTTTATGATTATACTACGATTTGAAACCTTTTCTAAAATTTCATATATATGTATATACACATTGAAGAATGTTTTACCGTGGTGATATTGAATTCCTGATTTTAATAATAAAGAGAAATCCATGGCATGTTTTTATTTGAATTCTTAAACCTATTTTAGGAACATGGTTTGTGTACTTGCTAGGCTTTTGCTCATTCCTTATTTTTCAGGTGACGATCTAAGGGAAGCAGATCCTTATGAGCAATACGAGGAAGGAATGTCCAAAGAAAACCATTAGAATAATGAATTGTTTATCATTTTGCGAATTTTAGGTAGCGTTTGGTAAAACTTTCAATTTTGGTTTTCTCTTTCCAAAAAAACAAAAATCAAAATCAGTTTTATTTTTTTTATAAAAACAAATAGGTGTTTTATTACCCAGTTTTTATTTTAAGTTTTTTTTATTTGGGTGTTTGATTACCCAAATTTTATTTTGAGTTTTTTCTTTGGTGGTGGTTTGCGGTGGCGGTGGTGAGACATGACAGTGGCCGACGGTGGCCGACGGTGGTGGTGGCTGGCTGCCGGTGGTGGCTACTGATGCTGGCTGTGGCTGCGGCCACCGGCGATGGTCGCCGACCACCGGAGGAGGCAATTGGCTGCCGGCGGTTGGCATGGCTGTGGGCAGTGGCTACCGGCGGTGGGAGGGTGGTGGTAGTGATGGTCTCAAAATAAAAACCAAAACTATAAATCGAAAACTCCTTTTTGGACTTTTCAAAAATAGCCCTGTTTTAAAAATTGATTTTTAAAACTAAAGAAAAAAACGAAAACTCTGTGCCAAACGTGTTTTTTTTTCTCCACTTTACAAAACTAGAGAAAAAACACTGGAAAAACAAGTGTTACCAAACGAAACCTTAGTTTTATAGTTATTATGATGTTCGAACTGTTGTAGGGTGCTTAGGTTGTAACGCCCCGAATTTATTTCCAAAGCGTTAATGCCAGATACACAGAGAGATCAGATAAAATACTAAAATTATCAGAAGACTCCAAAATGATAAATCAGAGCATACACTAATAATTCCCAAAAATACATAAATACTTAACACATTGGGCCCAAGCCTTTGTACAAATCAAGTTCTCCAACACGGAGTTTCCCAAAATAAAACCTAAATACCAACAATATGTCTCAAACATTACACTCAAGATATCAGTATTAACTCTGGAATAAAGGTAGCTAACTCTTGATCACTCAGCTAGCCCTTCGATCCCAAAGTCCCACCTACTGATCACCTGAAAGGAGAAATCATAAGGGAGTGAGCCAAATGCCCAGGAAGGTCACTTAAATGACCAATCATACAGAAGAAAAAATTATCTGAGAAACGAAATTTCAAGAGCACAAAGGGTCTCAATGGAGCGGATAATCAAACCAGATTTCGAATGTCAAATATCTGAATATAGAGACAGTCACTATGGAGCCATTCAGAAAGTGGTCACATACGTCATCACTGACATATGAGGCCGGTTTAGAAAGTAAGATCACGATCTTTAGCTCAACTCCCTTGAACTAGCCCACGTTTCAATCCATGTGGATAAGTCAGACATAAGTCACATACACTGTGACATGGCTCATAGAGTTATCAAACAAAGATTCCAATTTAACACACAATCATGTATCGGACATGTCAAACAATATACGGAGTTTACGAAATATTGACAATCTCTAAAACGAACGATATCAACATTGCAGATTCTAAGATCAAACGAATTTGATGAAAATTGAATTTAACAAGTCATAGCATTGAGAACAAGTTATTCATAATAAATCTTAAAGCAAAAAGGAGAAGAAAAATCACTTCGAAGAAATTTGGATTTCAAAAAAGAAACTAAGGACTTACGTGAGCGATTGGTCCATCGCTGATTTGAATTTCGAAATTAAACCATTACCTTAGCCAAACTTTTGAGAATATAAATCCTTGAGCTCCACCTTAGAAATCACGAACCTTCCAAGCCTCCTCCCCCCCCCCCCCCTCTCTCTCTATTATAAAGGGAAGAAAGAATAATGAACCCCCAAAAAGACAAGAAAAGGAAAAAGAATGCTATTTATATGGGACAAAAAAAGTCAAGTTTGCATTCGACCGACATAATGGTTTCATTCGACCAAAACCAACAGAAGTAAAAATGGTTCAATTTTTTTTTAATTCGACGGAAAATTAGTTTTCATTTGAATTAAAACTTCAGATTTTTTTATTTTTTTTTCATTCGACCGAAAACAGGTTTTCATTCGAATTAAAACTTTTAATTCGAATGAAAACTTCAGAAACTCATTTTACACGATTTAAATACTTTTCGTTCGAAGCAAAATATTTTCATTCGAAGCAAAACCATTTTCTTTCAACTGAATCCTTCGGTCTAATGAAACCACTTTCATTAGACCGAAAATTTCTGAAACAATCCCAAACCATTTTTTCTTAGTTTTAACAAAAGACCACATATTAATTTCACATACAAAAAGAAAATTTTGGGGTATTACATTCTCCCCTCCTTAAAAGGATTCCGTCCTCGAAATTTAAAACGTACCTAAGTGTCAAAAAGCTGATGGTACTTCTCGCGCATAGCCTCCTCAAGTTCCCAAGTGGCTTCCTTTATTTCTTGGTTCCGCTATAAAACCTTAATTAAAGGAATGACTTTCGTCCTTAATACCTGATCACAACAGTCAAGAATCTCAACCGGCTGTTCTTTGTAGGAAAGGTCCTCCCGAACAGATAAAGGTCGTATGACACAATGTGCGTCGAATCGTAAACATATTTCAAACACATGATCACCCACTTCAAATTCGAGTTCACGACGATTGTGAGACGTGTAACTGCGTTGTCTATCCTGAGCCGCTTTGAGACGTTCTTGAATTAAGTCAACGTTTTGAGTGATTAATTGCACCAACTCTAGTCCCAATAACCGTCTCTCTCCTACCTCATCCCAACATAGTGGCGTCCTACACCTTCGTTCCTACAATGCCTCAAACAGTGGCATTTTAATACTTGCCTGACTGATAGCTGTTGTTGTATACGAATTCAACCAAAGGTAAATGATTATGCCAACTACCACCAAGGTCTAGTGTACAAGCTCTCAACATATCCTCTAGTGTCTGAATGGTACACTCAGAGTGTCCATCTGTCTGTGGATGATAAGCCATGCTGAAACGAAGGTCAGTACCCATATAATTCTGGAAGCTCCTCCAAAATTTCAAAGTGAAATGCGAATCTCGATCTGACACTATAGATAATGGTACACCATGCAATCTCACAATCTCATCAATATATAATTGAACTAACTCAGATAAGGGTGATGTTGCTCAGATAGTGTAATACCCCAAAATTTTCTGTGGTGTGTTTAAAAAAAAAACCCGAAGCTTTCAGTCGAAAAACAGTAACTTTCGGTCGAACTAAAACTATTAACCCTACGGTTACAATTTTCAATCAAATTAAAACTATTTTTGGTCGAATTAATCCGCTTTGCTTCGAATGAAAACTTATGTTGATTTAAGGAGGAATGTGGACTGAAGTTTTTTTTTTCAGTAAATAAAAATATATATCAACCGATGAAACAAAAGTACAACATCTGCAAGGGGCATACCCCCAAGGAAACAACAGCAAAATGCGAGTCTTGCTAAGCAAGAGCGAAAAGAAAACCTAAGCTAGGCAGAAACAAGTCACATAGGCAACAGAAGAAAAGAGATAATACAAAACACCGAGGCTAGATCAGCGAAAGAAAATACAAAAGACCCAAAAGTGACCACAAGAAAAGCCACATGGAGTCTAGAGATCCTGGTGGAAAGACCATCACACTAAAAACTGCGATAAAACATGCTACAAGCTGTTGGGAATCTGAAGGGATTTCGACATCTCATCCTCAGTGACTTCATGACCTATCTCACGCTGCTGGGAATCTGAAAGGGATTTCGACATCCAGTGCCTCAGCTCATTCAAACCTGGATAGTGACCCGGACCACAAGTACCCAACAAACTTTGAAAATGGTCAACAATCAAAGCCTTAACCAAATCCGAGTCTTCTAGGGTAGTCCCGTCAGACCGAAGAATAAAACTAATTTTATTGAAATTCATTCTCTTATTTACTGACTTGAAGAAACATTTGTTATTTTTATCGCCCACATCAAGCCAGTGAATCCCAGATTTTTGCTTGAGGAAACTCTCTTCCTCTCCACTCACTCTGGCAAAAAGTTCTAACTTCTTTTTTTCAATCCGATGCCACACAGGGTCAAGAGGGTTCAAAGCTAACATGTTCTGAGCATACTCTAAGGAAGCCCTGGCTTTATTGAGTCTACCTGAAATGTTGCTAAAGTGTTCCTTATTGAAGTCCTTAAGCTGCAACTTAAGCAACTTTAGCTTCCTAACAACCCTGAACATAGCATAACCCGTAAGGGGCGTGCCCCGCACTTTAGCAACCAGAGGCAAAAACTTATGGTGATTGGCCCACATATCAAAAAATTTAAACGGCTTGGGCACCTTGACAAAAGAGTGGACGAAGATGGGGGAATGATCAGAAATACCTCTAGGACGAAAAACCGCTTCAAATTTAGGAAATTTAGAGATCCAAGTATCATTAACAAGGGCACGGTCAAGCTTCCTACAAATAGTATCACCATCCTCCTGACAGTTGGTCCACATATAAAAGCAACCAGAATACTTCAAATCTGAAAGTTCCGAGGTAATGAAACAATCATGGAACTTCTGATAGTAGCGAGGCCATTTACTGCTACCCCTTAACTTCTCACTCGGACTCTGGATAGCATTAAAATCACCAAGTATCAACCAGGGATCATTCCTAAAAAGGTGAGACCAATGCTCAAGCTCCTGCCAGAGCACAGATTTCTCACTAGAATCATTAGCACCATACACAAAGGAAACAAAAAAAAGGAGGCAACTTATCTATTAATTTCAATTGACAGTAAATTATTTGATCCGACATACCAAGACAAGTAACACTAACTACTTTGGGATTCCATAAAACCCAAATTCTACCATTCACGGAAAATTGGTAGTTATTTATAAAGGACCAACCAGGAAATCTACAGTTATATATAACCGACGCATTAGGGGCTACTACTCTGGTTTTTAAGATCCCAAAAAGCATAACACCTAAGGAGATTATATGTTGGGCTTCCACTTGCTTACCACTAGTGTTCAATCCTCGAGAATTCCAGCAAATGATGTTATACATGATACCAAAAAAAACAAAAGGATGTTACAACTAAGAAGTAAGAGTAAGGTGAAGTTTCCCCTACCGACTTCTTCTTTTTCTTCGTCTTCTTCTTCTTATTTATAATACTAGAGTCAAGGTTTACTTTACTAACAAATGAGAAGACATATTAGTATTTGGGGTAAGAGAGCAGGGAATGAAATCTGAATCAGAGTCCGGATCAGAGCCTGACTCAAAATCAATAATCAGGCCAGAATCTAAGTGCAAATAAGAATGCAAAACATGATCATCAATGGGCAAATTATGAAGATGACAAGGTACCTCTGGTAGAGAAGACGGTTGAATACTAACCTTCTGCTGAAAAGAAACATGTTGGGCACTAACCTGCACCTGGCTATCAAGCTCCTGCTCGTGCCTAGTCTCCCTCTGACTGCGGCTCTACTGAACACGATCAAGAGTTAAAGAAGATGAAGAACCCTTGTTGACTTTGTCCTTGCCTCTACTTTTCACGGTTGTGCACTCTGCTTCTTTTGCCAGAGCAGGAACAGAGGTAGGAAGGGATGTGTCAGATTGCTTCGGAATAGACATTGAAGGAAGAGGGGGCCTATCGCTCTCAGTTTGAGTACAAGATAAGGTAGTATGTTCGAAGCACTTGCACACCGTGCAAACTGGAGGGCACCACTAATAATCTGCCCGAACCGTCACAGGATCAGGGAGTCTCCTTCCTTGCCAGGTACTCAAGTTTGGCACAATAACTAGTTCATCAACGAGCTCTTTGGTTGCAGAAACGTTAACACATACTCTGGACAAACTTATCCGCTCACAGCTCTCAGTAAGCGATTCCGCATATAGTGGCTTCACAATGCCACTCGCTACGTAACTCAACCCACTATCTGTCAGGTACTCAACAGTAATATTGTAGAGTCTAACCCATAACGGTAGAACATCAAGGGACTCATTTCATAAATTCATACCAAGTCTCCAACATTGCAAAACAATTAATTTGTTCATAAAATGCCACGGATCCGAATCCAGAATCTTGTCAACCATATCCATAGAAGAGAATTTGAAGATATAAAAACCCTCATCGTTAATTATACCTTTTGCAACACATCTTTCAACCAAAGTTTACGAGCAATGTTGTTAATAGTGAAATAAGGCAATTTTTTATCGACAAAGTAGCCCACAACACAGTTATACCACAATTTAATGCCCTCCTCAGCAATAACTTTAGGTAGAGAAACTTGTACCTTTCCTTTAGAAATCTTCGGTGGGAAGTTAGATAATTTCATCTTACCTCTAGAACTAGAAGGCTCCGGCTTCACCTGGTCAGCCCAGGATGGATGAGGTGAAGAAGCAATAAGGCCCTGATCGTCAGCCCTACTATCTCATCCTCCCTTATCCTTACCAAAGGCTACTCCTCCCTTGGGTTGAGTATCATCCCGATTGCCCCGTCCTTCATTGGCACCCCGGCCGACGCCACCTCTATATCGAGAACGGGACCGAGAGGCCAGTTACCGTCGAAGTGAGTCCACCTCTGCTTGCAGCACATATTTCTCATCACCGACCTATCGCCGGTACTCAAGTTCCTCCATAAGCAGACCAAACTGGCGAGCATACAATGAACCACTCAAGAAACGATCTTGTAACTTGCTTGTTTCCACTAGAACAATTGCTTATTCATTGGAACATTTTAAACCATCAATTTTCTTCAAAAGAGATACATCACTCTTTGTCAGAACCGGACATCCCTGAGTACCATTTCTCGAGGGGCCAGGGGTAGCCTCCCGATGCTTGATTGACTGTGAAGGAAAAGCCACCAAATTAGGAACACAAGAGATATTATCATGAGCAGACTGAGCATGCCGCTCCATAACATCAGAAACCTGGATGCCAACAGGCACCACGAAAGAACGACCATTAACATGAATAGTCTCAGCCAAAGTAGTATGAGAAGACGCCATAAAGAATAGACCCTAAAAAATAAATAATAATAAATAAATAAAAATTTAAACTGCACAGTCCTAATTACGGCCGGCGCAAGAAGAAGACACAGGAAGGGAAATGGGCGGGGGAAAGAAAGAGGAAGGGATCGGGGGGAAGAGGTGAAGGGGGAGGAGGGCAGCCGAGAAAGGGGGGAGGACGACCGTCGGAGAAGAGAATATTGCCATCGGAGCAAAGAAAATTGACAAAACAGCCACCGATGAAGCGCGGCAAAAATAGGATCGCTGAACACGACTCGACCCAAAAACAGGACCGACTGCCCAGCTACAAGACCCAACTGCAAGATCTGGTCGTCGGCGTCACCCACCCAGCAAAAACAAACCAAGAGTCGTTACATCTAAAACCTGCAGAACCATGCTACGAGAGCAAAAACTGCCACGACAACCAAGAACAAAGCCATCCAAACACCAACTGCTAACCAACCCGGTGACAACCCGACCAAGAACCGTGGCGTCGTCGGCCCCGCGCACAGGCAGCGACGTCAAAATGCCGAAGAAGTGTCGGAATAAGCAACAGCGCACATTCTCTCTTTCAAAACTCTTAACAGCTGTAGGACTGAAGTTTTCGGTCGAATGAAACTCTAAGATTTGGGAAAGGCATTTTCGCGACTGAAGGTTTGAGTCGAATGAAACTTATGTTTGCTTCGAATGAATATTGTAATTTTACCTTCATATAAATAGCCTTTTTTTTCTTTTTAGTCCTTTTGTTCTCTGTTCCTTGCTCCCTTATGGTGGAGAGAGAGAGAATAGAAGACGTGGAAAGCTCCTTTGGCTCTAGAGTGGTGCTTTGAGGTTTTTCCTTGTTCAAAAAGCTTGTTGAGGTAAGCACATTCGTACTTTTTGCTGTGGCAAAGGTTATACCTTCTTCAAATCTGAAAAATCATTAAGGTTGATCAAATCTTTTGTAAGGGTTAGTAATTTTTGTTAGTATAAGGGATTGTAACGTTTTTGCTGGGGTATGGGTTGCTTTCTTTAAACCAGAAAAAGAAAAAGGAAATTGTTCGAGTTGATCAATCTTGTTTTGTAAGGGAATTCGTACTTTTTGCTGTGGCAAGGGTTATACCTTCTTCAAATCTGAAAAATCATTGGGGTTGATCAAATCTCTTGTAAAGGTTTGTAATTTTTGTTAGTGTAAGGGATTGTAACTTTTTTGTTGTGGTATGGGTTGCTTTCTTTAAACCTGAAAAGAAAAAGGAAATTGTTCGAGTTGATCAATCTTTTTTTGTAAGGGTTTATACGTTTTTGCTGTGGGAAAGGTATCTTTCGAAATCCGAAGGTTTATGCTTCGTCAATTTTTGTTCATCTATATTTGTTTGCATTTGAGTTGTCCCACTTTTGTCCTCGTTGAGAATATTGTTTACCCTTTCCATTTGTGCCCTGATGATGCACCTCTTCGAATTTGTACATTTGTGACCATCAATTTAAGATTGACATTAACTATGTTAAACAACTCTCAAAATAAAGAGGGTTCTTTGGACACATGTTTGTTATCCTAGAGAGCCGAAGCCTCCTAGTATGCTCCGGAGCACACGTTTGATGTTTGTATGTTTGGTTTGACATTTGGGTCTTATGACCACCATAATCATCGTATGTTTGTATGTAGCGTACCCGACATATAATTGGGATGTGTGTTGGGTTAAATGCTTAATGACGTTTGCTTTGGTATTTGATATCAACATATGGATTGCTCATTTTCGTACCTTCGGGCTTGTATTCGATTTGGTTCTTTGGATCATTTAATGAACATTTCGCATATTTGATTCGCCTTATTTGCATCTTAGCCAATTGTTATCACTTGTTCGTAAAAAATTGGTTTTGTTTTGGACTACAAATCGTCGTATTTGCTCCCCTTTTGTTTTTCACTTACTGGGCTATTCCAGCTCGCCTCCTACTCTTTGTTATGTCCTTTACCACAGGTAGTGGACGTGATTTGGGGCGTGGCATGCTTGGGAAATTAGAGTATTGATCTTATGAGCGTTATTGAATAATGAAATTCTTTTGGGAACTTTACCCTGATATTGGTAGTTTGATAGAATTGATTTTGTGTAAATTGTTTCGCCGCTGAGTTTAGTAATTTATTTTGTAATGGATTATTTAGTGGAAGAATTATTTTGAGAACGGATTGTCTAGACTTTCGTTTTATGGAGATATTTTTCCTTAGAAGATTGAGTTGCTCTGTCTAATACCGTTATCTTTAGAACTGTAGCGATATATTAATGAAGTTTGATTTGCAGTCGCGGCCCTCCCGATTTGGGGGCATGACAGGAATGGTATCAGAGCTTAGGTTTGAGATTCTGTAGACTTATAAACCTAAGATATATGTGATTGGGATTAAACCTTGGAAAGGCGGATTAAGTTTGGAGACTTTATTTCATATTAGGGCATAAGATTGAGATTTGGCCATAAACTTTGGATTTGGGTTGAGTACGCAGTCATAGAACGAATGTCAGTTGCCTTTGGTATTCAAATATTTTAAGTGTTAATCGAAGAGAATAACTGAAGGATAGGACTATGATCTTAGGTGTCTATGAGTAGCTCTATCAAATGATGCATGGAAAAAGGTTGTGATATCAAGATACAAGTGATATAGTGACAGATTTTTGTATGGAATTTGAAAGGAAGATTTGGCATTACTAGATCATAATGCCCCTTTACTCATTTGTTTTGATATCCTTTTGCGAGCATCTAAGTGTTGAACCTAGAAATTTGAAACGTATCTATATGTAGATACCTTTATGGAATCCTTTGGTGACCTTTATGGTTTATAATTCTTGCCTCATCAGTATTGATTACAAATATTTAAGATTTGACTTAATTTTTCTAGATATGAAACACTTTGATGTTATCCTGGGGGTATGGCTGATTGTCTTCCAATAATGCCAAAATGGATTGCTTTAGAAAAGAGGACGATTATGATCTTCTGACGAATAACTTTGAAAACTAGAAGCTATCTGTTAAGGCTATGACTGAGAGATATAAATGATGTGATAGTTTAAAGGCTTAAACTTTGGTGGATGCGTGATATATGTGGAATTAAGAATAATATGTTTTTTTTCTTTTTTTCTTTGAAATGAATTTGATGATAGATTGAGCTGGTTTGCTTTGAGGTATCAGGGTGGGCAGTGAAAGCGTGGTGGCCTTTGGTATGACGAGTAAGTGCTTATTGATATTGGTTATTTATATTGACTAAGTCGATGTAGGATGCTTTAAATGTTATCGGATGGTTTTGATTTTGATGTCAGAATAAAATTAGATTGGGGGGGGGGGGGGGATATTGATCATTAGGTGATCTCATGGTCTGGTTAGTGAATTGCATAGACATTGTGTCATTGCAATTTTAGTTAAGCCCTGGATTTTGAATTTGTGATCTTTTGTAGTTGAAAAATATGGGCAAGAAGTTGAGCTCGTTGCCTTAAGAAATCGTGTTTGAAGTAATAAAATGTTTTTGGAGTATAGAATCTTGAAATATTCGATGCTGGTG
The DNA here is from genome assembly GCA_033070095.1 of Escallonia herrerae. Taxonomy (NCBI): domain Eukaryota; kingdom Viridiplantae; phylum Streptophyta; class Magnoliopsida; order Escalloniales; family Escalloniaceae; genus Escallonia; species Escallonia herrerae. The sequence goes on along the minus strand of JAVXUP010000612.1, from coordinate 344,652 downwards.
ATTTGATCATGGATAACCATAGTTGAAAGTGTAATAGCGTGGGTGAAGCATTGGGCGGAAAGCGTACCAATAATTTAGTAACTTTAGTTATAAGTTACACTCAGTTGTTAGCGAAATGTTATTAAGGACATAAATTTTGATTTGAAGATTATAGAGTATAAGTCTTTTGGAATTAATGTGAAGATTGGTTACTACTTTTGGTGTACGTTGAAGTTAAGCGTGTCAATGTTAGGCATTGTACCAAGGCTAAGGTTCGATGTGTTATCATAACAGCACAATGTGAGCCTGTCAGTATTGTATTGGTTTCAGATAATTTGAATTTTGACTGGAGTAACTTAATTTAGCGCGTTTCATTTGTTAGCCAAGTATAAATACTTTGAGGAGCAATCATAATATATTTTGGGGGTGGTGATGGCAATGGAAGTTAAAGACTTAAGTTTGAATTTCATAAAACACGTCATATGGAATGAGAAATTGCTTAGTACTTGGTACACCCGAGGCTTGAAGTTAAGCGTGTTATCCGGATTGTGTAAAGCATATGGTTTGTGGTATATTATTAGAGTAGCGTCGTGGAAGCATTATGTATTGGAGATTGATTTCATTTGTTGATTTTTGAATGTTATAATTTTAGCTTAGTCCTTTTTGTAGGCTAGTTAAGCCATGCATGTTTTGAAGTTAGAATTTCAGTTATAGTATGAGGAGTGTGATGACTCATATTAGAAGTAAGAAACTGTTTTTGATAATAAAGGCCCAGTAGAGATTATAGACCACAAGGATTAGATTTTGCGCACAAAAACTATTAAGTTGGTTAAAGTGCTTTGGCGTAACCATTCATTGGAAGAAGCCACATGGGAACTCGAGGATGCTAGGTGCGAAAAACACCCTCAGCTCTTTGACGTTTAAGGTACGTTTTAATTCCTCGGACGGAATTCTTTTAAGAGGGGGAGAATGTAATACCCCAAAATTTTTTGTGGTGTGTTAAAAAAAATCTAAAGCTTTCAGTCGATGAACAGTAACTTCGGTGGAATGACTAGTACTCTCGGTCGAATTAAAACTATTTTTGGTAGAATTAAAAGTATTTTTGGTCGAATTAAAGGTATTTTAGGTCGAATTAATATGTTTTGCTTCGAATGAAAATTTGTGTTGATTTAAGGAGGAATGGGGACTAAAGTTTTCGGTCGAATGGAAATAATTTTCGGTCAAATGAAACTTTAAGATTTGGAAAGACATTTTTGCCACTGAAGGTTTGAGTCGAATGAAACTTATGTTTGCTTCGAATGAATATTGTTATTTTACCTTCATATAGATAGCCTCTTTATTTTTCTTTTTAGCCCTTTTGTTCTCGGTTCTTTGCTCCCTTGTGGTGGAGAAAGAGAGAATAGAAGGCGTGGAAAGCTCCTTTGGCGCTAGAGTGGTGCTTTGAGGTTTTTCCTTGTTAGAAAAGCTTATTGAGGTAAGGGAATTCGTACTTTTTGCTGTGGCAAAGGTTATACCTTCTTCAAATCTGAAAAATCATCGGGGTTGATCAAATCTTTTGTAAAGGTTTGTAATTTTTGTTAGTGTAAGGGATTGTAACGTTTTTCCGTGGTATGTGTTGATTTTTTTAAACCTGAAAAAGAAAAAGGAAATTATTCGAGTTGATCAATCTTGTTTTGTAAGGGAATTAGTACTTTTTGCTATGGCAAGGGTTATACCTTCTTCAAATCTGAAAAATCATTGAGATTGATCAAATCTTTTGTAAAGGTTTGTAATTTTTGTTAGTGTAAGGGATTGTAACGTTTTTGCTGTGGTATGGGTTGCTTTCTTTAAATCTGAAAAGAAAAAGGAAATTGTTCGAGTTGATCAATCTTGTTTTGTAAGGGTTTATACATTTTTGCTGTGGGAAAGGTATGTTTCGAAATCTGAAGGTTTATGCTTCGTCAATTTTGGCTCATGTATATTTGTTTGTATTTGATTTGTCCCACTTTTGTCCTCGTTGAGAATATTGTTTACCCTTTCCATTTATGCCCTGATGATGCACCTATTTGAATTCGTACATTTGTGACTGTCAATTTAAGATTGACATTGGCTTTGTTGAACAACTCTCAAAATAGAGAGGGTTCTTTGGACACATGTTTGTTATACTAGAGAGCCGAAGCCTCTTAGTACGCTCCGGAGCACACGTTTGATATTTTTTTCTCGGTAAATAAAAATATATATATCAAGCAATGAAACAAAAGTACATCATCTGCAAGGGGTATACCCCAGGAAAACAACAACAAAACTCGAGTCTTGCTAAGCAAGAGAGAAGAGAAAACCTAAGCTAGGCAGAAACATGCCACACTGGCAACAAAAGAAAAAGGTTAATACATAACACTGAAGCTAGATCAGCAAAAGAAATACAAAGACCCAGTAGTGACCACTGGAGAAGGCACGTGGAATCTGGAGGTCCTGGAGGAAAGACCATCACACTAAAACTACGATATAACATGCTAAAAGCTGCAACAGTCGTCTGTACACGGACCGATCACCCAAAAATAATCTGGAGCACACGTTTAATGTTTGTATGTTTGGTTCGACATTTGGGTTTTATGACCACCATAGTTGTAACATCCCAGAATTTTTCAAAACGTTAACACTCAATCGATCAGATACACTAAGAGAATAATGTTCTCATAACCCAAAGTGGACAACCATCATCAGAGCAACTAACCTTCAATGCAATAATACTCTTAATTGATTTCATAAATAAAATACCAAATTGATATCCTACAAAATTTAAACAGTACTATTCACCCACGCAGGGGCTCTAATGATCAGTACTAAGATCAAATGTCTTCTTATGCTCGGCTCTAATAAACACAGGCAACCTCAACCTACCTTAAAGAATTTTTAGGTCATGCCACATTGACAGTAAATTTTTACCATAGAAAATCAACTCCAAAAATTATCAAATTCAAACCGAGTCTTATTTATACCATAAAGACATTAGTGTAATTTTTTCTCATCACAGTTTCAGGGTTTAAAGGCTCCAAAAGAATTTTACAAATCTAAAATTGCAGAAAATACTAAAAATACATGTGATTTTAGAAACTTATGAAACTTTACCAGAAATTCTAATATAGACTCAAGTACTATAATTTAAATTTTCATGTCCTAACAATGACCGTGCACTAGTTTACCCACGTGTCAAACTTAGCGCCAACTCAAATTACCCGCTAACTGCATACCCAAAACCCATTTCTCTTTTTCTTTACTCACATGTATAGTCACTTCCTTTCTTCCCTATGTCTGCGTACAGCCCTCTTCACACCCACTTTGGACAACCAGAAATTCACACACACACACACACATGCATCTACATATTCTCTCATCCTTCTCATAAACCCATTTCATTTTCCTTCCTCCTGTCTCCACATGCAGGCCCGTATTAACCTAATGCAAATGCACTTTACACGTATTTCAACTACGTATACACACATGTACACACTCATCACTCATTTTGCATACACACATATATGCCCACTAGCTTTATTATACATTCCACATCCATGTAGATGTTACTAACACCACAATCACCAAAAGAGAACCATTCTGGCCATCAACTTGGATCTACAGTAAGCCTGAAAATCTCTTCTTCCTTTCTTTATTAGAATAAGTATAGGTAGGAAACCTCATCAACTGTGCTTAAACAAACCCACCCTATGAGCCACTAACAATGTGAGGTCCCGATCTTAATTAACTTCTAATCATTTTATTGAGTTTAAACATATTTAAATTTGATTGAAATAATATAATCGTGTTATATTATTTGTATACATAATTAAGTTGTGGGCCCAAAATATAATTATGTAAAACGTAGGGGGTTAAAAAAGTAATTACGCAAAACCTTGGGGCCAATCTGCAAATGTGAAAAGTTGGTATTAGTGGCATGCCATGTGTTGCTCTTGAATTAATTGTTGGAGGATTTGCCACCTATTATTTGTGGTGAGTAAGCAAAAGAAACTAATAAAAAAATGGAAAGAGAAGTTAAGTGGATAACTTAGAAACAAAAGAGAAGGTGGAGGTGCAAGACCAAGTTTCGGTCAAAATAAAACAAAGAGAAGAAAGAAGAAGGAGAAGAGAGAAATAAGGAGAAAGAAAAGAAAGGAGAGAAAGGGACGAAGACAAGAAGAAAATGAAGAACAAAGGATAGAGATTTGATTCAACTATCTTCAATTGGCTTGACCTAAAAATTCTTTAAGGTAGGTTATCTTGTTCTTTTAGGTTTTAAAGCATGTTAGAGAAGTATTATGAATAGTGAAATACTTATAAACTGCTTGTAATGGTCTTAAGAGAGAGATATGTTCAAAACCTTCAAAACAGTCATGAAAATGAAATAACTTTGGTGCCTAGAAATGTATGGTTTTAGTTGAGATATGGGTTTGGTTATTTTATATGTTGTACTACTACATGTGTAGACTATACACACCAAATTTCAGATTATTTCAAGCACTATTACTATGGTTTAAAATTCGTGGTTTGAAACCTGTTCTATGAAACTGTAGAGTCATGGAATTAGAGTACTTTTGATGCTTCGAAATATATACTCTTAGTTAAGATATGGACGTTATTTTATATGTTACACTAGTACATGTATAGAGTGTACATACCAAATTTCAGATTATTTCAAGTACTATTGCTATGGTTTAAAATTCGTGGCTTGGAACCTATCTTGTGAAACTGTTGTTAGGCAGATTCTGAAGTTTTTTTTCTAAAGGGATTAATATGATCTTAAAACAATATTTTCTTGTCAAGTAAAATACTGGGATGTAGCTATTTAAGTCTAGTTTTCAGAAATATATAGTTTGACTGCGGAGGCCTTGTAATTAAATTGTTATGATTTTCGGAGTCAGACTACTCCTGCTGCCATTTGAAATACTGGGCAGATTAGGTAACCTAAACTAGTAGTTCCTTCGTGTTGGGCTTAATGGTGAATAACTAGGCAAATTTCAGGTCTTAAATGGACACTCAAATATATACATAATAATGTAAGTATACATAGGAGTAGGGTACTTAAGGAAGAACCTCAAATCATTTCTTGCTTGATTACCGAATTAGTTTGTGCATTAGAAAGAGGTACTTGATGACATTCATGTTGACATCTGTACATGATTATGCATATCACGTGAAGGAGGAGGAAAAAAGTGAGTTGAGGGTGTTATTTTTCGGGGTTAGAAGTTATCCGGCCAGGGCTCTCGTTCTCGTTCATGTCTTGATAGTACGCACTAGCTATGCGTACTACTTCTTGAAAGGAATTATTGGCATGTCAGTGATGACGTTGGACTTCTTGTATTGAACCCGCTACATCAGTTGGTTGCGATACGAAAAGTCTCTCGCACTCAGGGAAGGTTGGCTCGTGCATGAGGGGCATATTTGCATTCTCGTACTTGGCTTATATTTGTCTTGAACCTTTTGTACTGTTTGGTTATTCTTGGCGAGATCAAGTCAATATTTAGGTTTTTCTTGTCATTCTCGTATATGTTCTACAAGATTTCAAATCTTGCTCGATATGCTATTCTCGATTCTTTTGAAGGCAAGTGTGAGCAGATGCTTGCACGCGTTACTCGATATGTTAAATTATTCTTAAGTACTTAGGTATCATCTGTTCAAGTGACTTGCATGTTCATACTAACTATACATAATATGATCAAGTCATGTTTGGACTTAAAAGCACCGGATACCCTACTGAGCCATTAGGCCGACCCATTCCCGATACTTTTTTTTTCTAGGTTCGGAGTCAGAGTATTTGCCAAGGGACGAAGAGGATTACCTTGGGGAGACTTAAGAGTTTTACGTTGGGTGAGCAACGTTTTAGTTGTTCTTCCTTTATTTTGGAGTATAGTACTTGTATAGAAGAGATGTGGTCTGTAATATAATGTTATGTTCAGTCTTTCCACTTATGGACGACTGTAATGTTTAAGCATACTTCCGCTGTTTCTTTTGAGGTTTTGTAGTAAAGCTCTGTTAATACTTGATGTATATATGTTAACTAGCTGGTTTAGTGTTGCACCCCTTCCGGGGGGTGTGACAAACAAAGCCCTATTAAACCAACTCCTCAACTTGCCTACACCTTCATGAAAGAAAAGGAAACACGACACAGACACAGACACACACACACACACACACACACTCATCAGCTCACACACACCACTCACGGCACACAGCTTATACACACACACACACACACACACACACACACACACATAACACATACACGGAGGACATGCAAACACACATGATTCACTCAACCTTCCATGCACATAACCACAAGGTGCATCACTGCTGCCTCTCTCTTTCTCCTTCTCATTCACTTGCACTCAAAATCCTCACACAGTCACTTCACATTTTCGCCTTACATCCATAATAGACCACTTCCCACGTACACCCACTTATGTATATTACCTCCATATGCCCACGCGGTTTGTACATGCACACACAGGAGTTTATAAATCCACAAATCATCCCTTCACTCACGCACACAACAAGTACACACAGAGCACATGTACCAGCTGCCTCTTGGCAGCTTCACCCACACACGTATGAACTCACAGACCTACACACACAATTATGCCACTTATATATACACCTCCACTCACTACTTACACAACTCAACACAACACTGTCATGTTTGTCCACATACTCATTGCCTTACGGCAGTGGGTCTTACAATTCACTCAGCGGTTTACACCTTTACTTTCACACACTCAACACTTTCGGCATAACCCCAAAACTCGCTCACATGAACTGCCCTATGGCAGCTTCTCACGCAGTTTCCCATACCCCTTATACCCACTTCTTCGGTAGCCACAAAATCCATAGAGAACCCTCACCCCATGGCCCTCTTTGCCCCTTACACCAAGCACATACCACACGGCTGCCATAAACCTCATGCCCATAATCATGCACTATTTCACAGGCCTAACCCACAAATTCTAACATGTTCTCTCTCTCTCTCTCTCTCTCATGCCTCCCAACCCCTTTAATTTGTAAGGAAAATTTAGCAAAAGAAAGTGAAGAAGAACTTACCGAAAAATAAATCCAATCGTCGGAATTATTCAGTTTTCTTCAGTCTTCTTCCTTCGATCTCCCTCTAAGTCTCTCTTTCTCTCTCAAAGTATACCAGAAGAAAGGGTGGGACGTGGGACGGCTAGCTTAAAAGTTCAATATATATATATATGAAACCCTAAGTGGGAAAATTTTCCCAAAACCCCCTTATATTTTTCATTAGTCACCCAAAAATTTCCTGAACCTTTTATTATTGCGAAAATGTCCAAGATAAAATATTTACGACAATTTATGCGCTAGAAAAATTATTAGCAGCTTGTTACGCTAACCCGCTTCACTATTTGTCACTAAAAGTATTCCAATGCTAAGGAAAATAATGCGTCACTAAAGACACACGTCAATGCTAATTATTAAAAAAAAAAATTCGCTAAACGTTCCCGGTCGCTTACAAAAATTTACGCTAAATCTTTTATAAACAAGTTGTCGCTTAAATTAAACTAACCGGCTAGCGTTGCCAAGGCTCGGGGTGTTACATTCTCCCCCCCCCCCCCTTTAAAAATTTGGTCCTCGAAATTTCACGATATTGTCAATGTCCAAACACTACATAACTCTGACAGCAACCAAACATAATAGTGTACTGCCTAAACTTCTCATTGATTAATTCCACTATAAAACTTCACTCGAACCGGACCAATTAAATAACTTCTAATCCTCATGCTTCCTTTACGCTTTTCAGATAAAATACCAAACTTTACTATTCGAACAATCTACCTAATGGTATCAAGCTTAACTTTAATCCTATAAAGTACTAAGCTATATCACATGACATTTACTCTAAGGGATCTAACCTTGAGTTCTAACTTCCACTCTCGTTAGCCTAGTTATGAGTCTACAGAATCATAACCTATGCTGGTTAGATTACATGAAATTGAACTAGAGGCAAGCAAGCTAGTGAGTTTAAGTTAGTGTTACTCTTTAGAACCCCTACGTGGGTGAACCTCTGTAGTTCATTATCAGATTTGAATTTAGTTTATCAATCATGATTGTTAACTTAGAATAATACATTAATTGATGGTTAGTTGCTCTGATAGATTGATCGTATTATTTTGTTGAGTTTGAAGTAGTATTATTTTAGTGAAAATGATCGAACGAGTGTTAACGTTCTGAAAAATTTCGGGATGTTACAATAGTCATCGTATGTTTGTATGTAGCGTACCCGACATAAAATTGAGATGTGTTTTGGGTTAAACGCTTAATAACGTTTGCTTTGGTATTTGATATCAACATATGGGTTGCTCATTTCGTACCTTCGGGCTTGTATTCGATTTGGGTTCTTTGGACCATTTAATGAACATTTCGCAGCTTTGATTTGCCTTATTTGCATCTTAGCCAATTGCTATCACTTGTTCGTAAAAAAAATTGGTTTTGTTTTGGACTACAAATCATCGTATTTGCTCCCCTTTTGTTTTCCACTTACTGGGCGATTCGAGCTCACCCCCTACTCATTTATTTTGTCCTTTACCACAGGTAGTGGACGTGATTTGGGGCGTGGCATGCTTGGGAAATTAGAGTATTGATCTTATGAGTGTTATTGAATAATGAAATTCTTTTGGGAACTTTACCCGGATATGGGTAGTTTGATAGAATTGATTTTGTGTAAATTGTTTCATCACTGCGTTTAGTAATTTGTTTTGTAATGGATTATTCAGTGAAAGAATTATTTTGAGAATGGATTGTCATAGACTTTTATGGAGATATTTTACCTTAGAAGATTGAGTTGCTCTGTCTAATAGCGTTATCTTTAGAACTGTAGCGGTATATTAATGAAGTATGATTTGCAGTCGCGGCCTTCCCGATTTGGGGGCGTGATACATCGGAAGGAAATGAGCAGTCTTAGTTAATCTATCAACAATAACCCAAATTGTGTCACAGCCCTTGACGGTTTTTGATAAGCCACCCACGAAATCGGTTGTTACATGCTCCCACTTCCACTGCGAAATCTCGAGTGGCTGAAGCAGTCCGCTAGAATTCTGATGCTCCGTCTAAACTTTCTAACAAACTAAAACAATGGGATACAAATCCTGCTATATCAACTTCATGCCGCTCCACCAGAAATGCTCTTTAAGCTCATGATAAATTTTTGTTGCCCCCGGGTGAATAGAAAAACTAGAAGTATGAGCTTCCGACAGTAACTTCCTCCTCAAGGATAAATCAGCTGGCACACAAAGTCTTTTACAGAACCAAACCACACCGTGCTAGTCAATTCTGAACTCAGATTGCTTCCCACTATTAATATTCTTAGTGATGTGAGCTATACCTGAATCTCCATCTTGGGCTTCCTTGATCCTGCTTATCAAGGTAGGCTATACCTGTAATGCTGCCAAGTATTCTCCACCATCCTGCCATCTAATCTTAAGATCTAAGTTCATCATATCCTCCAACTGTTAAGGCTGACAAGTAATCAATGATGCTAAATTTTTGGTGCTCTTCCTACTGAGCGCGTCGGCCACAACATTTGCCTTACAAGGGTGATAACGAATCGAATAGTCATAATCTTTCAAAAGCTCCAACCAACGCCTCTGTCTCATGTTCAGCTCTTTTTGGGTGAAAATATACTTAAGGCTTTTATGATCAGTGTACATTCACAGGTTTTACCATACAAGTAATGCCTCCATATCTTCAAAGCAAAAATCACAGCCGCTAACTCAAGATCATGGGTGGGATAATTCTGTTCATAGGGTTTAAGCTGTCTAGAAGCATAAGCAATCACCTTACCATGTTCCATTAAAACACACCCCAAGCCTTTATTTGAGGCGTCACTATAAATCACAAAACCCTCTGAACTAGATGGTAAAGTCAATACCGGTGCAGACACTAACCTCTTCTTCATCTCTTGGAAACTAGCTTCACACTCTTCACTCCAACAAACCGGGTGTTTTTCTTAGTCAACTGAGTTAAAGGCACAACAATTTTCAAAAAACCTTCAACAAATCAACGATAGTAGCCTGCCAATCCCAAAAAGCTTGGCACTTCGGTAACATTGTTGTCTCTGCCAGTCAGTTACTACCGCAATCTTAGAAGGGTCAACAGTTATTCCATCCTTAGACACCACATGCCCCCAGAATTGTAACCTGGTCAAGCCAAAACTCACATTTCGTAAACTTAGCATACATATTATTATCTTTCAAAGTCTGCAAGATAATCCGCAAATGCTCATGATGCTCTTCCTCCAACCTAGAGTACCCCAAAATATCGTCAATAAAAACAATAGCGAATTGATCCAAATACTGTCTAAACACACGGTTCATCAAATCCATGAAAGCAGCAGGGGCATTAGTCAGCCCAAACGGCATTACCAAAAACTCATAATGACCATAACGAGTCCTAAACGCGGTCTTTGGCACATCCTCCGCCTTGACTTTCAGCTGATTATATCCAGAACGTAAATCTATCTTTGAGAAAAACTTCGCTCCCTGAAGTTGGTCAAACAAATCATCTATGCCCGGCAACGGATATTTATTACGAATGATGATCTTATTCAACTCACGGTAGTCAATGCAAAGTCTCAATGTACCATCCTTCTTCTTAACGAACAAAACAGGGGCACCCCAAGGTGACACACTGGGCGTATAAACCCCTTATCAAGTAACTCTTGAAGCTATTCCTTTAGCTCCTTCATTTCTGAAGGCGCCATTCGATACAGAGCCTTAGAAATAGGTGCCATACCGAGCACTAAATCAATTGTGAATTCCATCTCACGATCGATGGGTTTTTCGGGCAACTCCTCGAAAAACACCTCAGAAAAGTCATTTACTACTGGTACTTCAGATATTTCAAGACCTTCATGACTTATATTACGGACGTGTGCAATGTAACCCCTACAACCCTTACAAAGCATGAGGCGAGCCGCAATAGCTGAGATAATGGACAGCCTACTAGGTTTTGACCCCCTAAACTCATATTTAGACAAATCAGATGGGTGAAAACAGACTTGTTTCTCAAAGCAGTCAACTAAGGCATGATAGGATGCCAACCAATCCATTCCTAGAATTACATCAAAATCACGGAGATCTATAGGAATTAGGTCCCCCGGAAGGTCCTTATCACATATAGGGATCTTATAGTTTCTCAATACTGAATTAACTGTACATAATCTCCAACTGGAGTATCGACAGACAAATCATAGTCAAGAGACTAGGGTCTAACCTCAAGTCGTCGTGCAAACGAAAGAGAGACAAAATAGTGTGTGGCACTAGAGTCAAGCAACACAACACATCAATTGAGTTAACCTGTATCGTACCTGCCACCATAACCTTTGAATTCGACACACATTGCCTGCAGTCTTAGGTTTCTGTCCCCTGGATGATGGATTCATAGTCTGTCTAAGGCCCGAAGCTGTACTCCCAGCAACCGAACCTTATGGGCCAGATTGCCCTGATGTTACAATAGGAAAATCTCTGATATGATGACCTTTTTGGCCACACTTGAAACACGCTCCCGTATCCCAATGGCAACTCTAACCACCATGTCGCTTGTTGCACCTCTGACAAATAGGACCTGAACCTGTAGATGGAGGCCTCTGAGCAAAGTTCTGGCTAAAGCTCCTACTCATATTACCCTGAGCTTGACCCTGTCTTTGGCCTTGGTCCCTCTGACCAACAATAGTCGACGAAGATGCATGTTTCCGCTTCCCATCATTTTGTGCTGCGTGTGACTAAGATAGTTCCGGGCTCTCTCTTACCTGTCTTAGCTTTTTTTTTCTCTCTCTAAAATCCCTTGCTTTAGATTCAATCGTCTTCGCAATGTCCACACACTGAACATAGGTCTCAATCAAGATCGGAACAATTCGCTGTCTAATAGTAGACTTAAGACCCCAAGTGAACATTTGCACTCTATCCCTTTCATTAGCCATTAACTGCTTACCATGACGAGATAATCGTGTAAACCTTACCTCATACTCGACGACGCTCTCGTTATCCTCCTGCCTCTGATTAAGAAAATCACGATACATCTGTTCTTTTACGCTCCTAGGGAAGTAGCGGTCAAAGAACAAAACCTTGAACAGATCCCATGTCATCGCCCTGTGTTGTTCTGCTGTCTTACTATCCTCAATCATTTTCCACCAATGGTCTGCCTCCCCATCTAGCTTATACACTATGAGTTCTATCTTTTCCGCATCGGTGCAACCCATAGGCCTAAACACCTTTTAAAGTCAAGAAATGTATTTCTCCACCATAATCGGGTCGTCGATTCCCCCAAAAGGTTCCACATTTTTCTTATAAAACTGCTCTAACAATCTACGGGTCTGAGTCTGCCTGGTATTTGGATTTTGAGGTGGGTTAGGTTGATTCTGCTGATTTAATTGAACTTGCTGATTAGCCATTAATTAAGTCAACTGAGCTTGCTGGTTCGCCAAGAGGGTCAGAAGATTTGGTGGGTTCTCATTCTCGGTGACATTTGGAGGTTCCACATTCCGATTATGGGTTCGTCTATTATTACGACTGCTTGCCATATCTACAAAAAAAGTTAACGTCAGATGCAGACTTAGACATTACGCTTAAACCTACCCATCCTACCCATCTCACAACTTATCTGATCCTAAGCATGAGTCTAAGGAATCTCATACCTGAGCTTTGATACCAACTGTAACGCCCCGAATTTATTTCTGGAGCATTAATGCCTGATACACAGAGGGATCAGATAAAATCCTATAATTATAGAAGACTCCAAAACGGTAAATGAGAGCATACACTAATAATTCCCAAAAATACAAAAATATTTAACATATTGGCCCCAATCCTTTATACAAATCAAGTTCTCCAACACGGAGTTTTCCAAAATAAAACCTAAATACCAACAATATGTCTCAAACATTACACTCAAAATATCAGTACTAACTCTGAAACAAAGGTAGCTAACTCTTGATCACTCTGCTAGCCCTTCGATCCCAAAGTCCCACCTACTGATCACCTGAAAGGAGAAACCATAAGGGAGTGAGCCAAATGCCCGTAAGGTCGCTCAAAGGACCAATCATACAGAAGCAAAAATTATCTGAGAAACTAAATTTCAGAAGCACAAAGGGTCTCAACGGAGCAGATAATCAAACCAGATTTCTAATGTCAAATATCTGAATAGAGACAGACACTAGGGAGACATTCAGAAAGTGGTCACATACGTCATCACTGACATATGAGGCCGGTTCAGAAAGTAAGATCGTGATCTCTACCTCAACTCCCCTGAGCTAAACCAAGTTTCAATCCACGTGGGTAAGTCAGACATAAGTAACATACATTGTGAGAGGGCTCATAGAGTTATCAAATAAAGATTCCAATTTAACACCCAATCAAGTATCAGACATGTCAAACAATACATGGAGTTTACGAAATAATGACAATCTCTAAAATGAACGATATCAACATCACAAATTCTAAGGTCAAACGAATTGGACGGAAATTGAATTTCACAAGTCATAGCATTGAGAACAAGTTATTTTAAGAAAGCTCAAAGCAAAAAGGAGAAGAAGATTCACTTCGAAGAAATTTGGATTTCAAAAAGAAACTAAGGACTTACGTGAGCGATTGGTCCATCGCTGATTTGAATTTCAAAATTAAATCCTTACCTTAGCCAAACTTTTGAGAATACAAATCCTTGAGCTCCACCTTAGAAATTACGAACCTTCCAAGCCTCCTCCTCTCTCTCTCTCTCTCTCTCTCTCTCTCTCTCTCTCTCTCTCTCTATTGCGAAGGGAAGAAAGAATAGAGAATCCCAAAAAGGCTAGAAAAGGAAAAAGAATGCTATTTATATGGGACCAAAAAAAAAAAATCAAGTTTGCCATCGACCGAAATAATGGTTTCATTCGACCGAAACCAACATAAGTAAAAATGGTTCAATTTTTTTTTGACCGAAAATGAGTTTTCATTCGAATTAACACTTCAGAATTATTATTATTTTTGCATTCTACCGAAAACATGTTTTCATTCGAATTAAAAGTTTTAATTCGGATGAAAACTTCATAAACTTATTTTACACGATTTAAATACTTTTCGTTTGAAGCAAAATATTTTCATTCGAAGCAAACCCATTTTCATTCGAAGCAAAACCATATTCCTTCGACCGAATCCTTCAGACTCCAAAAAATTTAACATCAAATAATTTTTGATTCAAATGAAACCACTTTCATTCGACCGAAAATTTCAGAAACAATCCGAAACCATTTTTTCTTAGTTTTAAAAAAAGACCACAAATTTATTTATTCAAAAATATTAATTTCACATAGAAAAAGACATTTTTGGTGTATTGCATAGGTCTCCTTGAATTCCATCATAAATTTTCAAGGACATGTAATGGAAAGTTTTTTAATTGGATTATTAGAAACATGTAAGTTGGATTTAAATCTCGAGTGCAGGTTGTAGTAAGGCCCAGTAGAGCCCTGGGTTGATGTTTGAATGGGCCTACGGCAGATCACGTGCCTAGCTCATGGGATACCCCATGGGTTCGGGTCATGACATCCCAACAAATACCACCTCTATCCAAAGATGCCAATCGCAACTCCAAATCCAAATGCCACCGAAGTGAGTCCACCTCTGCCTCTAAGACACATTTCTTATCACTGACCTGTCACCTGTACTTAAGCTCTTCCATAAGTAGACCAAAATGACAGGACAACAATGAACCGCTAAAGAAGCAATCATGTTACCTACTAGTTTCTGCTAGAACGACTACTTCCTCATCAGAACCCTCTAAACCATCACTTCTCTTTGAAAGAGATCCATCATCCTCTGCCAGAACTACACATTCCTGAAAATCACTACCCGAAGGCCAGGGGTAACCTCCCGATGCTTAATTGGCAGGGAGGGGGAAACCACCAAATTAGGAACATAGGTGACATCATGACAAACAGACTTAGTTTGTAACTTTAATAAATCGGATAACCAAACACTGGCAGGTACCAGTAACGAGCGACCATTGCCACAAACGAATTCATTCAAAGGATGATCAGAAGATGCCATAAGGAAATCTCTTAATGATTTTTTTTAAAAAATTAAAAAATATAATAAAACTTAATGCGCGAGCTTGGCGAAGCACAGTAGAAACCCTAATTAGGGCCGGTGAAAGTAAGGGGAAGTAGGGGAGGGGGCAGGGGGAAAGGGGGAAGGGAGGAGAAGGGGGAAGGGAGAGGGCAACCGGCGCTAATTACCGACCAAAAAATTGACAACAAGTGGTGCAAAAATAGTAACCTAAACCCAAAAATGGCGGCCAAGAAACTGGCCAAAAATTAGAAAATGATGACAACCAAAAAAGAAGACATACGAGAAAAGGATGAATGGCTGGAGTAGCTACAGGTGAAGGACGACAATAGTAACAACTACACTATCGGGAAGAGCACCTAAAAAATGTTGAACATCGCAAAACAGGAGTTACTGGTGCGAAACACCCAAGTTTTGGCCCAAAAACTAGATCCTGGCCAACCCTGACAAAACTGGACCACCAAAGTAAGCTCCTAACAGATTCGCGATTAGCTAGTGCTATGTCGGTTGCCGGATGCAAGCCACAGATCCGGGAATGCAGGCTACATACTCAATCTCTCTCTTCAGATTCTCTTTCTAAGGAATTCAAAATTCCAGCCAACCAAAAAAGAGAACCACCACCGAACAACCCACGAGGAAGTTCGCGACTAACTAGGGTGCTGTCGACCCACTGAAAAGCACACTTTAGCACTTTCTGGCTCCAACACTCTAGTGAAGAAACCCTATACAGTTAAGGCTAAGTGTGATTGGTATCTTGACTTGTCCAGAAAATTCTCAAGAACTCCAACGGCCGAAGAATCCCACAGATCTCTGACTTGGTCCATATCATTAGTGAACTTCAGAAAGATCTTTAGAATGGTCTTCAGAATGGTTTTACTACTCTAATCGAGCAATAATCTCGAACTGTTAAGATTTCGGTAACCTAAAAAAGAGAGGTATAAAGGAACCAAGAGAGGATGGAAAGAAAGATGATAGAAAGAAAGGTCTAGAGTTTGATTGGATGTAGTATGAGTCCGAGGAAGAAGAAACCAATACCCCTGCCGAAATGGAAGGATAAGCTAGCCACACTTGAGTCCCAGATTGCTAGGATTAGGAGAGCCGATGACCCTTTAGACACTCAGTGCCCTAGCTATGAACTCCGAAGATAGATTATCCCTCACATTCAAGATACCAGAGATGGATAAGTTTGAAGGGACCACATATCTTAAGATTCATGTAAGGATGTACATGCTAGAGTTGTCCCCAAACGGGGTAAATCAGAATCAGTTGATGCAGTTATTTCATCGTACCCTTATTGGAGCCACTTCCCAATGGTTTTTCACTTTGGATGAATCCCAAGTCCGCACTTGGGAAGATGTTGTGAGAGAGTTTGTCAAACAGTACCAGTACAATGTTAACCTAGATATCACCGAGAGAGATTTGGAAAACACGAAGTAAGATTCAAAGGAGTTCATTTTAGCCTTCATCATGAGGTGGAGGAATAAGGCAGCCCAAATGGTTAATGTCTAACAGAGGAAGAGAAAGTGAACATTGAGAGGAGCAACCTGCTCCCAGTTTACCATAATTATATCTTTGGCCACTGTCACACATCATTAAAGGCTTTCATGGGATCCCACATACGTATAGAAGATGTAGTTAACAAGGGAACCATCTCCAGTGAGTCAAAACCATCAAGGGTATCATGATCTAGCCCAAGGAGTTCCAATGTGCAGCCTAAGGCAGCAGCAATCAATAATGACTACAATGTGAAAGCACCTAGGGAGGTGACATAAGAACCCAATACAGAGCCCAAGAGGAAGTTTACACCATAGGATATACCACTCCGTAAAGTGTTTGAACAATTGTTGAGAAGATGGGATGATATCTAAACTACCACATATCTCGACCAGTGGACTTGAATGCCTTTTGTGACTATCATCAAGGAAAGGGTCACCCCATAGAGAGTTGCATCACCCTCCGACACGCTATACAAGACCTCATTGAAAAGGGAAAATTTTCCCCTCCCATCAGAACAATGTTCAAAAAGAACCCTTGCCATCCCATAGGGTTAATTGCATTGATGATAGCCAGTCAGCAATGGATCTGACCATTTTCATTGTTTTAGTTAGCTAGTTTTGAAGTCAGTGTCGACTTATGACTCTCTGCCATAGTTTTGCGATGTGATCACCTGGGAAGAGTTAATAGAAGGTGAGACCTTCCCAGTTGAAGAAGAATAAGATGAAGAAATCGGGTTTATGTTTTGACCCTGTGCCAATGTACCCCACTTAACCCAATTAGGCGAGTATATCAGACCCTGCCTAGCCAGTCAGTCCACTATTCTGTCAAGACCCTCCGAATGACGAGATCCTTAGACAGTTAAAGAAGACCCAAGCTAACATTTTCATATATGGATTACTGTCAGCCAACCTCATACTCTCACCGCCAAGCTCTTATGAAACTTCTCAATAAAGCCTAGATACCGATCCAAACCCAGCCCAAAGACTTGTCCCAAGTGCTAGGGGTCATACGTTATGAATCTAATATGCCCAAATCAAGACCAAGCCATAACGATCCACTTCATATCATTGTGAGAGCACTCGATAAGAAGGTGTCACGCCCCCAAACCGGGAGGCTGCGACTGCAAATCAAACTCCATTAATATACCGCTACAATTCTAAAGATAAAGGTATTTGATAGAGCGACTAAATCCTCCAAAATGACACACACACACACACATATATATATATATATATATATATATATATATATATATATATATATATATATATATATATATATATATATATATATATATATATATCCATAGAACAAAAGCTATCCCAATCTCTAAGTGTTTCTTCTACTAAATATTCTATTACAAAATAATTTCTAATCGCAGTGGACAAATAGTTATACAAAACAATTCTATCAAATTACCTCAACCGGGTAAAGTTCCCAAAAGAGTTTCATTATTCAATAACATTCATACGATCAATACTCTAATTTCCCAAGCATGCCATGCCCCAAATCATGTCCACTACATGTGGTAAAGGACAAAACAAATGAGTAGAGGGGTGAGCTCGAATAGCCCAGTAAGTGGAAAACAAAAGGGGAGCAAATACAATGATTTGCAGTCCAAAACAAAACCAAATCTTTGACGAACAAGTGATAGCAATTGGCTACGATGCAAATAAGGCGAATCAAATATGCGAAATGTTCATTAAATGGTCCAAAGAACCCAAATCGATTACAAGCCCGAAGGTAAGAAAATGAGCAATCCATATCTTGATATCAAATACCAAAGCAAACATCATTAAGCGTTTAGCCCAAAACACATTTCAATTATATGTCGGGTACGCTACAAACATACGATGACTATGGTGGTCATAAGACCCAAATGTCAAACCAAACATACAAAAACATCAAACGTGTGCTCTGAAGCGTACTAGGAGGCTTCGGCTCTCTAGTATAAGAAACATGTGTCCAAAGGACTCTTTCTATTTTGAGAGTTATCAACATAGTCAATGTCAATCTTAAATTGACGGTCACAAATGTACGAATTCAAAAAGGTGCATCATTAGGGCACAAATGGAAAGGGTAAACAATATTCTCAACGAGGACAAAAGTGGGACAAATCAAATGCAAACAAATATAGATGAACCAAAATTAGCAAAGCATAAACCTTTGGATTTCGAATGATACCTTTCCCACAGCAAAAACGTATAAACCCTTACCTCAATAAGCTTTTCGAACAAGGAAAAACCTCAAAGCACCACTCTCGCTCCAAAGGAGCTTTCCACGCCTTCTATCCTCTCTCTTTCTCTACCGCAAGGGAGCAAGGAACCGAGAACAAAAGGGCTAAAAAGAAAAATAAAGAGGCTATTAATATGAAGGTAAAATTACACTATTCATTCAAAGCAAACATAAGTTTCGTTAGACTCAAACCTTCAGTCGCGAAAATGCCTTTCCCAAATTTTAAAATTTCATTCGACCAAAAACTATTCCTTTGACCGAAAACTATTTCCATTTGACCGAAATCTTCAGTCCCCATTCCTCCTTAAATCAACACAAGTTTTCATTCGGACCGAAAACCCCTCTAATTCGACCGAAAATAGTTTTAATTCGACTAAAAATAGTTTATTTGATCGAAAGTACTGTTCATCGACTGAAAAGTACTCTTAATTCGACTGAAGTTATTGTTCATCGACTGAAAACTTCAGAAACTTTTTTTTTAACTTAACACAAGAAAAGAAAATTTTGGGGTATTACAGAAGGTCCTGTTGATCCTTATAAACAATGGTTTTGCTTTAAATGTATGTCTTTTATGCAGCGTTCAAGCCCTCGGCATTGACTTATCGAAGTTCACCCTTCTAACCAAGCAGTTCGAGCCTATGATAACGCCAGAAAGAAGGTGATTGGTACAGTGAAGCTTCCAATGACTGTGGGTACTGCTAGCTTTGATGTTAAGTTTTTGGTGTTGGATATTCTACCCACCTTTAACCTTGCACACTGAACCAAAAGGTCAAGTTTGTGTTGAATGATGTTGTTTTCACCATAATGGGAGATTCGCAGCTGCCAAAAATCTAACATGTCGAATGATAATGTTCAGGTGTTGCATGATTTCTTTTGGATATTTTGCTCAGTAGATTTAGGATGGATCACTCGATTTAGTGTCCCAAGTATGAGGAAGTTTGTCACGGTAAAAACTTCCTCACCTTTGCCCCTATAGCAGTACAACAGTGCTCCCCATGATGAGAAAATTCTACTACTTTCCCAGAAAAACTTAGGCCAAAACTGTTAAGGAATTCCCAGCTTTAGCAGATACGGAGAATAAGAAAGACCAGTTTGGCTTAGGTTACAAGCCAATAAGAAAGGAAAGGAAGGAAGCTATCTAGAAGCTGGCCCCGGTCAAAAAGGACAAGAAAGGTGAAAAATTCACGGGCATGACCAAGATCCCTACTATGAACAGACACTTCATCAAAAGAGGAAAAAGTAGGCCCTTCTATGGATTTTTAGAACTAGCTTACAATGTTGAGACTGGGAGGCTAATCAAAGGGTTGGGATACATTCTACGACTATGAGTGGGTCAAGGATGAAGATCTGTCAATATAGACCGAGCCGGGTACTAAAGGAGCCTCAGATTGGATGGATTTGATGGAACCAGAAGCAATGACCACATGCTTCGCAGTATGTTTATCTCGGTGCTTATTTGTGAGGCAGATGATCAGACCATAAACCCAGCATGCCTAATCACTCCACCACAAGACGACATGTAGAATTAGATGGTCGACTATAGACCGCTGACTGTGGGCAAAGTTACCAAAGGAAGTGAAGCGCTGTTAGTCAATTTAGATGGGATTGAGTTATCACAGGTAGTCAATCTAGATCGGTTAAAAAAATATTATGCATGAGCAAACTTTTGTAGCAAAGGGTGGTTTAGGCAAATGTTATGGTAAGAAAATTCTAAGTCTGATCAGTAACCTATGGGATATCGACTAACATTTTTTTTTATCTTCTTCATGATTGGACTGTCCTCATCATTTATGATTAACTTCCATGTCTCTAAATCTTTCTTATAAGCCGACATCTAATATATAAGAATGACATCCTCCAGTTCCTCACTGGAAAAATAGCTCTTTGCTCCACCTTTTCCTTGCCTTTATTACCTTGCATGTCAAACTGACCCTTAAGATCCACACCAGCTTCTCGGTTCCGAGTAGCGTTGGTAGTCAGATTCGTCTTTGGTGGTTTCTCCTTCAGCAGCAAAGTAAGATGTCCCTGGAGCTCATCAATGTGTAGAGACCGTATTGGATTCCCTTCAGCATCAAACTTCTCCTCGAACCTTTGGAAACTAATTTGACTCTGGATCAGAGGCCGACTCAGATGCACAATTAGGCCAGAATGTAAAATGCAAATCAAAGTGCTAAGCAGGATCAAAAATAGGCAAATTATGAAAATGACAATGTACCTCAGGTAGAGTATACCTCCTGCTGAGAAGAAGTATGCTGGGTACTAATCTTCACCCGGGTACCAAGCTCTTACTGGTGCCTAGTCCCTTGCTAACTACGACTCTGCTGAACACGATCAAGAGATGAAGAAGACAAAGAACCACTGCTGACTTTGTCCTTGCCTTTGCTTTTCAGATTGTCCAATATATTTCTTTCTTAAGAGCAGTAACAAGGGCAGAAAGGGTTGTGTCAGATCTGTCACGACCCAAATCCATGGGTAGGCCGGTGAGTTAGATTCGTGACCGGCCGCAGGCCCGTCCGAACATCCACCCTGGGCTCTGTCAGGCGTTACTCAACCAGTACACAAGAATCTGTAAGCAAGTAATTTAACATTCTCTCATTAATAGTATTCTAAAATCACCCTAAAAATTTCTACAATATGTCTCTAATGATTTTTTCTCCATGAATAACTAACACAAATCATAAAAAATCTCATGGAGACCTAAGCTCAGAACAATTCTCAAAAGATAAATGAAATAGTACTACAATTTTATTTGACTGTTAGCAATTTTTTGAAAAAGGGCTTAAATCCTTAACGTTTATCTCTTGTGAGTCCATCGTCGTTTCCCTTGTGGATGTTGTTTTCATCTAAGTAATCATCTAAAAATATTTATAAAAGAGTGAGCTTGGGGCCCAATCATATCCCTAAAATAGGGTTGGGTTTTATAAAACATGGTATGGTTTTCTTTGATTTAAAACAGGTAAACATTTTTAGAAGAGATATTATATATATAAGTACTTTATGAAAGCA
This sequence comes from Escallonia herrerae, assembly GCA_033070095.1. Taxonomy (NCBI): domain Eukaryota; kingdom Viridiplantae; phylum Streptophyta; class Magnoliopsida; order Escalloniales; family Escalloniaceae; genus Escallonia; species Escallonia herrerae. Next base: position 322,861 of record JAVXUP010000612.1, on the reverse strand, counting down.
ATTCATCCAAGATTCTCATAACTGGAGTATGACAATCAAGAGGGCTCATTAACAACTATCACACTTTATCATAACTTAGGTATGCTACGGTCAACGTACAATCCCCCCTAACTAGGGCTCACAATCCCTACTCCACCTGGGATAAATGTTATTCGGTTAGAGTACAAGCCCCTCTGACTGGGGCCCACAATCCCTCCTTCATCCGAGATACATATTATTGTGGACGCATGGGCAAACCACGAGTAACAATACTGTGCATCAACGTATCGTCTTGTTGACCAAGACCCACAATCCAACTTTTCCTCGTGGATATAGGGCACAACAACCAAGCCAAGAAAAAAGTCTAATTCAACATAAGCCAACTTTAAAACACTACTCGTAGAAACATTCCATGGCATTTCTAATTTAAATTCTCGTCAAATGATTTTACATGAAGATAGATGCAGTATAAATACTTTAAAAACTTTCATTTGGTAAAATGACATATACATATACATATATTGGAAAATATGTTATACAGAGGAACATGGCAGGAGTTCTTATTTGGATAGCTAAGCGGTTCTGGTTCTTGTTCACAGACCTGCCCTAGCTCTTGTCTATCAGAACCTAAATAATAAACCATGTGGATGTTATTTATTGCCATCAATCATGCCTAGGTGCTAAATTCCCCAAGTGCACAAAATTACTAAAATATCCCCTAGACTTGTAAAATTACCAAATTATCCCCGACACCTAACGTACCATTTCACACTAAGAAGTAACCCAAAACATCCCTTTTAAACAACTTGGTAGGCTTTTTGGATAAAAGTGGCCTTTCTTGAAATTCTCTATTCGGAACCCTTAACTGCTTCTTAAATTGAGCACTAAGGTTCCTATTTCAAAGTATATCTAAATGGCACTGAAATACCACAAAATTTTAGACTCTCAAGTGTCTCAGTATGTTTAGATCACTGTAAAATTTTTGGCTAATAATTTTGTTTAGTATATCAAATAATTCAAAAGCTTGTTTTCAAAATAAGATTGTTTCAGGACTTTTGCATGCCTAGAAAAATCTCATAAATTTCTACATCGAAGGTTTCACAAAAATAAGGGGAGTTTTAGTTTTGTACTTTGTCCAAATATGCTCAGAAATGGCTTAAAAAGTCATGGGCCATGGATTGATATGTAATTATAGAAACAACAGTTTTAGCAAACCCTAGTTTTCTATATTGACCATTTTGAGGAAGAAACATGACCAATCTTAAAAAAATTCAAAATTACAAAGTTAAAGTAGACTTATTGAGGTTTTCAGAAATATAAAGTTCACAAAAATTCAATAAGTAATGACTTTTCTATAAGAAATCAAAGTGGCTGATAGACACAACACATCTCTGTACAGACCAGTTTTGTTCAATAGTTATTTTGGAGGTAAAGTACAATGAATCTCATAAAATTTAAAACTAAAAAGCTGTAGAAGACTTTCTGAGGTTTCTAGAAATATAATTTCACAAAAACTCCTTGAGTAATTAAGTTTTTATGATAAATTGAGGTGGCTACCAAAAACCAAAAATTCTAGACTTCTACAGTGAATTGATTTTGATGTCGTTTTTCAATATGCAAACGTGGGATTCTGAGAAAACTCAAAACTAAAAAGTTAAAGATTTCACAATGAGGTGTTCAGGAAATACAAAATCATCTCAATTGGATTTGAAATAAAGGAGATATGATAAAAACTCTAACCCACTCTTATGCTGCTCTATAACAGCCTTCTTCTCAAGCACACCCACAAAAGTAGCCTATTTCACACCGAAAACATATTAACATCCAAATTCATGGTTAAAATAAAGAGAGAGTTAAGGGATTTTATTTCCTTGGATTTCCCCTTGCCCTGGCCTTGTTTCTCTCTCTCTCTCTCTCTCTCTCTTCCTATATAGATTTCACGTAAAAGGGGTGGGCAGACTTCTTGGATGGCTACTTTTTTTTCGGTAAATAAAAGTATATATCAACCGATGAAACAATAGTACAACATCTGCAAGGGGCATACCCCAGGAAAACAACAACAAAACGTGAGTCTTGCTAAGCAAGAGCGAAGAGAAAACCTAAGATAGGCAGAAACATGCCACACTGGCAACAAAAGAAAAAGTTAATACATAACACCGAAGCTAGATTAACAAGAGAGATACAAAAAGACCCAGTAGTGACCACATGAGAAGCCACATGGAATCTGGAGGTCCTGGTGGAAAGACCATCACACTAAAATTATGAAATAACATTCTAAAAGCTGCAATGGTCTGTCTATACACGGACCGATCACCCAAAATCAATATGTTCAAACCATAATGAAATCAGACGAATATGGAGTCGGGGAGCTGCCATTCACTCTGGAACCATCGGTTAGACGGGGTACTGGCCACTTTTCTACAAGAGAATAACCTCCACCTGATGATTTGTACAAGACCTGCAGAACAAGAAACCACATCAGTATACTTATTCTGGAAGGAACGAGAATTTCATTCTCGCCAGATATAGTACACCAACGCCGCAAACGCTATTCGGCTGACCGATGCCGAAAATCCCTGGCCCTGCCACTTAGAGGAAGCTCTATCAATCATACCCTGCCAACTCAACAAAGGCCAGTTAAAATTGCATTTATTTTGAATAAAGACCATAATCTGAACGTGAAAGGGCAATTAAAAAATAGGTGATCATGGGACTCAAAAGGAATGCGACAAAAAATACAACTCATGCTAGGAATGACATGAAAAGCAAATAGCCTATCCTACGTACTTAACCTCTCCCTATGGCCAGCCATAAGACAAAGTTATGACGTGGAACACGCCACTTACACGATAGTAAGCATGCCCATCTAGCTACCTGCTGCTTATGACGAAGGGCTTCCCACGTACTCGCAATAGAGAAATCCCTAGAACCACTAACCGTCCAAACGATACTATCAGGCGTATCCGGGGCAGGACAAAAAGAGCTAGGGGTACTCTCGCGCAACTCCATGAGCTCAAGGGTATTGGACACTGGCCAGCACCACGAAGAGCCAATGATCACATTAGAAACCCTCGCTCGCCTATCCGTCTGAGTCAAAAATAATCCTAGCAGAAAGGGTAGGAATGATAGGGCCAATCGGGTGCCACTAATCAAACCACAGAGAGATCCTACAACCATCTCCAACGATATACCGAGGGAAAGAGCGAATCATATCCCTAACCATGAGAATCTTACGCCAAGACCAGCTACAATCGCTGGGGCAAGAGACGTCCCCAAAACTCCTTCCTATCAGAATATTGGACTTGACCCACCGCTGCCAAAGGGAGTCTGACCTGAAAGATATGATGGACCAAATGTGCCTAGAGATGGCAGCAAAATTCCACACCTCAATCTGCTTAATACCCAGGCCACCCTCTACCTCAGGATAACATACATCAGCCCAAGCCACCTTGGCTCCCGTGGTACATAGCCCTGTACCCTTCCAAAGGAAAGCTCAAAAAATCCTCTCCATATCTAGAATCACTTTCTTTGGAAGGATAAAAACTGAAGCCCAGTACACTTGGATAGAGAAAAAAATTGATCTAATCAATTGGACCTTACCAGCATACGCCAAGTAATTGCAAGTCCAATGCTTGACTTTCTTCACGATCCGGTCCAGAAGAGGCTGACAGTCCTCTTTCCGCAAACAAGTGGAAATCAAAGGGACTCCTAGATATTGCATAGGGAGCTTTCCCTCAAGAAAGCCAAGACAAGAAGAGATCAAAGCCTTGGTAGAAGGCTCAACACCAGAGAAAAAAACATGGCTCTTATTCGGCTTGTTGACAAGTCCTGAGAACCGCTGGAAGACAGAGAGCCCATGTTTCAAGACCTGAACCGAAGGAAGGTCACCCCGACAAAAAAGCATGAGATCATCAACAAAGGCAAGCTGGAAGATACCATCCTTTTGGCACCTCCAGTGGTAAAGAAACTGACTACCCACTACTAGTCTCTGCAACATCCCTGCAAGAACATCCATGCAAATAACAAAAAGGTAGGGGGACATCGAATCCCCCTGCCTGATACCTCACCTACCCTAAAAGAAACCATTAGATTCCCCGTTTATGATGATCAAAAAGCTCGTGCTAGAGACACATGCTTTGATCCATCTAATAACCATGGGGGGGGGGGGAATCTAAGGCAAATCAACACATCAAAGAGAAAATCCCAATGCAAACAATCATAGGCCTTCATCAAATCCACCTTCATAGCACATCTAGGTACCCTGAAGTCCTCCCGATGATAGTTCTGCATGAGCTCCTGAGATGAGATGATATTATCTGCAATACTTCGAGAGGCAACAAAGGCCGTCTGGGAAGGATCAATGAGGTCCCCAAGCACAACCTTAAGACGATTAGTAATGATCTTGGCTATGCACTTATAAATCGTGTTACAACAAGAAATAGACCTATAATCATTAAGGCTCGAGGGATTAGTCACTTTGGGAATTAAGACAAGAAAAGTATGGTTAACTTCTTTGAGAAGCTGACCATTACCAAAAAAATCCTGAATCGCTTCCACAATCTCTTCCCCCACAATATGCCATGCCCTCTTAAAAAAGAGGGCGTTATACCCATCAAGACCAGGGGATTTACCATCTTTGAGAGATAAGAAAACCTTCTGAATCTCATCCTCAAAAACCTCTCGACCCATCTCACTTTGCTGAGAATCAGAAAGGGATTTCGTCATCCAGTTCCTCAGCTCAATCAAACCCGGATAATGGCCCAGACCACGAGTTCCCAACATACTCTGAAAATGGTCAACAATCGAAGCCTTAACCAAATTCGAGTCTTCAAGGATAGTCCCGTCAGATCGAAGAATAGAACTGATTTTTTTAAAATTCCTCCTCTTATTAACTGACTTAAAGAAAAATTTATTATTTTTATCTCTCACATCAAGCCAGTGAATCCCAGATTTTTGCTTGGGAAAACTCTCCTCCTCGGCACTCACTCTAGCAAAAAGTTCAAGCTTCTCCTTTTCAATCCGATGCCACACTGGGGTCAAGAGGGTTCAACGCTAACATGCTCTGAGCGTACTCCAAGGAAACCCTAGCCTCATTAAGTCTACCTGAAATGTTGCTAAAGTGTTCCTTATTGAAGTCCTTAAGCTGTAACTTAAGCAACTTTAGCTTCCTAACAACCCTGAACATAGCACAACTCGCAAGGGGTGTGCCCACACTTTAGCAACCAGAGGCAAAAACTTATGGTGATTGGCCCACATATCAAAAAATTTAAACGGCTTGGGCACCTTGTCAACTTTGACAAGGGAGTGGACGAGGATGGGTGAATGATCAAAGATACCTCTAGGACGACAAACATCTTCAGATTTAGGAAAATTAGAGATCCAAGTATCATTAACAAGGACACGGTCAAGCTTCCTACAAATAGTATCACCACCCCAAGTATAAAAGCAACTAGAATACTTCAAATCTGAAAGTTTCTGAAGTAATTAAACAGTCATGGAACTCCAGGTAGTAATGAGGCCATCTATTGCTACCCCTAACTTCTCACTCAGACTCTGGATAGCATTAAAGTCACCAAGTACCAACCAAGGATCATTCTTAAAAAGGCGAGATCAATACTCAAGTTCCTTCCAGAGCACAGATCTCTCACCAGAATCATTAGAACCATACACAAAGGAAACAAAAAAAGGAGACAACCTATCTATTAATTTCACTTGACAGTGAATTATTTGATCTGACATACCAATACAAGTAACATTCACAACTTTGGGATTCCATAAAACCCAAATTCTACCATTCACGAAAAATTGGTAGTTATTTATAAATGACCAACCAGGAAATCTACGGTTATTTATAACCGAGGCATTAGGGGCGGGTACTCTGGTTTCCAAGATCCCAAAAAGCATAACACCTAAGGAGGCAATCATATGTTGAGCCTCCATTTGCTTACCACTAGTGTTGAATCCTCGAGAATTCTAGCAGAGGATGTTATGCATGATACCAAATACCAAAAGGATGTTACAAACCAAGAGTAAGAGTCAGGTGAAATTTCCCCTTCGGGGAGACTTCTTCTTTTTCTTCTTCTTCTTTTATTATTAAAATTAGAGTCAAGATTTATCTTACTACCAAAAAGAGAAGACATGTTATTATCAGGAGTAAGAGAGCAGGGAACTAAGTCAAAATAAAAATCAAAATCCGGATCAGAGCCCGATACAGAGTGCACAATTAGGCCAGAATCTAAAAGAAAGTCAGAGTGCAAAGCAGGATCATCACTAGGCAAATTATGAAAAGGGCAAGGTACCTTAGGAAGAGAAGACTGCTGAGTACTGACCTCCTGCAGAGAAGAAACATGCTGGGCACTAACCTGTATCTGGCTATCAAGCTCAAGCTGGTGCCTAGTCTCCAACTGACTACGGCTCGACTGAACATGATCGTGAGATAAAGAAGATGAAGAATCCCTACTAACTTTGTTCTTGCCTTTACTTTTCACGGTTGACCACTCTTCTTCTTTCGCCAAAGTAGCAGTAGAGGCAGGAGGGGTCAAGACAAATCGCTTCGAAACAGACAGAGAAAGAGAAGGGGGCCTACTGCTCTCAGGCCGAGTACAAGACTGTGTAGTATGTCCGGAGCACTTGCACACCGTGCAAACCGGAGGGCACCACTGATAATTTGCCCGAACAATCATAGGATCAGAGGGGGCTTCCTGGCAGGTACTCGAGTTTGGCACAATAACAAGTTCATCTACGAGCTCCCTGGCTGCAAACCTCAACACACACTCTAGCAAAGCTTATCTGCTCACAGCTCTCAGTAAGTGAATCCGCATATAGTGGCTTCCCAATACCACTCGCTACGTAGCTCAACCCATTAGCTGTCAGGTACTCAACAGGAATATTGTAAAGTCTAACCCATAATGGTAGAACATCAAGGGAGTCCTTGCACAGATTCATACCCAGTCTCCAACGCTGCAAAACAATTAATTTGTTTTCAAAATGCCATGGACCCGAATCCAAAAACTTGTCAATCGGATCCACAGAAGAGAATTTGAAGAAGTAAAAACCCTTGTCATTAACTAAAACTTTTTGTAACCCATCTTTCATCCACAGCTTACGGGCAATGTTGTTAACAGTGAAATAAGGCAATTTTTTATCGACAAAGTACCCTACAACACATTTATCCCACAATTCAATACCCTCTTCAGCAATAACTTGAGGAGGAGAAACTTGTACCTTGCCATCAGAAATCGTCGGCGGGAAGTAAGATAATTTTATCTTACCTTTAGAATTAGAAGGCTTCAACTTCACCTTGTCAGCCCAGGATGGATGAGGTGATGAAGCAAGAATGCACTGAGCGTCTGCCCAATAGCTCCTCCCTTTTCCACACCAAAAGCAACCCCTCCCCTGGGTCTAGAAACACCCCGATTACCCCTCTATCCTCTGGCACCCTGGTCGATACCACATCTATCTCGAGAAAGGGACCGATAAGCCAGCTGTCGCCGAAGTGAGTCCACCTCCACTTGCAACACACATTTCTCATCACCGACCTGTCGCCGGTATTCAAGTTCCTCCATAAGCAAACCAAACTGACAGGCCGACAACGCACCACTCAAGAAACGATCGTGTAACCCTCTAGTTTCCGCTAGAGCAGCTGCTTCCACATCAGAACATTTTGAACCATCAATTCTCTTGAAAAGAGATCCGTCACTTTTTGACATGCCCGAGGGGCCAGGGGTAGCCTCCCGATGCTTGATCAGCGGTGAAGGAGAATCCACCAACTTAAGAACATAGGAGACATTATCATGAGTAGCCAGAGCATTCTGTTTCAGAAAATCGGCTAATCGAGAGCCAACGGGCATAAAAAAAAGATCAATCGACACGAAGGCCAGACTCGGCCAAAGAAGGATCAGAAGACGCCATAAAGAAATAGACCCAAAGAGAAAAAGAAATAACAAAAACAAAAACAAAAACAAAAAAATAAAAATAAAAAACCAAAAAAACCAAACTGTGTAAACCCAAATTAGGGCCTGCGCAGCAGCCCAGAAAAAGGCTGGCACAACAAGGCAGACGGCCGGGGAGGAGGAAGAAGGGGGGAGGGGAGGAGAGAGGGAAAGGGGGAAGACCACAGCGTCGATCACCGGCAAAGTAGCATGGCAACGTCGAAAAGAGGAAGACAACAACCGGCGATGGGACTGCAAACACGCCTGAAAGCGACCGAAAAATCTGCGACCGAAAGACCCATGACCAGATCAACTCGCCGGCAAAACAAACCCTCCACCCACACAGCAACTCCGGTAAAAAAAAATGACCAGCCCATCGCCTAATCCCAGCCAAAAAACGGGTAGCACCACCCACAAAACTCCTGCTAGGGACAGGCAACACCGACCAGATACACCTACTAAACTCTAATCTGCAGAACAGAACCACGCCGAAAAACCAGAGATGCCGACGAAGCAACCAACAGAGAAAACAAAGAAGACCCAACAGCGGCGCCGGAAGCCCTAACAGTGGGGCCGAAAAAGGACAGAAAGCAACCGATAATACCAACCGTCAAACCAAGCTAAGCACGACCAGATCCAAGCCACTCACAGCCGCGACCAAAAAGAACCTCGATCTGCACTTTCTCTCTCTAACGGAACGCAAAAAACTAGCCACCTTAAGGCCAAAATACGCTACCTCTGACTAGAACTAGCCACCAACCGCTAGCATAGAGGTCGTCGGCCACCGTACTCCGAACCTTGCCAGAAACCGACCCCCACAAAAGCACCGAATAGATCCGCGACTAACCGGAGATACGCCGGTCACCGGATGCACACCATGGAGCCCCAGAAACAGACTACATCATCTAACTCTCTATAGCACTCTCTCTCTAAAGAAAAGAAATGAAATCCGGCCTCCTCACGGCCAAACCAAGGAAAGGAGGTCGCCGGCCAAACCACCGGCCGCTAGAAGGGTGAACGCCGGACGCAGGCTAACGGCGCTGGAAGCACTCTCTAACGGCTAGTTTTTTTGAAAAGAGGGAGAATAAGGGCTAGTTTACATCACAGCTTTATTTTTGTCTTGGATGGCTACTCTCTCAAGGCTCTCTTTATATATGGTTGCCCTAGGTTGGAAATTTCTAAAGACTCCCCTCATCTTTAGCAATTTCTTGTACCACCCACATTCCTTTAAAAGACTACAAATTCTTGACTTAAAGGAACAATAAAAGTTTCGTCGACAAAAATAAAATTTCGAGCATTACATTCTCCCCACCTCATTAATTTGCAACTTAGGAGTATCATAAATTCTCACTAAAGGTCACAATCAATATCGCTGACAATAATCGTCGCTAAAGATTCCATATTAATGTATATTACCACAATTGCTACTAAAGGAATAACTAAATTCTAAGATTCACCGTAAACCGTATTCTAGGCCAGGATATTACAAGATCGCTTTGGAACAGAAACTGAAGGATGAGGGGGACTATCTCTCTCAGTCCGAGTACAAGAAAGGGTAGTATTTTCGAAGCACTTGCACACCATACAAATCGAAGGGCGTCACTAATAATATGCCCGTAAAGTCACAGGATCAGGGGGATCCCGTCCTACAAGGTACTCAAGTTTAGCACAATAACAAGCTCATTAACAAACTTTTTTTTTCTGTAAATAAAAATATATATCAACCGATGAAACAAAAGTACAACTTCTACAAGGGGCATACCCCAGGAAAACAACAACGAAACGCGAGTCTTGCTAAGCAAGAGCGAACAGAAACCTATGCTAGGCAGAAACATGCCACACTGGCCACAAAAGAAAAGTTAATACATAACAACGAAGCTAGATCAACAAATAAATACAAAGGACCCAGTAGTGACAACACAAGAAGCAACGCGGAATCTAGAAGTCCTGGTGGAAAGAGCATCACACAAAAATTGCGATAGAGCATGCTAAAGCTGCATTGGTCTGTCTGTACAAAAACCGATCACCCAAAAGTCGATCTGAACAAAAGATGACGGAATCAGCCGAATATGGAGTCGGGGAGTTGCCATTCACCCTGGAACCATCGGTTAGTCGGGGTATTGGCCACTTTTCTGCAAGAGAATAAACTCCACTGGATGATCTGCACAAGACCTGCAGAACAAGAAACCACATCAGTATACTTATTTTAGAAAGAACGAGAATTTCGCTCTCGCTAGATATAGTACACCAACGCCACAAATGCTATCCGACAGACAGATGTCGGGAATCCAGGGCCTTGCCATTCAGAGGAAGCTCTATCAACCATACCCTACCAACTCAACATAGGCCAGTTAAAATTACAGTTCTTTTGAATAATAGACCATAATCTGAACGTGAAAGGGCAATTAAAAAATAGATGATCATGAGACTCAAAAGGAATGCGATAGAAAACACAGCTCATACTAGGAATAACATGAAAAGCAAAAAGCCTATCATGCGTACTTAACCTCTCCCTAATGGCCAGCCATAAGATGAAGTTATGACGTGGAACACGCCACTTACACGACAGTAAGCAAGCCCATCTAGCTAACGGCCGCTTTTGACGAAGGGCTTCCCACGTACTAGCAATGGAGAAATCCCCAGAACCACTAACCATCCAGACGATCCTATCAGGTGTATCCAGGGTAGGACGAAAAGAGCTAGGGGTACTCTCGCGTAACTCCATGAGCTCAAGGGTATTGGACACAGGCCAACACCACGATGAGCCAAAGATCACGGTAGAAACCCTCGCTCACCTATCCAGACCCGAGTCAGAAATAATCCTACCAGAAAGGGTAGGAATGATAGGGCCTATCGGATGCCACCAATCAAACCACAGAGAGATCCTACTACCATCCCCAACTATATACCGAGGGAAGGAACGAATCATATCCCTAACCATGAGAATCTTACGCCAAGACCAGCTACAATCGCTAGGGCAAGAGACTTCTCAAGACCAGCTACAATTGCTAGGGCAACAAACTTGGTGGCTACAGACACCTCAACAAACACAAAAGTAGGAAAAACTTATCTGCTCACAGCTCTCAGTGAGCGAGTCCATATATAGTGGCTTCCTAATGCCACTCACTTTGTAACTCAACCTACTAGTTGTCAGGTACACAACAGGACTGTTGTAGAGTCTAACCCACAAAGGTATTACATCAAGGGATTCATTACAAAAATTCAAATCAAGTCTCCAATGTTGCAACACAAATAATTTGTTCGAACAATGCCACAGACCAGAATCCAGAATCTTGTCTACAGTATCAACATAAGAGAATTTCAAGAAATAAAAATCTTTGTCATTAGCTAAAACCTTTTGTAACCCTCTTTCAATCATAGTTTACGGGCAATATCTTCATCGAAAAAGTAGCCAACAACAGAGTTATCCCATAATTCAAAACCCTCTTCATCAATAACTTTAGAGGAAAAAACTTGTACCTTAGCTAGAGAGTGAGAGGGAGTTCTTAGATAGAGAAAGTGTAGTTGCAGCTGTTTTTAGCGTCGTTGCCTGAGTACGGTGGCTGGCGGCCTCTCTGCTAGCATTGGTGGCTTGTTTCTGGTCAAGGTACCGAGTTTTGGCCGTGAGATGGCCAGAATTTGAGTTCTTTTAGAGAGAGAGATTACTGATCATCTCTGGTCATGAGAGTTTTAGAGAGAGTGAGAGGTTGTAGGCTGCCTTTCCCAGTGCCATTGCCTGATTCCGGTGGCCGGCGCCGCGGCTACTAGTGATGTGGCTGGGATCAGGGCTGAGGTGATTTTGTTTTGAAGGTTTTAGAAGTTTTTTTACGATTTTTGGCTGTGTTCGTAAGCTGGTGACTGGGATGTAAGTCACTAAGCTACTTGTGGTTTCTTGCCCGGCCGTTTGGCTCTGGTGGTGCTGAACCTTATACACAGGTGGTGGTGTTGAAGCTTGCATTGTTTGGCTGGGTTCTGTGGCCATTGGACGGTGGGTTTTGTCTTTCGGTTGTGCCGCTACCATGCGATGGTGGTGCCTTTTTTATTTGTTTGGCCGGTTCTATTCTAGGAGCAGGTTCGGTAGCTGAGAATGTTCCTTAGACAGATCTAGGTTTTGTCTTTCCGGCTTCCTTCGGTGTTGTTGTCATTTTTCCTGTGGTCTGTGTCCAGAGCTGTCATGGTGTTCGTTACCCTTTCTGGAAGTTTGACCGAGATCTAGCTAGAATCTGTTACGGGTTCACTGTCCGGCATCGGCATTTTGCTTCTTCCCTAGCTTTCCCCTCTCCTCTCTAAGCCCTTCCCCCTTTTACTTCTTTGCGTCAGCCCTATTTAGGGCTTGTGCAGTAACCCTAATCGGTGTTTTTTTTGTGCGCACTAAATGGCATCTTTTGGTCTTGATTTGAAAGAGACTATCGCGATCATATTCATAGATTTGTAGTACCTGTAGGCACCCGGGTTTCTGATATGCTCATGTTGCATCCTCAGTCTAGTCATGATGATGTCACTTGTGGTTCTAGTTTGGTGGTCTCTCCCCCTCTGCTGACCAAGCATCAGGAGGCTACCCTTTGTCCTTCAGGTAGTGATATTCAGGGATGTCCGCTTTATAAAGTGAGTGATTGATCTCTTTTGAATAAAATTGATGATTCAGATGTTCTAGTGAGGAAGCGGTTATTCTAGCAAAAACTAGTGGGTGACAAGATCGCTTCTTGAGCGGTTCATTGTTGACACATCAATTTGGTCTGTTTATGGAGGATCTTGAGTACAGGTGACAGGACGGCGATGAGAAATGTGTCTTGTAGGCGAAGTTGGACTCACTTTGGCAGCAGCTGGGTTTGAAGTCGCGGCTGGCATCTCGATCTCGAGCTCGGGATAGAGGTGGTATTGACTGAGGTGCTAGAGGAGGTAAAGGCAATCAGGGTGATGCTCGTCCTAGGGGAAGAGCTACCTTTCATGAGGCTAAAGGAGGAGGAAACACTAGGGTAGACACACACAACACCTTATTGTTCCTTCCCATCATCCCTCCTTGGCAGACAAAGTAAACCCCGGACCGTCCAATTCTAAAGGAAAGATGAAATTATCTTACTTCTCACCGACGATTTCAGATGGAAAAATACAAGTTTCTCCCTCTAAAGTTATAGCTGAAGAGGGTATTGAATTATGGGATAACTGTATCGTGGGCTACTTTGTTGATAAAAATTGCCTTATTTCACTATTAATAGCATCGCCCATAAAATGTAGTTGAAAGATGGGTTATAAAAGGTTCTAGTCAATGGCAAGGGATTTTATTTTTTAAAATTTTCTTTTGTGGATACGGTAGACAAGATTCTGGATTTGGGTCCGTGGTATTTTGTGAATAAGTTAATTGTCTTGCAATGTTGGAGACTTGGTATGAATTTGTGTAAGGAATCCCTTAATGTACTACCGTTGTGTGTTAGGCTCTACAACATTTCAGTTGAGTACCTAACAGCTAGTAGGCTGAGTTACGTAGCGAGTGGCATTAGGAAGCCACTATGTGCAGACTCTCTTACAAAGAGCTGTGAGAGGATAAGTTTTGTTCGAGTGTGTGTTGAGGTTTCTGCAACTAGGGAACTCGTTAATGAGCTTGTTATTGTGTCGGACATGAGTACCTTGTAGGAATGGGATTCCCCCTCTGATCTTGTGACTGTACGGGCAGATTATCAGTGGTGCCCTCCAGTGTGCAAGTGTTTCAGACATACCACTCTGTCTTGTGCTCGGACTGAGAAAGATAACCCCTTCCTCCTTCAGTTTCTATTTTGAATCAGTCTGACATGATGACCTCTACTATCCTTGTTGTTGCTCATGCAAAAGATATAAAGTGGACAACCGTGAAAAGTAAAGGTAAGGATAAAGTCAGTAGGGGGTTTTTCTTCATCTCTGGTAGGTATTCAGTAGGAGACTATGCACCAGTAAGAGCTTGGCATTCAGGCACAGGTTAGTGCCCGCATATATGTTCTCATGAAGAGGTCAGTATTCAGTAGTTCATATTGGTGTGTCTTGGTATGTTATTTGTTATTTGTCTTGGTATGTCTGATCAAATAATTCACTATCGAGTCCACTTAATAGATAGATTGTTTCCTTTTTTTGTTTCCTTTGTGTATGGATCAAATGATCCTTGAATGTTTGATTACTTTGGAACTTTTATGAATGATCCTTGGTTGTTACTTGGTGATTTCAATGCCATCCAGTCCTAGTGAGAAGTTAGAGGGTTGCAATATATGGCCTCAATACTATCAGGAGTTTGATTACTTCGGAACTTTTAGAATTGAAGCATTCTGGTTGCTTTTTATACATGGACTAACTGTCAGGATGATGGTGATACTATTTGCAGGAAGCTTGACCGTGTCCTTGTTAACAACACAGATCTCTAAATTTCCTAAATCTGAAGCAGTTTTTCATCCTAGAGGTATCTCTGATCATTCATCCATCCTCGTCCACTCTCTTATCAAAGTTGACAGAGTGCCCAAGCCATTTAAATTTGATATGTGAGACAATCATCATAAGTTTTTGCCTCTGGTTGCTAAAGTGTGGGGCACGCTCCTTGTGGGATGTGCTATGCTCAGGGTTGTCAGGAAGCTAAAGGATTTCAATAAGAACGCTTTATTTCAGGTAGACTTAATGCAGCTATGGTTCCTTGGAGTATGCTCAGAACATGTTAGCCTTGAACCCTCTTAACCCAGTGTGGCATCAGATTGCAAAGGAGAAGCTAGAACTTTTTGCTAGAGTGAGCGAAGAGGAGGAGAGTTTTTTCAAGCGAAAATCTGGGGTTCGCAGGCTTGATGTGGGAGATAAAAATAGCACATTTTTCAGTCAATAAGAGAAGGAATTTCAATAAAATTAGCTCTCTTCTTTAGGCTGATGGGACCATCCTTAAAGACTGGTTAAGGCTTCAATTGGTGACCATTTTCAAAGTTTGTTGGGGACTCATGGTCCGGATCACTATCCGGGTTTGAATGAGCTAAGGAATTGGATGTCGAAATCCCATTAAGATTCTCAGAACCGTAAGATGGGTCGTGAGGTTACAGAGGATGAGATTCGGAAGGTGTTCTTCTCTCTCAAGGATGATAAGTCCTTTTTCGGTAAATAAAAATAAATATTAATCGATGAAACAAAAGTATAACATCTGCAAGGGGCATACCCCAGGAAAACAACAAAAAAATGTGAGTCTTGCTAAGCAAGAGCGAAAAGAAAACCTAAGCTAGGCAGAAAGACGCCACAAAGGCAACAGAAGAAAAGACATAATATAAAACACCGAAGCTAAATCAGCAAAATAAAATACAAAAGACCAAATATTGACCATAAGAGAAGCCACGAGGAGTCTAGAAATCTTGGTGGAAAGACCATCACACTAAAACTGCGATAAAACATGCTACAAGCAAGCTGCACAATCTGTCTGTACACAGACCGATTACCCAAAACTCAATCTGACCAAACCATGACTAAATCAGGCGAATATGGAGTCGGGGAGCTGCCATTCACCTTGCACCATCGGTTAGCCCCGTATTGGCTACTTTTCTACAAAAGAATAGCATCCACCAAATGATCTGCACAAGACCTGCAAAACAAGAAACCACATCAGTATACTTATTCTGGAAGGAATGAGAATTTTTCTCTCGCCAGATATAGTACACCAACACTGCAAATGCTATTCGACAGAGAGATGTCGGGAATCCAGGGCCTGCCATTCAGAGGAAGCTCTATTAACCATACCCTACCAACTCAACATAGGCCAATTAAAATTGCATTTCTTTTGAATAATATACCATAATCTGAACGTGAAAGGGCAATTAAAAAATAGATGATCATGGGACTCAAAAGGAATGCGACAGAAAACACAACTCATGCTAGGAATGACATGAAAAGAAAAAAGCCTATCCTGTGTACTCAACATCTCCCTAATGGCCAGCCGTAAGACGAAGTTATGACGTGGAACACGCCACTTACACTACAGTAAGCAAGCCCATCTAACTAGTGGCCATTTGTGACGAAGGGCTTCCCACGTACTTGTAATGGAGAAACCACTAACAGTCCAGACGATCCTGTTAGGCGTATTTGGGACAGGCTGAAAACAGCTAGGGGTACTCTCGCGTAACTCCATGAGCTCAAGGGCATTGGACACAGGCCAGCACCACGAGGAGCCCAAGATCACATCAGAAACCCTCGCTCGTCTACCCAGACCCGAGTCAGAAATAATCCTATCAGCAAGAGTAGGGATGACAGAACCTATTGGATGCCACCGATCAAACCACAGAGAGATCCTATTGCCATCCCCAGCAATATACCGAGAGAAAGAGGCAATCATATCCCTAACCATGAGAATCTTGCACCAAGACCAACTACAATCACCGGGGCAAGAGACTTCCCAAAAACTCCTTCCTATCAAAATATTGGACTTGACCCACCATGGCCAAAGAGAGTCCGACTTGAAAGAAATGATGGACTAAATGTGCCTAGAGATGGCAGCATAATTCCACACCACAATCTGCTTAATACCCAAGCCACCCCCTCCTCAGGACAACATACATCGACCCAAGCCACCTTGGCTCCCGTGGTACAAAGCTCCGTACCCTTCCAATTAAAAGCTTGAAATATCCTCTCCATCTCCAGGATCACTTTCTTTGGAAGGATAAAAACAGAAGCCCAGTACACCTAGATAGAGAATAAGACAGATCTAATCAATTGGACCCTACTGGCATACGACAGGTAATTGCAAGTCCAATGCTTAACTTTCTTCACTATACGATCCATGAGAGGCTGGCAGTCCCTTTTTCGCAAACAAGTGAAGATCAGAGGGACACCAAGATATCGCATATAGACTCACCCACGAGAAGAGATGAAAGCCTTGGTAGTAGGATGAACACCAGAGAAAAAAACATGGCTCTTATTAGGTTGGGGACGAGTCCCGAGAACTGCTGGAAGACAGTGAGACCATGAATCAAAACCTGAATTGAAGGAATGTCACCCTGACAAAAAAGCATGAGATCATCAGCAAAGGCAAGCTGAAAGATACCATCCTTTTTGCACCTCCAGTGGTAGCGAAACTGACTACCAACTACTAGTCTCTGCAACATCCCAACAAGAACATCCATCCAAATAACAAAAAGGTAGGAGGACATCAGATCCCCCTGCCTGATACCTTGCTTACCCTGAAAGAAACCATTAGATTCCCCGTTGATGATGATCGAAAAGCTCATGCTAGAGACACAGGCTTTGATCCATCTAATAACCGTGGGGGGAAATCTAAGGCAAATCAACACATCAAAACGAAAATCCCAATGTAAACAATCACAGGCCTTCATCAAATCCACCTTCATCGCATATCTAAGAACCCTGAAATCCTCCCGATGATAGTTCTACATGAGCTCCTGAGACAAGAGGATATTATCTGCAATGCTCTGAGAGGCAACAAAGGCCGTCTGAGAATGATCAATGAGGTCCCCAAGCACCACCTTAACACGATTAGCAATGATCTTGGCTATACACTTATAAATCGTGTTACAGCAAGAAATAGGCTTGTAATCATTAAGGCTCGAGGGATTAGTCACTTTGGGAATTAAGACAAGGAAAGTATGGTTAACTTCTTTGAGAAGCTCACCATTACCAAAAAATTCCTGAACCGCTTCCACAATCTCTTCCCCCACAATATGCCATGTTCTCTTAAAAAGGAGGGCGTTATACCCATCAGGACCAGGGGATTTACCATCCTTGAGAGAGAAGAAAACCTTTCGAATCTCTTCCTTAGTGACCTCACGACCTTTCTCATGCTACTGGGAATCCCAAAGGGATTTCGATATCCAGTGCCTCAGCTCATTCAAACCCGGATAGTGACCCGGAGAACGAGTACCCAACAAACTCTGAAAATGGTCAACAATCGAAGCCTTAACCAAATCAGAGTCTTCTAGGGTAGTCCCGTCAGACCGAAGAATAGAACTAATTTTGTTTAAATTCCTTCTCTTGTTAACTGACTCGAAGAAAAATTTGTTATTTTTATCACCCACATCAAGCTAGTGAATCCCAGATTTTTGCTTGAGGAAACTCTCCTCCTGTCCACTAACTCTGGCAAAAAGTTCTAACTTTTCTTTTTCAATTCGACGCTACACAGGGTCAAGAGGGTTCAAAGCTAACATGTTCTGAGCATACTCTAAGGAAGCCCTGGCCTCATTAAGTCTACATGAAATGTTGCTAAAGTGTTCCTTATTGAAGTCCTTATGCTGTAACTTAAGCAGCTCTAGCTTCCTAACAACCCTAAACATAGCACAACCCGCAAGGGGAGTGCCCCACACTTTAGCAACCAGAGGCAAAAACTTATGATTATTGGGCCACATATCAAAAAATTTAGACGGCTTAGGCACCTTGTCAAGCTTGACAAGAGAGTGGATGAAGATGGGTGAATGATCAGAAATACCTCTAGGACGAAAAACCACTTCAGAATTAGGAAATTTAGAGATCCAAGTATCATTAACATGGGCAGGGTCAAGCTTTCTACAAATAGTATCACCATCATCTTGGTAGTTAGAACACGTATCTGAAAGTTCTGAGGTAATCAAACAATCATGGAACTCCTGATAGTAGCGAGGCCATCACTGTTACCCCCTAACTTCTCACTCGGACTCTGGATAACATTAAAATCACCAAGTATCAACCAGGGATCATTCCCTAAAAGGCGAGACCGATACTCAAGCTCCTGCCAGAGCACAGATCTCTCACTAGAATCATTAGAACCATACACAAAGGAAACACAAAAAGGAGGTCTATTAATTTCACTTGACAGTGAATTATTTGATCCGAATAAAACCCAAATTCTACCATCCATGGAAAATTGGTAGTTATTTATAAAGGACCAACCGAGAAATCTACGGTTATCTATAACCGACATATTAGGGGCTGCTACTATGGTTTCCAAGATCCCAAAAAGCATAACACCTACAAAGACAATCATATGTCGGGCCTCCACTTGCTTACCACAAGTGTTGAATCCTCGAGAATTCTAGCAAAGGATGTTATGCATGGTACCAAAAAACCAAAAGGATGTTACAACCAAGAAGAAAGAGTCAGGTGAAGTTTCCCCTACGAGGAGACTTCTTCTTTTTCTTCTTCTTCTTCTTATTAATAATAATACTAGAGTCAAGGTTTACTTTACTACCAAAATGAGAAGACATATTAGTATTTGGGGTAAGAGAACAAGGAATGAAATCTAAATCAGAGTTCAGATCAGAGCCCTATTCAGAGTCAATAATCAGGCCTGAATCTAAATGCAAATCAGAAAGCAAAACATGATCATCCATGGGCAAATTAGGAAGATGACAAGGTACCTCTGGTAGAGAAGACGGCTGAATATTAACCTCTTGCTGAGAAGAAACATGCTGGGCACTAACCTGCACCTGGCTATCAAGCTCCTGCTCGTGCCTAGCCTTCATCAGACTGCAGCTCTACTGAACACGATCAAGAGATAAAGAAGACGAATAACCCTTGTTGACTTTGTCCTTGCCTCTACTTTTTACAGTTGTCCACTCGGCTTCTTTCGCCAGAGCAGGAACAGAGGCAGGAAGGAACATGGGCCCTATCGCTCTCAGTCTGAGTACAAGACAGGGTAGTACGTCCGAAGCACTTGCACACCGTGCAAACTGGAGGGTGACATTGATAATCTGCCTGAACCGTCACAAGATCAGAGGGGGGGGGGTCTCCTTCCTGCCAGGTACTCAAGTTTGGCACAATAACAAGTTCATTAACGAGCTCCCTAGTTGTAGAAACCTCAACACATACTCTGGCAAAACTTATCCGCTCACAACTCTTAGTAAGCGAGTCCGCATATAGTGGCTTCATAATGCCACTCGCTATATAACTCAACCCACTAGCTGTCAGGTACTCAACATAAATATTGTAGAGTCTAACCCATAATGGTAGAACATCAAAGGACTCCTTGCATAAATTCATACCAAGTCTCCAACATTGAAAAACAATTAATTTGTTCGCAAAATGCAACGAACCCGAATCCATAATCTTGTCAACCGTATCCACAAAAGAGAATTTGAAGAAATAAAAACCGTTATCGTTAACTAAAACCTTTTGCAACCTATCTTTCAACCACATCTTAAGGGCAATGTTGTTAACAGTGAAAGAAGGCAATTTTTTTATCGACAAAGTAGCCCACAACACAGTTATCCCGCAATTCAATGCCCTCCTCAGCAATAACTTTAGGTGGAGAAACTTGTACCTTTCCTTCAAAAATTGTCGGCGGGAAGTAAGATAATTTCATCTTACCTCTAAAACTATAAGGCCCCGGCTTCACCTTGTCAGCCCAGGATGGATGAGGCAAAGAAGCAATAAGGCCCTGAGCAACATCCTTATTATCTCCTCCTCCCTTATCCTTACCAAAGGCTGCTCCTCCCTTGGGTCGAGTATCATCCCGATAGCACCCTCCTCCTCGGGCACCCCAGCCGACACCACCTCTATCTCGAGAACGGGACCGAGAGGCCAGCTGCTGCCAAAGTGAGTCTACCTCTACCTGTAGCACACATTTCTCATCACTGACCTGTCGCCGGTACTCAAGTTCCTCCATAAGCAGACCAAACTAGTGAGCCGACAACGAACCATTCAAGAAACGATCTTGTAACTTGCTTGTTTCCTCTTGAACAATTGATTCCTCATTGGAACATTCTAAACCATCAATTTTCTTTAAAAGAGATACATCACTCTTTGTCAGAACTGGACATCCCTGAGTACTACTACCCGAGGGGCCAGGGGTAGCCTCCCGATGCTTGATTGGCAGAGAAGGAGAAGCCACCAAATTAGGAACACAAGTGATATTATCATGAGCAGACTGAGCATGCCACTGCGGAACATCAGAAACCCAGGTGCCAATAGGCACCACAAAAGAGTGATCCTTACCACGAACAGTCCTGGCCAAAGAAAGATTAGAAGACACCATAAAGAACAGACCCTAAGAAACATTTACTGCACAAACCCTAAATAGGGCCGACGTAAGGGGACAAGGGGAAAGAGAGGGATGGGGAGGGGAAGGGAAAGGGGAAGAGGGTGTCGACCATCGCGCGCCACCGGTTGAAAGAAAACTGGCCAAAACACAAATAAGACAACCCGACGGCCACATAGAAGAAGAAGCCAAAAAAGAAGACACGGCCGGAGAAGACAAATCCGCAAACAATGCCGGCCGACAACCGAGAATGAACCACCGTCCAAACGGCACACCAACTACCCCATCACCTACCGACAAAGCTACACAAATCAACCAAAATTGACCGTCGGCAAAGAGACAGCTGAGAAACCAAAATAGACCACCAACCGAGACAGTCGAGAAACCCGATCGAAAACCTTACTCACTACCGGTGAACAAAAACTGTCCTATCCTACCCCATTCAATCCAACCTAGCTAACCCATACTGCCACTGGATCTGTAAGTCAAATCGAATGGCGGCGAAGATAAAAAGACCGACGAGCACTTCTACACCCCGACAAGGATCAAACTATGAAGAACCACATCAACCGCGACTTGCAGCTGCGCCACCAGCCACTAGACATAAGCAGACTCGCCGAAAAGCCAAAGGTCAGTGCCGATGAGGACCAACAGCCGCCACTTAACGGTTAGAAACAGTCAGAGAAGACCCAAGACACAACCTGGCTAGTTTTTGGGAGAGAAAAACTAGCCTTTAAGAGGTCTTCTTTTTTAAGAGGGCATTGACCTATTATGGGGGAAGAGATTGTGGAAGCGATTTAGGATTTTTTTGGTAGTGATTAGCTTCTCAAAGAAGTTAACCATACTTTCCTTGTCCTAATCCCAAAAATGACTAATCCCTCGGACCTTAATGATTATAGGCCTATTTTTTGTTGTAACACAATTTATAACGGCATAGCCAAAATCATTGCTAATCATGTTTAAATAGTTCTTAGGGACCTTATTAATCCTTCCCATATGTCCTTTGTTGCCTCTTGGCGTATTGTAGATAATATTATCTTGTCTCAAGAGCTCACATGGAACTATCATAGGGAGGATTTCAAGATTCCTAGATATGCCATGAAGGTAAATTTGATGAAGGCCTATGATTGTTTGCATTGGGATTTCCTCTTTGATGTGTTTGTTTGCCTTAGATTTCCTTCCACGGTTATTAGATGTATCAAAGCCTGTGTTTTTTTTTCGGTAAATAAAAATATATATCAACCGATGAAATAAAAGAACAACATCTACAAGGGGCATACCCCAAGAATATAACAACAAAACGTGAGTCTTGCTAAGCAAGAGAGAAGAGAAAACCTAAGCTAGGCAGAAACATGCCACACTGGCAACAAAAGAAAAAAGGTTAATTCATAACACTGAAGCTCGATCAGCAGAAGAAATACAAAGACCCAGTAGCGACCACTAGAGAAGGCACGTGGAATCTGGAGGTTTTGGTGGAAAGACCATCACACTAAAATTGCGATATAACATGTTAAAAGCTGCAACAGTCTGTCTGTACATGGACCGATCACCCAAAAATCAATCTGACCAAACCATGACGGAATCAGACGAATATGGAGCTAGGGACTATCGTTCACCCTGGAACCAACGGTTAGTCGGGGTATTGGCCACTTTCCTACAAGAGAATAAATAACCTCCACCAGATGATCTGCGCAAGACCTGCAGAACAAGAAATCACATCAGTATACTTATTCTGGAAGGAACGAAAATTTTGCTCTTGCCAGATATAGTACACCAACGCTACAAATGCTATCCGACAGACCGATGCCTGGAATCCAGAGCCGTGCCACTCAGAAGAAGCTCGATCAATCATACCCTGCCAACTCAACATAGGCCAGTTAAAATTACATTTCTTTTGAATAATAGACCATAATCTAAACGTGAAAAGGTAACTAAAAAAAGATGATCATGGGACTCAAAAGGAATGCGACAGAAAACACAGCTCATGCAAGGAATGACATGAAAAGCAAAAAGCCTATCATGCGTACTTAAATTTTTTTTTGATAAATAAAAAATATATATCAACCGATGAAACAAAAGAACAACATCTGAAAGGGGCATACCCCAGGAAAACAACAACGAAACGCGAGTCTTGCTAAACAAGAGCGAAGAGAAAACCTAAGATAGGCAAAAACATGCCACACTGGCAACAAAAGAAAAGGTTAATACATAACGTTGAAGCTAGATCAGCACGAGAGATACAAAAAGACCCAGTAGTGACCACAAGAGAAGCCACATGGAATCTGGAGGTCCTGATGGAAAGACCATCACACTAAAACTGCGAAACAACATTCTAAAGATGCAACAGTCTGTCTGTACACGGACCGATCGCCCAAAATTAATATGTTCAAACGATGACAGAATCAAACGAATATGGAGTCGGGGAGCTGCCATTCACCCTGGAACCATCGATTAGACAGGGAATTGGCCACTTTTCTATAAGAGAATAACCTCCATCAGATGATCCAATGCCGCAAACGCTATCCAGCAGACCGATGCCGAGAATCCCGGGCCCTGCCACTCAGAGGAAGCTCTATCAATCATACCCTGCCAACTCAACAAAGGCCAGTTAAAATTGCATTTCTTATGAATAAAAGACCATAATCTGAACGTGAAAGGGCAATTAAAAAATAGATGATCATGGGACTCAAAAGGAATGCGACAGAAAACACAACTCATGCTAGGAATGACACGAAAAGCAAATAGCCTATCCTGTGTACTTAATGGCTAGCCATAAGACGAAGTTATGACGAGGAACACGGCCACTTACACAACAGTGGAACATGCCCATCTAGCTGACGAAGTTATGACGTGGAACATGACCATCTAGCTGGCGGCCGCTTATGACGAAGGGCTTCCCACGTACTCACAATGGAGAAATCCCCAGAACCACTAACCATCCAAACTGTAATATCCCGAACTTTGGGAGCGGGTTAAAATAACCATCGATGACCCAAAAAATAAACGGGCGCTAATTTTGAGCAATGCTCAGGTATTGGTACAGTATTGGGGCTTAAAAATATTTTGGGGCAAAAATATAATTTTCAAAATTTTGGGGGCATTTTTGTAATTTTGGAAAACTTTGGGGGTATTTGTGCAATTTATAAAACTAAATTAGAAACCATTTTTTTGAGTTGGCCACCTCCTACTAGCTTAATGACTAAGCTAGAAAAAAAAGATAATTGAGAAAGGAAGGATAAGTCTAAAGAAAAAAAAAACAAAAAAAAGGAAACCTTTCCCTTTCGGGAAAGGCAGACAAGAAACAGAACGAAAGAAGGAAGAACAGAAACAAAGCAGAGGAAACTGAGGGGAAAGAAAGCAAGGGAAAATTCGGCAGAGAGAAGGATTGAGGAATCTCTCCAAGGTGATCTCTCCATTAATTTCGTACATGTGATTCAACATGTGTTGTGTGTGCTTACTGTGTGCACAGCGTGCACACGAAATTTTATAAATATCTAGTGTCAGAATTTGACAAAGTCCAAAACTGTAACCCCCAATATTTTTACGATAACTACACTCTGGAATTTTTCAGGAATTTTTCAGATCCACAAAGGGCGCTAAATTAGCGTATCGATTAGCAGAAATTCTGAATTTAGTTAGCATAGTAAATGAAGCTATTTTAACCTAAAAATGTTATGGAAGCCTTATTTTACACATATGATTCAGTATCTAAAATTTCGGGCAATTCTGAGACCGATAGGTATTTTTCGCGAAACTGGTCCTTTAGCGCTCGGTTCGGATACCGGTTCGGGATTTTTAGGCGAATATTCTTTAAAATATTTTTTAGGCCAGAAATAACATCAGGATATTTAAAATAGCATTTTAAGATATTTTGATATTTTTTCGGTGTCGGAAACCCTTGGGGGTGTTTTGGTAATTTACCACCCCGAGGGGTATTTTGGTAATTTTACCTATAAGAGGTATTTTGAAGTAAATTTACATATAGTAATATTATTTTAGTGACTTTTCTTTTGGAAAAGTCATTTTGATGATTAAAGTGTAACGAGGGTGTTCTGGTAATTTGCCACCCCGAAGGGGTATTTTGGTAATTTGACTAAAGAAATGTATTTTTACATAAATTTACATATGGGAAGCTTATTTTAGTGATTCTACTTATGGAAAGACCATTTTGGTAATTTAAGTCCGAGAGGGGCATTTTGGTAATTTTACACCCTAGGGGCGTTTCAGTAATTTTATTTGCCCGGTGAGGGGAGGTTCATTTTGGGAGTATGAGTGAGTCCGTATTAAGTTATAATTTTTTACTATAGGCTATACTCTAATGATTCGATTATTCCGTTTAGGTTAAAGAGAAAGACTTCCAGTTAGGATTATTTAGCTGCGGATCCAGGTAAGGGATTCTATCTGAACCTTGGGTAAGGACTTTCATCCGAACCCTTATTTTGATAACTCGTATTTGTAAGTACTCTTTTGAATTACTTATGACTAATGTCGAACTCTGAAGTATGCATTGATATCAGCATGTTCTTGTCCAGAAAACCCTAACATTGAACCTGGATCGATTATTTGGAAATCTTGTGATGCTCGCCTGTTATTGTGTGCTGAGAAGATTTGACAATTGTCTGTATCCATTCTTCCAAATTATTGTGCTTAAAACTCGATAATTATTCGTAATCATTTTTGTTGTTATCTGCGATTTTTTCTTCTGAAAATTCTGATTTCCTCTGAAAATTTTGAATGCTGACTTGTGTCAGTATGATTATTGTTATTGGAATCTGAAACGATTTTGGTGATTGAGCTTATTAGCTCATTGATATTGTGATTTTTCTGTGTTGACCTGGGTTTCTGTTCTGTGGGAGGGCGTAATATCCTGCAGGAAAAGCAGGCTAGTACCCAAGTGGACTAGTATTTTAGTACATCATGCATGTGTACACTCTGTTAGCATGCCAGAATGGCATTGCAATCGCCCAGGGTTAACATTGATTTTTGATTTTCTCTGTTCTGTATAGTGCCGTGACTGCTATGGTAATGACTGAAAAGTATTCTCTAAAATAATTTGTGTTTGGGTTGAAATCCCTTGAGAAATTCAGTGTATTTTGAAAAGAACTGTCTCAGATGATCTGTGTACGTCTGAAATATCTTGAGAAAACTCTGTTGTATTTTGAAGATGATCTTTTATTAATCGTTCTGGAACCCATCATGGGTATTATTGTTCATTTTGGTATCTGTTCTGTGAATTTAGATCATTTTGAGAATCATTGAGTTTTTGACCATTTGAAGTATTCTAGAAATCTTTGTCAGTTAGATTCTTGGAATCATTTTGTAATCCTGTTGGTAGTCCTTCGCGACCTTACTGAGCTCTCAAAAGCTCACCCTCCGTTTGGCTCCCTTCTGCAGGTGATGATAAGTTGTAGCAGGTTCGGGAATGGGTCAGAGTCTGAATGAGATTTTGATGAGCCCATCACCACGGTATAGTAATACCCTTACGTGGGTCTGTACTCTTGATTCATCCTTTAGGGATTCAAGTTTGAAAAGAACCTAGATTTTAATGGTTTGAGTTCAAGCAGGTTTTGTTATAATCTTGTATTTTGGAGAATTCGAGTCGGTATCGGATTAGATACTTTGAAGTATGTGGTTGTGTACAGGATTTGACAGGTTCGATGTGATCCAGTAGGTTAACGACTCGGGAGTTCGAGGCGGCAGAGCTCCGAATTTTTGGGGGGGTTACATAAACGATCCTATCAGGCGTATCCGGGGTAGTACGAAAAGAGCTAAGGGTACTCTCGCGCAACTCCATGAGCTTAAGGGTATTGGACACTGGCCAGCACCACGATGAGCCAAATATCACATCAGAAACCCTCGCTTGCCTATCCAGACCCGAGTCAGAAATAATCTTACTAGAAAGGGTAGGAATGATAGGGCTAATCGGGTGCCACCAATCAAACCACAAAGAGAACTTACTACCATCTCCAATGATATACCGAGGGAAAGAGCGAATCATATCCCTAACCATGAGAATCTTATGCCAAGACCAACTACAATCGCTGGGGCAAGAGACGTCCCAAAAACTCTTCCCTATCAGAATATTGGACTTGACCCACCGCTGCCTATCAACTGATGAAACAAAAGTACAAATCTACAAGGGGCATACCTTAGGAAAATAACAATAAAACACGAGTCTTGCAAAGCAAAAGCGAAAAGAAAACCTAAGCTAGGCAGAACAAGCTACATTGGCAACAAAAGAAAACTGCAACACCGAAGATAGGATAGCAAAAGAAAATACAAAAGACCCAGTAGTGACCACAAGAGAAGCCAAGTGGAGCCTGGAGATCTTGGTGGAAAGACCATCACACTAAAAATGCAATAGAACATGCTAAAAGCTGCAACGGTCTGTTTGGGCACCGACCGATCACCCAAAAATCAATTAAACCAAATCAAGACGGAAGCAGGCAAATATTTGAGAGACCTTGAGAGAGAATGTGGGGGTTCCTTCTACTTCTGTGGAATTGGCTGCATCTTAAAGTGTTTTCTTAGTGAATCTCATGGCCCATGTTG
Source organism: Escallonia herrerae (assembly GCA_033070095.1). NCBI lineage: Eukaryota > Viridiplantae > Streptophyta > Magnoliopsida > Escalloniales > Escalloniaceae > Escallonia > Escallonia herrerae. Next base: position 295,453 of record JAVXUP010000612.1, on the reverse strand, counting down.
CATATTCCTTGGATGTATTTATGAGATGATGATACGACTCGATGATCGCTTGATTCATCAGGAACCTATTACCAATAGCACGATGTAGATAATGTGTACTTATTGGAAAAAAGAACTTCAAATTCTAACAAAGGAAAGAGTGAAATTTAACTTCTCCAGTTACCAAAGAAATATCTTGGAAACACTGCATCACGGTCCGTATATGGGACATCATGTTCTCTTACATTTTGTCCTCCAATATATATGCATATGAAGTGCTCTTTGAATAGGGAAGTATTTTATGTCAACTTTTATAAATCTACTCACAAAAAACCTAGTCAATATGGCTATCACAAATCGATCTTAGTATCACAAGAAATCAACTCAGTACAAGAAAAAGCCCAGTGCACAGGGGCTCTAAGCACTAGAACTCTAAGGCCATAGTAAAGTTGTTGTTTCAATTGCAAGTGTAAGATGAATTCAACTTGTTTCATATCAGTTACTCATGTAGGGGATGGAAATAAAGATCACTTCTGGTTCCCCAGGCAGTGAAGTTGTAACAGATATTGTTGTGGCTCTTGCTGTTGTGTCTATTGTTTTCAAAGGTGTTGATTCCAACTATTTTGCAAGGCTACTACTAATCCATTCAAAATGTTGGCAAGTGGACTCTTTTATGTGTTCCCTAAGCCAATTCAAAATGTTCCTAAGCTTTTCTAGCTTGCTGAAAAGTACAAGGGATCTTACAAGGATTCTTGTCATTTTTACTGCTCTTACTCAAGCTATCAGGTAAAAGCACAAGTTTTTTTCCTTCTATGAATCGTTCTATTTGTAGTTAATCACTAGAAGCCTAGAGCAATCCATAGCCATAGAAGTTTCCTTTGGGTCCACTCAAGGAAGTATTTGGTGCAAGAATCGTGTAACGTGAATACTGAAATCATATCGAGTTTTGCTTGGGTGCCTTTTTGCCCCCAAAGTTTTCAAATTTTATATTTTTGTCCCAAAATTTTTTAAGCATCAATACACTTAAAAGAACTATGGGACAAAAATATAAACTATGGTTTTGGTTATGAAAAATAATAAAATGAGTGATAGAGTATATTTTAGTGATGTTTAATCAGATTAATTTTTGGGGCCTAAATGTAATTATATGAAGTTTAGGGGTTATTTTGTAATTTTGAAAACTTGAGGGGCCAAAGTGTAAATTTTGAAACTTTGCAACATGCGTCACAATTGGGGAAATCAGATCATGCATGGTGACTACCTCTTGATTGCATTAAGCTAACTCAGGGTTGGAAATCATAGAATATTTGGGATAAGATTAAAGAGGTTAAATACAAAAAGAATATTCTGGGGTTAAAATTGCAATTAAGGGAAACTTAAGAACAATCTGAAGAACCTGAAGAACGCGCACAGGGGAAGCTGCGAGAAGAAGGAATAAAGAGGAAAAAGAAGGGGGAAGAAAAGGAAAAAGGATTGAATCTGAACCCTAATAGGGTATGAACCTTGAACCCAAAATTGTGGATAGTGGTTGAATTTGTTGAAGAATATGTGACGTGTGTGTGTGTACATGCTTCGGTCGAATATACATAAATTCGGGATGAAAATTGAAAAGGGATCTTGATAGCTTGTGTAATATGAGAAGCTAAAGCACAACCAAGAAGAGAAAGTGATTAAGGTTTCGAATCTGGCAAGGTTTCAGAGTGCGTGGGTGTGTGTTCTTCAATTTCTGTAATGGGTATGGATCAATGTGGTGTGATTATGTAAATTGGATAGATTTAGGCCATTAAAGTGTAAATTTCAATGTGATGAGTGAATCAAACTGAGAAATGCATGCGTAAGTATGGGATGAATATGGCCAGGAGTGTAACAGTTGAAGGAGGAAGAAAGCATGTGTGTGTGGCCAAGGTGTTAGGGTAATTTGCTGGAGTGTGTGTTGAGGTTTGTGAAACCAGGGAGCTCGTTGATGAGCTTGTTGTTGTGCCAAACCTGAGTACATGGCAGAAAGGGGATCCCCCCTCCCTTCCTATGATCGTTCGAGTAAATTATCGATGGCGCCCTCCAGATTTGCATGGAGTGCAAGTGCCTCGGACATATTACCCTGTCTTGTACTTGGACCGAGAGAGATAGGCCCCCTCCTCCTGCAAGTCTGTTCTGAAGTGAACTTACACGACCTTTCCTGCCTCTGTTGCTGCTCTGGCGAAAGAAGCAGAGTGGACAACCGTGAAAAGCGAAGGCAAGGACAAAGTCAGCAGGGGTTCTTTGTCTTCTTCATCCCTTGATCGTGTTCATCAGAGTCATAGTCAATTAGAGACTAGACAGTAGCATGAGATTGATAGCCAGGTGCAGGTTAGTGTCCAACATGCTTCTTCTTCGCAAGGGTCAATATTCAGTAGTCTACTCTACTTGAGGTACCTTGTTATTTTCATAATTTGCCTATTGATGATCATGCCTTGCACTCTGATTTGCATTTAGATTTTGGCCTGATTGTGCACTCTGAGTCGGCCACTAATCCAAACTCTGATTCTAATTTCATTCCCTGCTCTCTTACTCCTAATAATAACATGTCTTCTCATTCTGGAAATAAAATAAATCTTGACTCTAGTGTTAATAATAATAAGAAGAAGAAGTCTCCCCGTAGGGGAAACTTCACCTGACTCTTCTTATAGGTTTGTAGCATCTTTTTGGTACTTTGGTATTATGCATAACATTTTTTGCTAGAATTCTCGAGGATTCAACACAAGTGGTAAGCAAGTGGAGGCCCAACATATGATTGCCTCCTCAAGAGTTGTGCTTTTTGGGATCTTGGAACCAGAGTAGCGGCCCCTAATGCGTCGGTTATATATAACCGTAGATTTCCTTGTTTGTCCTTTATTAATAACTATCAATTTTCCATGAATGGTAGAATTTGGGTTCTGTGGAATCCCAAAGTAGCGAATGTTACTTGCCTTGGTATGTCTGATTAGATAATTCACTGTCAAGTGAACTTAATAGATAGATTGCTTCCTTTTTTTTTTTGTTTCCATTGTGTATGGATCTAATGATTCTAGTGAGAGATCTATACTTTGGCAGGAGCTTGAGTATAGGTCTCGCCTTTTTGAGAATGATCCCTGGTTGGTTCTTGGTGATTTTAATGCCATCCAGAGTCTGAGTGAGAAGTTAGGGGTAGCAATAGATGGCCTCGCTCCTAACAGGAGTTTCATGATTGTTTGATTATTTCAAAACTTTTTGATTTGAAGTATTTGGTTGCTTTCATATGTGGACTAACTGTCAGGATGATGGTGATACTATTCATAGAAAGCTTTATCGTGTCCTTCTTAACAATACTTGGATCTCTTAAATTCCTAAATTTGAAACGGTTTTTTGTCCTAGAGGTATCTCTGATCATTCCCCATCCTCGTCCAACTTAAGGTGCCAATCTTCAGAAGTTTTTGCCTCTGGTTGCTAAAGTGTGGGGCACACCCCTTACGGATTGTGCTATATTCAGGGTTGCCAAGAAGCTAAAGCTGCTTAAATTACAACTTAAGGACTTCAATAAGGAACACTTTAACAACATTTCAGGTAGACTTAATGTGGCTAGGGCTTCCTTAGAGTATGCTCAGAACATGTTAGCATTGAACCCTCTTGACCCTATGTGGCGTCAGATTGAAAAAGAGAAGTTAGAACTTTTTGCTAGAGTGAGTGGAGAGGAAGAGAGTTTCCTCAAGCAAAAATCTGGGATTCACTGGCTGGATGTGGGAGATAAAAATAACAAATTTTTCTTCAAGTCAGTTAATAAGAGAAAGAATTTCAATAAAATTAGTTCTCTTCTTCAGGCTGATGGAACCATCCTTGAAGACTCAAATTTGGTTAAGGCTTCAATTGTTGACCATTTTTAGAGTTTGTTGAGGATTCGTTGTCCGGTTCACTATCCGGGTTTGAACGAGTTGAGGAACTGGATGTCGAAATCCCTTTCAGATTCTCAGCAGTGTGAGATGGGTTGTGAGGTTACTAAGGATAAGATTCGAACGGTTTTATTTTCTCTTAAGGATGGTAAGCCCCTTGGTCCTGATGGGTATAATGCCTTTTTTTAAGAGGACATGGAATATTGTGGGGGAGGAGATTGTGGAAGTGATTTAGGATTTGTTTAGTAATGGTCAGCTTCTCAAAAAAGTTAATCGTACTTTTCTTGTTTTAATCCCCAAAGTGACTAATCCCTTGAGCCTTAATGATTACAGGCCTCTCTCTTATTGTAACACAATTTATAAGGGCATAGCCAAAATCATTGCTAATCGTATTAAGGTGGTGCTTGGGGACCTCATTGATCCTTCCCAAACAGCCTTTGTTGCCTCTCGGAATAATGCTGATAATATCTTCTTGTCTCAGAAGCTCATGCGGAACTATCATTGGGAGGATTTTAGGGTTCCGAGATGCGCCATGAAGGTGGATTTGATGAAGGCCTATGATTGTTTATTACATTGCGATTTTCCCTTTGATGTGTTGGTTTGCCTTAGATTTCCCCCCATTGTTATTAGATAAATCAAAGCCTGTGTCTCTAGCACGAGCTTTTTGATCATCATAAATGGGGAATCAAATGGTTTTTTTTGGGATAGGCGAGGTATCAGGCAGGGGGATCCGATGTCCCCCTACCTTTTTGTTATATGCATGGATGTTCTTGGGGGGATATTGCAAAGGTTAGTAGTTGGTAGTCAGTTTTGCTACCACTAGAGGTGCCATAAGGATGGTCTTTCAGCTTGCCTTTGCTGATGATCTCATGTTTTTTTGTCAGGGTGACCTTCCTTCAGTTTAGGTCTTAAAACATGGTCTCAATGTCTTTCAGCAGTTCTCAGGACTCGTTCTCAACACTAATAAGAACCATGTTTTTTTCTTTGGTGTTGAGCTTACTACCAAGGCTTTGATCTCTTCTTGTCTTGGCTTTCTCAAGGGTGAGCTCCCTATGCGATATCTTGAAGTCCCTCTGATCTTAACTTGTTTGCAAAAAGAGGATTGTCGGCCTCTCCTGGACTGTATAGTGAAGAAAGTTAAGCATTGGACTTGCAATTACCTGTCGTATGCCGGTAGGATCCAGTTGATTAGATCAGTCTTATTCTCTATCCAGGTGTACTGGGCTTCTGTTTTTATCCTTCCAAAGAAAGTGATGCTAGAGATAGAGAGGATTTTTTGAGCTTTCCTTTGGAAGGGTACGGGGCTTTGTACCACGGGAGTCAAGGTGGCTTGGGCTGATGTATGTTGTCCTGAGGATGAGGGTGGCCTTGGTATTAAGCAGATTAAGGTGTGGAAGTTTGCTGCAATTTCTAGGCACATATGGTCCATCATATCATTCAGGTCTGATTCCTTCTTATCGCGGTGGGTTAAGTCCAACATTCTGATAGGAAGGAGTTTTTGGGAGGTCTCTTGCCCCAGTGATTTTAGCTAGTCTTGGCATAAGATTCTCATGGTTAGGGATATGATTCACTCTTTTTCTTGGTATATAGTTGGGGATGGTAGTAGGATCTCTCTATGGTTTGATTGGTGGCATTCGATAAGTCCTATCATTCTTACCCTTGCTGATAGGATTATTTCTGACTCGGGTATAGGTAGGCGAGTGAGGGTTTCTGATGTGATCTTGGGCTCCCCGTGGTGTTGACATGTGTATAATACACTTGAGCTCATGGATTTGCGTGAGAGTACCCCTAGCTCTTTTCGTCCTGCCCCGGGTATGCCTGATAGAATCGTCTGGACGGTCAGTGTTCTGGGGAGTTCTCTATTGCGAGTACGTGGGAAGCCCTTCAACACAAGCTGCCGATAGCTAGATGGGCTTCCTTACTATCATGTAAGTGGCATGTTCCTCACCATAATTTCTTCTTATGACGGCCATTAGGGAATGGTTAAGTACACAGGATAGACTTTTTGCTTTTCATGTCATTCCTAGCATGAGCTGTGTTTTCCGTCGCATTTCTTTTTGAGTCCCATGATTATCTATTTTTTAGTTATCCTTTCACGTATAGATTGTGGTCTATTATTCAAAAGAAATGCAATTTTAACTAGTCTATGTTAAGTTGGTAGGGTATGGTTGATAGAGCTTCATCTGAGTGGTAGGGCCCTGGATTTCCGGCTTCAGTTTGTCGGATAGCTTTTGCAGCGTTGGTGTACTACATCTCAAGAGAGCAGAATTCTCGTGCCTTCCAGAATAAGTATACGGATGTGGTTTCTTGTTCTACAGGTCTTATGCAGGTCATCTGGTAGAGGTTGTTCTCTTGTAGAAAAATAGCCAACACCCCAACTAATCGATGGTTCCAAGGTGAATGGCAGCTCCTCGACTCCATATGCGCTTGATCCCGTCATGGCTTAGTCCAAATTATTTTCTGGGGATCGGTCCACGTACAGACAGACCCTTGCAGTTTTTAGCATGATTCATCGCGTTGTTAGTGCGATGCTCTTTTCTACCAGGATCTCTAGACTCTCCACGTGGCTTTGCTTTGTTGCTTCCTGTGGTCTATCTTTGTATTTTCTTTTGATGATCTACCTTCGGCGGTTATGTATTACCTTTTTTCTTTTGAGGCTTGTGTGTCTTGTTTTAGCCTAGTTAGGTCTACTTTTTAGCTCTTGCCTAGCAAGACTCGCATTTCCTTTGTTGTATTCCTGGGTTATGCCCCTTACATATGTTGTATTTTGTTTCATCAATTGATATATATATTTTTTTATTTACCAAAAAAAAATCTAGGTAAGAGATTCTATCTGAACCCTGGGTAAGGACTTTTGTAACACCCCAAAAATTTGAAGTTTTAACACCTGGACTTTTCTGGTGTGTCATCACCCCGAACTCCCGAAGGGTTAAATAACCAACAAGCTATGTCAGAGCTTCTAATCATTACAATTCCTCAAATCAATTTAAATCTAACCAACAAGCTAGAGAAGTTTACCCGCGCAGGGATCTTAATGATCAATACTAAAAATTAAATTCACTTCCTTACGCTCGGCTCTAATCCGTGCTTGCAACCTTAACCTAATGCTGGCTATCAACGGCGAAAAAGGAAGTCAAAGGAGAGTGAGCTTTCGAGAGCCCAATAAGGTCGATCAAAGATTTAAACAACAAAAATGATTCGGATGAGTTTTCATAGAGTCAAACGAAACTTTCTAAGAGTATTTTCAATAAAATACAGCATTTCGATATAGACGAACGATTCAAACGATTTTTACATTCAAGTCAAACAATATTTTTTCGAAACACTTTCAAATGAAATCTCAATTATTTTGATATAAACATAGGGACGAGAATCAACTCAATCCCTCAATTAACAGTTATTCAAAACACTATATGTATAATAAAATAGGAATAGAAAACGTTGAACATGAGTAGTACACTATAGCAAAACCACCTCGACAGTGCTTGATACGCTTTACATATGCATATGTATACTGACTAGTCCATTTAGGTAATAGTTTAACCCAACCAATAGACCATCCTTATAACTTTAGAAATCACCAAACTTGATATGGGACTTCTTTATAATATGAGAACATTTTTTCTATTTTTTTTCCAAAACATTTTCATGAGTCTAAAGGCTTAAAAGAATTTTATAAATATGAACTTGCTAAAAATATTAAAAATACATACGACTTCAGAAAATTATAAAAATTTGCCACAAATTCTAATATTGTCTAAAGTGTCATATTTTAAAATTTTATGCATTAAAAATCACTGTACACCACCCTATGCATGTACCGTACCTAACACTAACCGAGATACACATGTGCACTACCCAATCTGCCTGTGCCCAGCAACCAATTTCACCTTCTTTTTCTCCTTTCTCTATAACACTCTTATACCCACGATCACTCAAGACACACTTACCTATTGCAGTCACCACACCTATACGTGCACACACCACACAACCCATATAATCACATAAAAACACACACATCAACCCCTCTCCTCACAGCCACTTACTCACCCTAATACAGGGACTTACACACGCTGATACACACACACATACACAGTATGCAATAAACACAATACGCAGATGAGTACTCAACTCACACATGAGCTGCCTCTTGGCCGTATCACCATGCACACACTCCCTGCACATCTTCAAACCCATTACACACACACACATATTAACATCACACAAACACCTCACACACCCATTCAAGCACGCGCGCGCGCGCACACACACACACACACATATATATATATATATATGCACATAACACATTACACACATCACACACATCACACACACATGACACACCTCACCCACAACAATACACACAATCTCTCATATGGCTGTACAGCAGCCTGCACACACATGCATCACACACACACGCACGACATCATGCACCCAGTTACACTCATTCACACACTCGCAAACACAAACTCATACAACGCACACAGCTGTCTTCTAGGCAACTTTACCACATGCCAAACAAACACACACATGAACCCATAAACACACACAGCTCACACCCACACAGTATCTCTCTCTCTCTTTCCCCCTCTCTTTTTTCATACCTACAGCCCCGTCATGGCTATTTTCTCTCTCTAAACCACAACCCATAGCCTATTCTCTCTCTCTCTCTCTCTCTCTCTCTCTCTCTCTCTCTAGGAACACGCTCATAGAAGCCCACACACCGCAGCAAACAGTACACATTCAGACTCTTTTCCTCTTCCACCCACAGCCCCCTGTGGCTCTTTTCTTTATCTAAATCGTAGTTGCCACTCTTTATCTAACTACAATTTTCGTTGCTAAAAATTACAAATTAAAAATACCGACGCTAAGTAAAAATATATTCGCCGCTAAAATTTTTAAATAAATCTCAAAAAGTATCGGGGCGTTACAACTTTTGCCCGAACCCTTATTTCATAACTTGTACTTGTAAGTACTCCTTTGAATTACTTACGACTAATGTCAAACTCTGATGTTTGTATTGATATCAGCATGTTATTGCTCAGAAAACCCTAATATTGAACCTGAATCAATTATTTGAAAATCTTGTGATGCTCGCTTGTATTGCATGCTGAGCAAACTTGATAATTGTTTGTATCCGTCCTTCTGAATTGTTGTGCCTAAATCCGATAACTATTCGCAATCATTTTGTTGTTCATTTGTTGATTTCTTCTACAATCATGAATTATGATTTATTTCGATATATTATGGATATTGAAATCCAATATGATTCTGGTGAATTGAGCTTATGTTAATGATCATTGATATTGTTGATTTTTTAGTGTTGACCTGGGTATCCGTTCTATGGGGAGGCGGTATAAGGCTGGATTGAAACTGCTTCCCACAAGGAAGCAGACTAGTTCCTTGATCGATGAAGAAGGCTATTAATTAATTAATTAATTAATTATGGTACATCATGCCTATGTACATCTGTGCTTTGCTGGAATGGCATCGTGACTGCCCAGGATCAACATTGATTTTTTATTTTCTTTGCTCTCTATATTGCTGTGACTATCACGGAAATGACTGTAAAGTATTATCTGAAATGATTTGTGCTTGCGTTGAAATCCATTGACAAGTCTTCGTGTAATTTGAAAGAATTGTCTCAGATGATCTGTTTATGTTTTGAAATCCTTAAAAAAACCATCATCGTATTTTGGAATGATGGCTTTGAAGATGATCTTTTATTGACCGTTCTGGAACCCATCATGATTATTGTTGTTTATTTTGGTATCTATTTCTAATGAATTTTGATCCTTTAAAAAATGATTGAGTTTTTGACCGTTTGAAGTTTTCTGAAAATCTTCGTTAGTTAAATTCTTGGAATCATTTTGTAATTCTTTTGTTGGTCTTTGTACGATGTTATTGAGCTCTTGAAAGCTCACCCTTCGTTTGACTTCCTTCTGCAGGTTTGATCGACAATCGATTGCTCGGGAATGGGATTTAGAGTACGAGTGAGATTCCAATGAGCCCGTCACCACAGTATAGTATGGCCCCTGTCATCTTGTTTTATAAGGACTCGAGGTGACTAGAACTTAGGTGTTAATAGTTTAAGTTTAAGCAATTTTGTGAGCTTGTATTTGAAGAATTTGAGATGGTATCGGATTATATGTTTTAAAGTATGCGTTGGTGAATAGGATCTAAAGTGTTTGATATGATCTGGTAGGCTAACGACTAGGGAGTTTGGGGCGGCAAAGCTCTGTATTTTCAAAGGCATTACAGTTGGTATCAGAGTAGTCGGTCTGGTGGTATAAGGGTATAGAAATATGATTCTGTAGGCACAGAACCACCGAGTGTAGGTAACACGATTTGTAGAACTGTATTTTGATTAATGAGAGTGGGTAAGGATGATAGTAGAGTTAAGAAGTCTGCCTTTAACTGGTCATTTTGTTGTTCTTTAGACCCGTGTCAGTATAATCCTGATAACTGTACATTATATTAGTATGGCCTACACTCAGAGCACTAGCAGTGGAGATAGTGCAAAGGGCCTAGAGGTCCCCGATAGATGAGATTCTTATAGGTAATAAGATGAGCAAGGATCTTATCCCCACTATTAGAGAGACTTAACCAGACGATCTTTACATTGGGCAATGTACTGTATGGAAGTTTTATGATTGTAGAGGGGTATCTTTGCCTAATAGCCTCAATGATAGAACCCAGAACTGATGGTAGCAGTTTTGAAGACTAGGAGTCCGACTTTAACTTGGGGTTGCAGCATCTGACTAGCCAGTAGCAAGGAGTACCAAATCTGGTTCAACCATAACCATAATCTCGAGATAAGAGCATCTTGGGTGAACTTAACAAATTAGTGGACCCTATAGAGGCAGTAAATTAGATTAGCAAAATTGAAAAAAAAATGAGCAACTGTTATATAAGTTTGAGCAATTGCAAGTGAAGCGACAAAGGATTGAAATTGCTAGATATAAACTGAGGGATGAAGTCAATCAGGGGTATGAAATGATAGCGAGGAGTCTAAATTATCAACAATTACTCGATGTCACTTAGGAAAAGTTTAAGGAGTTATTTTTTTTACTAGTATTTTTATGAGATTTCATGAATCGATGTTAAGGTAGTTTGTTAATGCGACACAAGTAGACTAAGAGTTGATAGACAAGGTTAAGATAGAATTTCTTGTTTTGCGAGATTTTTCATAAGAATGTTATTGATAGGGGTAGATAGTTGTCGAAAGTCTGAGTGGGGGGCTTAGGCCTAGATTGATAGATGCAGTAACTCCAACTCGATTGACGAGCTATATATAAAATGTCTTTATTTAGCATATGTTTTGGAATAGCCTAAGTCTAATAATGGAGGAAGACATAAGTAAACACAAGGTGGATAGAAGAGAGATAAGTGAGAATTTCCCCCGTACAGATTTATGGGAACTGACAGTCGTCAGCAAAAAGTTCTTACAGTCGGCGTAGTACAGTGCCCAAGGTTAACGGTTAGGGCATAATCAGGGATTCAGACCCACTTCGGTTCAGGGATTCTGAGATTTGGATAGAGTTCTGAGATTTAATCGAAATATGATATGGGATTTAGGGGAGCGCAAGGTGTAGGCGCTCGATCCGCTCAGAATACGAGACTTGGACCGACTCATGGTTTTGGAGTTTGACCTACACATAGTACTGGTCAGGGTGGCGGGCCAATTTTTTTTGCCACCCCATATGTCATGTGTGGGAGAAGTCAGAGGGTGAGTTATGCTATAAGTTGACCAAATGATGTGTTAGGCATGGTAGAATGGAATGCTAAGTTTGAAATTGTATGTTTGTGAGAAATAATCAGTCGCGTACCTATTGCTAGTGTAATAGTGAGCAGTGTTCCTTGGTAGGGAAGAGGACGAGGCTGCAGGGCCAAACCCAGCAGTCCCAAGTCCAGTAGGGTCGGCCTAGATCATCAGTTAGGCTTTATTTAATATCCGTTCTGGATGTTGCTATATCCGATGATGTAGTGCCAGGTACACTACAGGTTAATCCATTAGATGTTCATATCTGGTTTGATTCTACAGTGTCAAGTACCCTTGTATCCCTTACCGTCGCATAGTGATTGAAGGTGAAAGTTATCTGTTAGGAACTGATCTTGTGATAGGTAGTCCATCAGAGAGTCCTTAGACTGTTGCTACGGTTCTCTGTAACTGTACTGTCCACCTAAAGGATAGAGATTTTTCTGTGGATCTCATGATATTTATTGTTTGAGGTTTGATATCATGCGAGACATGAATTGATTACACTCCTATCATGTATCTGTAAGTTGTTAGGGGAAAACCTAGTAGTGTTTGGAAGTTCGTAAGGTTTGAATAATGGTTAAGTTAGTGATTCAGAGAATGCGTGAGAATGAAGTTCTCAGGAAGTGGTTGTTGTTAAGACTGAGAATTGATTTGGAAATACGATAAGGAATTTGGAATTCCATCTTGTCGGTTGTTCGTTCTTTTATCTGTTGAATTTAAATATGACTTAACTGAACGTTAGCTTATGCTGAGACATCAAAGAAGATGTCATTCATGCCGAGCCATCTTATCCTTTTTTGAGATATTTACATGCCCTTTCAAATCTATTTGGACTTGGGGGGGGGGGGTAATATCTGACCCACTGGCCATGAAAAAGCTACGAATCTTACAAAGGATGAATAATTCCTTTCAATTTTGATTGTTCTGAGTCATTGGGTTAACTTTGCTTTGCTAGGCCTATATCATCATTTCTATGTCCGTCGTTTTTTTTGGAATGTCACAGAATTTTGTTGTGAACCCCGAGAGCCAATATGCATGATCTTTCTTAGAGATTTTGGTGTTTTGATTGCCTGATTGCTATTAGTGTTATCACTACTGGTATAGTTTCCCCTACCATGGATATGAGGTTAGGTAGATTCCTAAGCCTCAGATAATCTGTGAGCGAGAATAGACTTTGAGAACGTTGATTAAGTTTGGATAAGCTATTCAATGATTTCCTATAAGATTAAGATATGGACTAAACACCTGACGATAGACCGTATGTTACTTGCATTTAGGAATTGAAAGGTTTTAAACGTTTAACTGAAACAGATGATTGAAAGATAAGACTATAAATTTTTGGTAAATAATGTGACTGTTAGAAGGGAATACTGTGATGACTTAGAGCCTTGTAGTTTAGTGGAGTTCAATATATAGGTATGCGGAATCATATTTTGCAACATGTTAAGATGACACATCCCTCCATAATGAATTCAGACACAGTTTGGAGTAATTTAACTTAAAAGGATAAAATATATCTTTGTAATGACCTTGGTAACAGTTTGGACTCATTAAGATAAGACTAGTGTGTGCAGCGAAACCGTAGTGGATACAGTTCTCTATCGATATGTGAAGTGTATGTAGAATCGTAGGTATGCAATACGTAGCTATGTGATGCCAAAGAAGATGGGTTCGTACCTATGTGGAGGTGCCACAAAGGCTACAGTCCTAGTTAGCTTCCAAGTGTACAAAATGAGAGACAGCAAGGACGGAGTAAGGGCTAAGAGCAAGGCTTCCCAAACAGGCCTTGAGGAGTGGCAGTGCTGCAGAGACGAGGCCGAGACGAACAGGGCCGGAAGTCGACAGTCCAAGTCGAGGTCCGAGTCAGGGTCCAATGTTACGGTCCAAAGTTATGGTCCAAAGTTATGTTTTTCTCACTAGAATCCAAGAGCTCCCAAATTCTAGAGTGAGATAGTGATTTTGTAAAAATGAGCCCAAAAAGTCCTTTTTTGAGTCATAAAGTTCACTATATATAGGAAACAATGTGCTTATGTCATAAAGTGCCACATGTCATCCCCTGGGAGTGACACGTCACCAGGGGGTCCCAAAATAACGGTTCTCCGTTGGACTCTCGGTTCCTAAATTCGCGTTGCTTGCCTCGCACATCGTCGCTATACCTATCTCAGAAGACTGACCACACCATGACAGCATGATCAGAGTAAACCCCTTACTGAATCCCATAAAGTGCGTCAAGAGACGCACAGAGAACCTGACAGTGGAAAGGATTGCCCCTGTAGCCAACTGTCAAGCGAACTAGGCGCAATGCCCTCCAAGGACCTGCTCCCGTCCCAGAGTGACCCGGGGGTGATTGCCCTGGTGGTGTCGACGATCAATGGTAACATGAGGGGACATGCTCGCAGCTCAGTGCTCAGAGTTCGTGGTGAGGGGTCCTCGCGTCGGAGCCCCCCGTGATTATGACGGCGATGGCTTTAAGGTTCTGAGCCCATCACGTGGCGGTGATGACTATAAGGTTGTGAGTCCATCTCGCTGCGAGGGGTCCTCGTGCTAGAGCCCGCCATGATTGTGACGACGATGGCTTTAAGGTTGTGAGCCCATCCCGTGGCGGCGATGACTATAAGGTTGTGAGTCCATCCCGCTGCGAGGGGTCCTCGTGCCGGAGCCCCCTGTGATTGTGATGGTGATGGCTTTAAGGTTGTGAGCCCATCCCTTGGCAGCGATGACTATAAGGTTGTGAGTCTATCCCGCTACGAGGACCGGAGCCCCCCGTCATTGTGACTGCGATGGCTTTAAGCTTGTGAGCCCATCCCGTGGTGGGGATGACTATAAGGTTATGAGTCCATCCCACTGCGAGGGCCGGAGCCCCCCGTGATTATGACGGAATTGGCTTTAAGGTTGTGAGCCCATCCCGTGACGGCAATGACTATAAGGTTGTGAAACCATCCCGCTATGAGGGGTCCTCGTGCCGGAGCACCCCGTGATTGTGACGGCGATGGCTTTAAGGTTATGAGCCCATCCCGTGGCGGGGATGACTATAAGGTTGTGAGTCCATCCCGCTGTGAGGGTCAGAGCCCCTCGTGATTGTGATGGTGATGGCTTTAAGGTTGTGAGCCCATCCCGTGGCGGTGATGACTATAAGGTTGTGAGTCCATCCCCCTGCGAGGGGTCCTCATGCCGGAGCACTACGAACGGAGCCCCCCGTAAGCATGTAACATAATTGTGGCGCATCGGTGCGATGCCAACGGCATTAGACAATACCTGGTGTCGTGGGCACATGTGATGGAAGTGGCGCACGGGCGCGGCGACGAACGTCGCGGAGACAATACCAGGTGCCGGGGCATGTGTTATGAAGGTGGCGCGGTGACGAACGTCGCGAAGCAATACTTGGTGTCGGGGGCACGTATCATGTGAATGGCGCATGGGCGTGGTGACGAATGTCGCAGAGTAATACTTGGTGTCGGGAGCACGTATCATGAGAATGGCGCACGGGCATGGCGACGAACGTCGTGGAGAAATACTTGGTGCCAGGGGCACTTATAATGAGAATGGCGCACGGGCGCGGCGACGAACGTCGCAGAACAATACTTGGTGCCGGGGGCACGTGTCAGGATAATGGTGCACGGCGACTAATGTCGCGGAGCAAAACTTGGTGTTGGGAGCACGTATCACAAGAATGGCACACTAGCTCAGTGACAAACGTCACGGAGATGGCCCACGGGCACACGTCGGGTGTCTCTAATATGGGATATGAGTTGAGTGTGCCTTTTATAACAAAATAATGAATGCAACATGTAGTAATGACAAAGTTGGGAGTGATGGTATACGGTCGTCGGCGACGGGTCATTCATCGGTAGCGCACGACTTTGGGCGACGGACGTCGTGGGAGCGGTGCGCAGTCACGAACGACGGACATTACGAGGTTGATGCACGACGGACATTGCGAGGTCGACATACGAATGTCCGTAAACATCGCGGAGGTGCAAAGACTCGCGAAAGTAAGTGTGCACGGTGGGAAAGGCCGTAGGCCAACAAAATGGGGGGAAGGCCAAGGCCCTTAAGAGGTCGAGGCCAACTCCTGGGGTGGCGGAGGCTGACCCTAGGGGTGGCCAAGGCCAAATGGCCAACGCCAAATGGCCAACTCCCATGAAGGAGCCCAAGGCCATTCCCCCCTTTTGGTGAACTTCGGGAACGCCGACGAAAGGTGTTTTGATGAGCAATGATGAATCCGAAAATTGGGTTATGACGAGTGTGTCAACGTGAGTCGTATCTATGTGACGATCAAGATGTCAAAATCAAGTACAAAGCGTACGAAAGCGAAAAAAGTGCAAAAAGGAGTATGGCCCAAGAGGGGAACCATCGGGGGAAAGTGGCCAAGGCCAACCCCTCCTGGAGGCTGAGGCTGACCCTCTAGGCCTAGGGAAGGCTGAGGCTGACCCCCTGGGTTTGGCCAAGGCCAAATGGCCAACTTCTATTTTTGGAGCCCAAGGCCACTTCCCCTTTCGGCAAACTTCAAGCTTACCGACGGTAGGTGTTTTGATGAGCGATGACAAATCCAGAAGTTGCGTCGTGACGAGCGTGTTGCCAAGAGTCGTACCCACATGACGAACAAAATGCCAAAGTCACATAAAGAGCGTACAGAGCGAACAAAGTGCGAAAGGGACTTTGCACGAAAAGTGAAGAACGGGGGGGGGGAAGGCCAAGGCCAACCCCTCATCAAGGGAGGCCGAGGCCGACCCCATGGCCTTGGGTGAGGCCGAGGCTAACCCTATGAGGTTGGCCAAGGCCTTTGCCCCTTGACATTTTTGTTGAAAAGGTGTTCGGGTGGTCTTGGTGCGATGGTCGTGCTACCGTGAGTCACGTTAATGTGAAATAAGTTGTCTAAGTCGTGCACAAGGCTCCAATAAGTTGTCTAAGTCATGCACAGCTCGTGCGGAGCAAAAAATGTATGTGACTTGAGCGTGCGTGCGCTGACTGGTTCGATGCATTGGAAATTTGACTGTTGAATATACCGACGTGTTTGTGCAAAGCGGAACCCCTAGTGGGCCCTTGGGTCCGACCAAGATAGGTTGGGAACATAAGCCCCCTGCGTGTGGTGTGCGCGGAGAGGCAACCCGAGTGGGCGCCGCAAGCATAAACGTTAGTCTGCGAAAAAAAGTGCCTGTGTCGAATCTTGAGGAACGGGTGCAATAGTAACGAAAGACGTTAGGGGGCGGAGGTTTCCTTGAAATTTGTTTTTTTAGTTATCGCGAATAAAGTAATAGCAGTATCGAGCGAGAAAAAGTAGAGTGACGGAAAATGGAGTATGCGTATCTATTAGTGTTGGCCTGAAAAGAGAGGTAGCGTGAAAAATACAATTTATCCGGAAGTGGATTTGTGCGAAAATTTTTATTAGCGGTAGAATTAATTATGTAAAAGTTGTAACTTATTCCCGACGAAGATAGTGCAAAAAGACTTAAGCGAGCGCAAAAGTGGATAGCGGTTTGAAAAAAAAAGAGTTGTTGGGGGTTTTGAGGGGAAAATTTGAGATTGAATTTTGAATGAAAAAAGAGGGGGAAGTTTTGGGGGGAAAGGTTAAGACTTTTAGGAGAAGAGGGGGAAAAGTTGTGTGAAGTCTTGCTTTTTCAAGACTTGAGAGAAAGAAAAGGAGATCTTACACTTAGAAGAAAAAGGAGAGAAGAGAGGAAGAGAAAGAAGAGAAGAATAAGGAGAAGAGGAAGGCTTGAAGACCCACATGAGATTGAGGACTTCACAAGAGGCCAAGAGGATGCAAGGAGGTAAGAGAGGGGAGCAAGTGGGGGAAGGGGTGGCCAAGGGCCAACCGCGACGACGACCGAGGAATTTTTGGTGTATGTCTATGCTAGAGCGTTTGGCTTGGGTGGAGAGGTTGGAGGTGTTGGGATTGGTGGCTGCGATAGAGGCAACGTTCAAGGTGATTGATCCGGTGAGAGATCTTAAGGGCTTGACATTATTTCTTTCTAGGTGGAGCTCGCAGACTCATACATTTATCACGGAGTTTGGGGAGATTGGGCCAACACTTCTTGACGTGATGATGTTGACTGGGTTGCTGATGCACGGGACGGAGGATGCTTGTGCATTGCAGTTGACGGCACAGGAATGGTTGATCGTGAAGGGGTTGCGAGCAAGATAAAGAGCCATCGTAAGGGGACGTATAGCGGATGGATCAAGCACTTCTATGGTACGGTGACCGCACTACCTGGGCAGAAGTCGGTATCAGAGAGTAGCTTTTGCATGGGTTCTTACTACAAGGACGGGAGATATGACCTGGCGGGTTTCCTCGCCATGTTCTTATTGAGGTATACACTTCGATTGTCTTTGTTTCAGCATCTCTTGGATGTTGTGCTTCAATTGCTTTTGTATGCATTGTAGCTGAGTCTTATACTTAGAGAAAAATTTCTGCTTTGAAAAAAAGTTAGCGTAGTCATACTGCCATGCATCGCATTTATTATCTAAACAGGGTTGGGTAGTTGTAATAGATGTTGTATGTTCTATACCTATAGTTTGTATTGGAGGGTATGCCGGAAGATGGCGTTTCCTCGAGGGTGTTCAAATTGGCCGTCCGGATGGCTGGGGGTGGTCACGTTGGGCTGGCCCCTATTTACTTAGGCACATTGTACTCGGGTCTGGATCAGTTTTCCAATGACGTGCATAGGTCGTATGGATGCTATCAGGTGGCGACATACGTAGATTGGATGTTTTTACAGCGGTATCTATTCGAGATCTGCATAGATTATCAGCCTGGGGGTTTCCTTTGGTACATCCGTCGCCGAGGAGGACTATAGTGACGCGACCGGGCAGGTCGCGTGAGGTATTTGCCTGGTACGCGGGTGGCCGAGTATATGCTTGGGCGGGCGGGAAGAAGCCCAGGTGTGAGTTGGCGGACATATTTGACGATCGAGATGAGTGCATTCCTCGTCCGTGTACTGACATGCATAGTTCGTATGGTATTCCTCCATGGATTGGTCTGCAAGATAGTATTGTGTGACTGCATAGTCGAGATGAGTTGACAGACATGGCGGTGGCCTTACTAGTGGCATATTTTCCAGGGTGGCTGCCCGTATTGACTGATGACGGCGAGAAGCCAGCTATTAACCGTATTATGTGGTGAGGTATAACCCTGACAGTCTATCCATGAGTTTTGGTTATGATTTGGAGCCCCCATGTGACTATGTTAGGCCTTGGGATGTGAGGAAGGCCTTTGGGTATACGATCCTAGAGGAGGCACGGAGGTGGCCAGTACCGACAAAGGAGTGGAGGAGGCCCGAGATTTGTCGACGGGGGTGATGACAGTCGAGTAGGCGCGATGGTGGATGCGAGTCAGGGCGACGTGGTCAGAGTGGATGTTGCAGGTGCCATCCAATAGGCAACGTCTTTATCAGGGACAGAGGACTGAGGCTGATATCAGCACAGGTTGTGAGGCAGTCAAGCAAGTTGATATTATTTATAGGTGTATCAGATTTGCCAACGCTAGCACGCGTGTCGCAGGTGTCGGGTGCTGGCAAGGGTCCTATTTCATCATTGCGAGTGGGTATGATGGAGAGTGCACTACAGGTGGGTGCGGGTTCATCGGCAGGGGACAGACACAGGGCGAAGAGGCCGTGGGAGGTGTTTGAGGAGTCGGACTCTGAGGTTAGTGTTACTGTTTGTTTTCGTTACACAATTGCTGATTATCATGTGAAGTGTGCTCTATGCTTCTTCTTTTGTTCTCTTGTTTTTTTTACAGGGACTTGATGATGCAAAGGATGCCATTGATGTAGAGTCCAATGATATGGCGGGGTATGCTGAGGCCATCACTGATGATACTGGGGGAATGGATGTAGAGGCAGCCGAGGAGGACGAGGAGATAGATGTTGAGGCAAGCGATGAGGTCGAGGAGATGGATGCCGAGGCGGCTGATGTGTGTGAGCCGATGGATAGTGCGACTGTTGAGGAAGCCGCTGAGGCGGAACAGGCAGCAACCTACATTGTGGAGCCGGTCGAGCCAGCCAGTTGTCCGAGTTCGTCGCCTATCTTAGTTGAGGAGGTGTCCGGTGGCCCGATGGGTCATACTTTCGAGGGGGATGGTTGGTGGGCCAGTAGAGAGCCAGATGTTCCAACGGGAACACACGACGGGTCGCGAGCTACACATGGGATGGTTAGAGACTCGTTGCCGCTATAGGAGGTACTTGGTTCGTCTGTTATGGAGCCTGTGGTGGATACATTGTTAGGGTCAGCCGTAGATGTGGGTGATTCTCTGTTGGCGATGCATGCTGCTACTGTTGGCGTGCGGTCAATGGGTGGTGGGGTGACAGGAGCGGGTGATGCTTGTGGCGGGTCTTCAGTTGGATAGGTGGATGGTGTACCGTGGGAGGGTGTCAGATTGTCTGATTCGATAGTCCATCAATTAGAGATGATTAGGGCAACATAGCCGCAGACGTTTGCTGGGCCTAGGACCATGCGTGGCACAACATTAACAAGGGCGTTGCACACTGTGCTCGTGGATTGGTTGGCGACACTTGGTGCGGTACTAGCCTCAGCTTGGACTTTGGAGGTCATATCTGATTTTATTTCAGAGCTCGAGCCTTTCGTATCTTTTGGCTTCCAGTTGGACTCGTTGGCTGATTATATTAGAGCAAGGGGACAGAGTGCCGAGGCTGTGGCTGGACTGACCGCTATAGGGGCTCAGGAGGTGGTTTGGTAAGGTCGTAGGCGAGTGCTTGATGCAGCATTGATAGATGTGACCCGAGAGGTGGCCGAGATACGGGTCTGGCTTGCCGAGGCAGAGGCTTGACAGACAGAGGCAGAGAGGCAGTGGGCCGAGCGAGTGGGATGATAGATGGTCCGACTTACAGAGACAGCGACAGGAATTAGAGGCGTACACTTCTGATCTTGTTAGCGGATTGCTTGCTTCTTCACGTTAGATGTCGTGTGCTTTTTATGTTGCTAGTAGTCATTGGTCTATAGCGGCCTGCAAACCTGTGACTGTATGCATTTTGTGGATATTGATATGACAATCATATTGTTATTTTGTACCTGTGTTTGTTATGATGTGGTGCTTAGCTTTTGGTATACTTTTGTGATCTCCCTCTGATGTCTTCCCGTTGGTGTTCCCTCCTTCCCGCCCATGGCTGGTCACTTAGTGAACAATGGTGCAAATAGAGAGAGTGCATTACATATAGGAGTGGAGGTGAATGAATGATTTTGCATTGATAGTACTTAGGCCAAAATGCCATTACATACGTAAAGTAAGAACTTGTAATAATCAGCAAAAGTTACAAGTCTATAAACATGTGTGCAGATAGAAAAATGCTATGTGGGTAAATGTTCTAAGCTTTGGGCGGGTAGGGCTGGGGGGAACAATCCGCAGCCGATCATGCATAATACTTCTTCAGGTAGTGGTCGTTGATTTAGGCCTTAATCTGTCCATCGTCGGGGTTGAGCAGGAGGTAAGAGTCGTTGTCTCTGGCTGTGTGCACTTTGAATGGTCCTTCCCAATTTGGTGTGAACTTGGGAGCTGAGATGTTGGCACGTACATGCTTGGCCGCTTGGAGAACAAGGTCGCCCTCGACGAATGTTCGTTGCTTCACAGTCTTTCCATATGCCTTGGTGAGTTGTTCGTGATACTTCTTCATTCGACACAAGGTATTGGCTCTTCTTTCATCAAGCCCTTCAAGGGCAATCATCCTGGTTTCTTCCTCCCCAAGCCCACTACTTAGGGAGAGTCTGGCTGATGCAACCGCAATCTCAGCTGGTACCACACACTCGTCTCAGTAGACAAGGGAGAAGGGTGTGGCCTTTGTTGTTGTGTGCTTGGAGGTTCTATAAGCCCAAAGTACAAGGCTTAATTTTTTGGACCATGAACCACTCGCATCATGGACCTTTCGTGATGATACCCATAGTAAGATCTTGTTAGAAGCTTCGGCTTGACCATTCCCTTGTGGGTAGTAAGGGGTGGATGTATTGTGGTTGATGTTGTATCCTTCCATGAAAGCTCGAACATCCTTGTTGATGAATGGTGTGCCGTTGTCAGATATGATACACCAGGGGATACCAAAAGCGGCAAACAATGTGATCGTGCAAGAAGTTGGCAATGGCGCCTCCCGTGGCTCGTCATAGAGGTATGGCTTCGACCCACTTTGTGAAACGTTCCGTTGTGACCATAATCCAAGTGTGGCCCCGTGATGTGGGGTGGTGGATGGGGCCTATGAGGTTGAGAGCCCATGAGTGAAATGGCCATGGGGCCAAGATCATGAGAAGGTTGGACGCCAGTGTGTGCATTCTGTCAGCATGTCTCTGGCAGAGTCGGCAGTGTCGGACATGAGAGATCGCGTCAGATTCCATAGTCGGCCAGTAGTTCCCCAACCTTAGCAACTCTGCATACAGCTTATGAGAGCCTTGATGCTCACCACAATCACCATTGTGCACTTCGTTTATCACCTCGACTGCTTGGGCACCCTGCAAGCATCGCAGGGTGTGTCCCAAAATTCCCTTGCGAAATAACTCGCCTTCCATCACGAAATGTTTGACCGACTTACGTTTGATAGACCGTGCTGAGCTGCGATCAGGTGGTAGGACCCCGTGGGATAAGTACTGGATGAAAGGTTGGTGCCAGTCACCTTCAACGTCAATGACAAGAGCTTCCGCATTGTCCGATGCATACAAGCACTCGGGACAGTCCCTTTGTATATCTGAGGCATCCTTGGCCATGGATGGCCAATAGAGGCCCATACGCTGGAGGCAACGGTATAGAGGGGGACCGTTGAGGCCGCAACATTTTTTATGGCCGAGTTGAAGTTTATGCTTTGCTTCCTTCGGTGCTAAACACCTGGCTAGAGTGCCCCCGGGGCATCATCTGTACATGACATCTCCCAACATCAAAAAGTTTGTGAGGGTAGAGGCATGAGCAAGAGATGGCACCTTGAGTTGGTCGACAATTGGCTGCCTCCAATCGTCTGTGGTAGTGTCCTTCGGTATCAGGTTCAAGGCTGTGCATGGTTCGGTCCTCTTGATTATGGTTAGCATTCGGTGTTCACCTTTGACTTCTATCTCTAACGCGATCGTGGCCAAGCTGTCCGCATGTCTGTTGTGGCACCTGTTGCGATGTTCATACTGGACGAGTCTTCCTTCCAAGTGTTGCACCAAGGCACGATAAGGTGCCAAGACTGGTTCCTTGACCGCAAACTCTCCGTCAGCCTGCTTCATGATCAAGTTTGAGTCTCCTTTCACACACAAGGCCTTAGCCCCTATACTGATGGCAAGCATGAGGCCAATGACAAGTGCCTCGTACTTAGCTTCATTGTTAGATATCGGGAATGCAAGCTTGAAGGATTGGGATATGGTAACACCCTCTGGGTTTCAAAGGACTATGCCGGTACCCCCCTGCCAGAGGGGAGCTCCAGTGGGGCCTTTGGTAGTGGCTGAGCCGTCGAACTAGAGCGTCCACAGTTCATCGATGTCGGAGATCACGACCGTCTTCTCCCCAAGCAATTGGTCTGAGGTCGGTTCATATTGTTGGCATGGGAAGAATGCCAAGAGGTCTGCAAGCGCTTGGCTTCGTAGAGCTGTAGGATTCTTGATAGATAAGCCAAACTCGGCCAATAGCAGCAACCACCAGGTAAGTCGACCAGACAGGGCAGGGCGTGTGAGCATGTATCATAGTGGATCAGCCTTGGTGACAAGTGTGATCTGGTGCGACAAGAAGTAGTGTCTGAATTTTTATGAGGCATAGACCAAGGCTAAGTAGTGCTTCTCGAGCTCAGAGTAATTGGCTTCGGGGCCCCTTATTGATCAACTAAGATAATAAACTAGGGGCGCCACTCCATCCACCTCTTGGGCAAGCAATGCCCCTATGGACCTAGGCATGGAGGTCAAGTATAGCAAGAGAGGGATACCTCATTGTGGCACGACCATTGTCTGCGGTGACATGAGGATCGCCTTGATCTGTTCTAATGCTTGTTGTTGGGGCGCACCCCAACTCCATGGTGCGCTTTTGCGTGTCAAATGCTGGGGTATGATAAGTTCGGCCAAGGCAGTGATGCATCGGCAAAGATAAGAAACCTTTATGAGGAAGCTCTTCAACTTTTTGGTGCTCTTGGGAGGGGGCATCTCTTGGATGGAGGCGGCCTTAGAAGGGTTAACATTGATGCCCTGTCGATGACTAAAAAGCCGAGGAATTTGCCAGAGGAGACTCCAAAGGCACATTTCAATGGATTCATCCTCATGTTGTATTGTCAACAACGATCGAAGACTACTCAAAGGTCCGTGAGATGATCACTTTCCTTTTTGGACTTGATAATAAAATCATCAACGTAGTCCTCTACTGTGCGGTGGATCATGTCAAGGGAAGATTGCTATCATTGCTCTTTGATACGTTGCACTCGCGTTCTTAAGGCCGAAGGGCATGACTTTCCAACAAAAGTTACCCATATGAGTGCGGAAGGCTGTCTTAGCACAGTCGTCGGGGTTCATCTGAATTTGATTGTAGCCCACAAAACCATCCATGAAAGATAAGGTTTCATGTCTGAGGCTGCCTCTGTAAGCATGTCGATGTTGGGCAATGGGAACTCGTCTTTAGGGCATGCCTTGTTCAAGTCCTGAAAGTTAATACAAATGCGGACTTGGCCGTTCTTCTTTTGCACATGGACAACATTACCAACCAGATATGATGAGTGATGGGCTCAATGAAGTCGGCTTGTAGAAGTCGTTCAATCTCTTGCTTGATCTTCAATTCGAGCTCAGGGCGGAAGGACCGTGGATGTTGTCGGACAGGGCTGAACCCGGTAGCAATGTTGAGATGGTGCATCACTGAGGCGGGATCTAATCCAGGCATCTCGTTATAACTCCATGCCAAGACATCGCAATATTCGCGAAGGGGGTAACCAATTCCTCTTTTCGGCCCGGGGCGAGGTTTGTGCCTATGTATGCCAGTCTCGGTTCCTCTCCCGAATCAGCCACATTGATTTCTTCAAGATCTTTGGCCTGTGGTTGAGGGCCGTCTTTGTAGCAAGGCAGTGCAGTGCCCGGGGTAAGTTCAGGGTCTAGCGGGCAATGCTCGACCGTGCAACACTATTTAGTTTCCATGGGCGGGTCAGGGTCGGGGGGGTCAGATGACAGACAACCTGAAGCCCCCGCATTCTGTCATACTTGGTAGATAACTTTGTTGTCTTTGACAATACGTTGGAAGGTTGGCTCGGCCTTTTGCTTCTTGGACTTGGGGGATGAAGGGGGGAGTTGGTCGTGGCAACAGGCGGAGGCATCGAGGTCAATCCTTTGTTCTTGGTATTTCTCTTGGTCTTGGACTTGGGAGGCTTGTTTCCACACAGCTCGTCCCAATTTGGCAACTTGGTGGAATGTATATGAGTAGCATTCTTACCATCCTCTATAAGCTCAGTGGAGAAAGAGGCTTCGCAAAGTATGATTCGGCACATTCAAAGGGGGCTTTGGTTGAGGGGATTGTCATTGCTGCCTCATGTCCCGCAGGACCGGCCACCAGTTTTACACACTAGTGGTACGTTGAGGGAATGACCTTGTTGACATGAATCCAAGGTCGGCCAAGCAGGAGGTGGAAGGAAGACTCGTTGTCAATCACGCGAAAAGTAGTGTCAAGATGGACAGTTCTGACCATGAGGCCGACAATGATATGGTCGAGGGTGGATTGGGGGCCTTGCCCGAAGCCAGTAATCTTGATAGGGTCACAGATGATCTTTCTTGGGGGGATGCCTACTTGTTGCAAGGTGATGAGAGGCATGATGTTGATTGAGGCGTCGCAGTCTACTAAGGCGGTGCGGAAGCCTGTGCTGTTAATAGTGCATTTTAGGTATAACGGTCGGTTATGGTGTTCAATCGGTGGTGAGTCCTCGTCTAAGAAAATGAATGCGGTAGAAGGGACGTGTCTGAGTTTGGCTTGGGCAGCGAAACATTCAGGACCGAGGCCTGTGGTGACCTCGATTAGACAGTTTGAGAGGTAAGTCCGTGCCGTGGGTGAAAACCCCATTTCATCAAAAAAGCTTTTGATTTTTGACATTTTCCCGACTGAGGACGCTGGCTGAAGAGCGGAAGGTACACAAGGTGTGACCATAGGAAAGACCTCTGTAGGAGCTTCGGGGACGAGAGACTCAATGTGGTCAGTAGCGGCCATGAGCACCTGATGCTCCCAATTGTTGTTACCATGGTGTGGGTAAGGGTCCTTAAGCACATCGTTGTTCTTTCGTAGCTGTAGGTCTCCTAACGCGACCTTCATTGCAAAGATAGTTCGCAGTGCATTGCAGTTTTTGAAAGGATGGCCAAGGGCATGATGGAAAGGATAGTAATTGGGCCTGGTCCTCTCTTCGTCCGTGATGTTGGAAGTATTGGTGGCAGTTGGAAATTTTTGTCATGTGCCACCCACTCTGCCAAGAGCTCCTTCATTGTATTCAAATCACATGGATAGTCGGGTGCATGCCCCTGTTGCCTTTGCTTGTCAGGGAGTCGGTCCCTATCTGGGAACTGATGCTTGAAGCTAGTGTAGTTGTTACTGCTGTTGTTGTTGTTGGTGCTGTTGTTGTTACGCTGAGTGGTGGGTGTGCCTGCCTAAGCCAGTAGTGCATTTTATGGTTGAGGCTTCCACGGCTTGATAGGATCGACCGCTAGTAAGTACGGCGGGCTATTTCCTTGAGGTGTCCCCATGATCTCAACGGTAGGTTCTCGATATGCACCCGGTAGATGTCAGTCATATTTTTTATGCATATGGGAACCAATGTTTCGTCCTTGCTGAAGTCTATGCACTCAAGGCATTTGAGATGGAAGCGATGCACGTACTTATTCAAGTTTTCCCCTTGGTTCTGGCGAATGCCAGCAATGTCAACAATAGTCACGCGTTTGGCCTTGTAATGGAACTTGTCTAAGAGCAATTGGACCATGTCGTTCCATGCGTGGACAGTCCCTGTAGGGATCTGGTGATACCGAGTGTAAGCCAAGCCTGTACGAGACTTGTGGAATTCCCTCAACTTTAAGCTATCTCCCAGACCATACTGCTCCAATGAGCCTGAAAATCTTGTCAAGTGCTCACGGGCGTTGCCCTCGCATCTGTTGAAGAGCACAAAAGCTGGTTGTTTGTACTTTGGGGGATAGGGTATGGTGGCAATATCATTGGCATATGGGGCATGACCTGTCAGGTGGGCAGAGGGATTAGGTGTAGAATTTTGTGATAAGCAGTGGGTAAGTGCATCAAAGTCTGACTTCAAGACATAGTTAGGAGACTGGTCGTCATGGACGGTCAAAGGGTGGTGGCTGGCTGCGATGCCGCGAGCCCCTGAGCCCCCAGAAGGAGCAACTTGATGGGCAGGTGCAACAGAGGGTTGATACGTGACAGGGGTTTGTGGTGGGACTTGTATATGGGCATGGTTAGGTGGGCGGGACATGTCCACTACCTGGCCGGTGGTTTGACGTTGTTCGGTTATGTAAGGGTTAGGTTCCATCTTAATGGAGTCATGGGTTTGGATGAACTTTGTGTCGGCATGCGCTAGGGGGGCTGTGACAGGGTGAAACTGTTACAGTACGGATCCAAGGTCTGCCTGAGGCCTTCGTGATGGCCTCACAAGATGCAGCACATCAGCTGCAAGAGGCAAAGATGTCGCAAGTCCTACTGCCAAGGGTCTAGATGATTAAGGCGGCGGTGGTCGTGACACTGGGGCCTGAGCGGCATCAAGAGCCAACCCAGGTCCCGAAGGTTGGACTGGTGCAAGGGTTTGTTGGGAGGCCATTGCCTGTATGGATTTTTGCATTTCCATGATGACTATAATAAGAGTGGCCTGCGAGTCTTATAGGTTAGCTATAGCGGGCATGATTTGTTGGATGGTCGCATTGACTGTAACTTGTATGTCAGGGTGCGGTAGCTAGTGGCTGGTCTTGGAGACTCATGGCACTAGTCCCTTCTTTTCACCGAGGTGATCCTCCTCTTGCACGATATGGATGAGGCCTTGGCTGGTAACCCTCGTAACTCTTTGTTGTAAGGCATGGTGCCTAAGTGTAGTGGACAGGCAGACTACAATATGATGCTCACCTCCCCAGTGGAGTCGCCAAAAATGATGCCAAAGAAGATGGGTTCGTACCTATGTGGAAGTGCCACAAAGGCTGCAATCCGAGTCAGCTTCCAAGTGTACAAAATGAGAGACACCAAGGACGAAGTACGGGCTGAGAGCAAGGCTTCCTAGACAGGCCTTGAGGAGTGGCAGTGCTGCAGAGACGAGGTCGAGAAGAACAGGGTCGGCAGTCGACAGTCCAAGTCAAGGTCCAAGTCGGGGTCCAATGTTACGGTCCAAAGTTATGTTTCTCTCACTAGAATCCAAGAGTTCTTATATTCTAGAATGAGAAAGTTGTAATATCCCACATCGGATGTGGAATAGTATGAGATGACCCTTATAAGACCTTGCCAAGGAACTCATAAATACCTACTTGGCTAGCCCTTTTGAGGGAGGCATTACCCTGTGGTGGGGCGTGGAACAAGTCGTTACAGATGGTATCAGAGCCGACTCTCGAAAGCTCGGGCTGGGCTATCCAGTCGGGTTGCCGATGGTTGGGGAAACGAAGGCAAGCCCTGGTATATCCCATATCAAGAGGATGGTTGAGGCAACGAAGGGTGAGCCTGGTATATCCCACATTGGCTAGAGAGGAAGATTCTGGGCTATGTGTGATTGAGCCTTAGCAAGGATGCTAAGTATAAGGAGGGGAGATTGTAATATCCCACATCGGATGTGGAATAGTATGAGATGACCCTTATAAGACCTTATCAAGGAACTCATAAGTACCTACTTGGCACTAGCCCTTTTGAGGGAGGCATTGCCCTGTGGTGGGGCGTGGATCGGGTCGTTACAAAAGCGATTTTGTAAGAATGAGCCCCAAAAAGTCCCTTTAAGTCATAAAGTTCACTATTTGTAAGAAACAATGTGCTTATGTCATAAAGTGCCACAATGTGCTTACGTCATTGGAAAACTGATCCAGACGCGAGTACAACGTTCCTAAGTAAATAGGGGCCAGCCCAACGCGACCGCCCCCAGCCATCCGGACGGCTAATTTGAACACCCTCGGGTAAATGCCATCCTCCGGCGTACCCTCCAATGCAAACCTACAGGTATAGAACATACAACAACTATTACAACTACCTAATCCTGTTTAGATAATAAAATGCGAGGCATGGCAGTATGACTATGTTAACTTTTTTTCAAATCATAAATTTTTCTCTAAGTATAAGACTCGGCTACAACGCATACAAAAGCAATTGAAGCACAACATGTAAGAGATGTTGAAACAAAGACAATCAAAGCGCGTACCTCGACAAGAACATGGAGAGGAAACCCGCCAGCTCATATCTCTCATCCTTGTAGTAAGGACCCATGCGAAAGCTGCTCTCTGATACTGACTTCATCCCAGGTAGTGCGGTCGCCATACCATAGAAGTGCTTGATCTACCCACTATACGTCCCCTTACGATGACTCTTTATCTTGCTCGTAATCCCCTGCAGCACCTTCACGATCAACCATTCCAGCGCCGTCAACTGCAATGCACAAGCATCCTCCATACAATGCATCGGTAACCCGATCAACATCATCACGTCAAGAAGTGTCGGCCCAATCTCCCCAAACTCCGTGATAAATGTATGAGTCTGCGAGCTCCACCTAGGAAAGCAACAATGTCAAGCCCTTTAGATCTCTCACCGGATCAATCACCTTGAACGTCGCCTCTATCGCATCTACCAATCCCAACGCCTCCAACCTCTCCACCCAAGCTGAATGCTCTAGCATGTACATACACCAAAATTTCCACCCCACTGGCATAGTGTTGTGGCCTTTGAACATCATAGGCGACCATGGTATATCTCGTCGCTCCGCCAACAAACCCGGCACATACCTCGACGACATCACCGGGGTAACCTCCCCACTCGGCGCGCGAACAAACAGAGAGGGAACCATCGGACTCACCGCCATCGACGAAGCACTCCACCCCCTAGAAACACATCCGTAGCCACTCGCTGACTCAGCTCTTGCCATAGCTCCTTCAGCGGGCAACCAGGCACCGCTCCCTTCGCCATCAACAACACATTGCTTTGACTCAATACTGGATCAAAGCTCCTCGCTCCACTATCAAAGCTCAACGGCACCCCTAACATCTCCACTAGCCCGGCCTCATCGTCCCCAAACATGTCGCTACGCGATGCCCTTGATCGTTCGCTCGCTCCACCGCGACGTCACGCGCTCTGCTTCTTCCTCGTCTTTTTAGGCAATCCTCCAACATCTTCCCTTGCGTCGGACAAGCCACCACCGCGCGTGCCATGCACCCGATTGGCCTCAGCCTCAGCCCGCCGTTCCCTCTCTTTCCCTCTTTCTTCCCTCTCCCTCTCCCATCTTTCCTCTTTCCTTCCCTCTTTCTCTTTCCCTTTTCCTCTTCCTCCTTCCCCATCTCCCCTTCCCCTCCCTTCTTCCCCGCCCGCGCCAACACCACCCTCGGCTTGGGGCGTGGCCGCCCCGCCCCTCCCCTTCCCCTCTTTTCTTTTCCCCTTCCTTCCTCCCTTCTTTCCTTCCCCCTTCCTTCCTCCCCCTCCCCTCCCCCTCTCTCTTCCCCCCTCCCCCATCTCGGCCTTGGCTGGATGGCCTTGGTCGACCTCGACCATCAGTGTCCTTGGCCCTCCTTCCCCAAGCTCCCTTCCACCATGCCCTCTTCCCTCCTTCCCCCATGCCCGGCCTTGGCCCGACGATGTGCCTCGGCCGCGGCCGCGGTTGGCCCTTGGCCACCCCTTCCCCCACTTACTCCTCCTCTCGTACCTCCTTGCATCCTCTTGGCCTCTTGTGAGGTCCTCAATCTCATATGGGTCTTTAAGCCTTCCTCTTCTCCTTCTTCTTCTCTTCTTTCTGTTTTTCTTTTCTCTCCTTTTTCTTCTAACTGCAATTCTCCCTCTCTTTCTCTCAAGTCTTGAAAATGCAAGACTTCCCAACTTCCCCCCTTCTTCTCCCACAAGTCTTAACCTTTCCCCCCAAAACTTCCCCCTCTTTTTTCATTCAAAATTCAATCTCCAACTTTCCCCCCAAAACTCCCAACAACTCTTTTTTCAAACTGCTACCCATTTTTGCGCTAGCTTAAGTATTTTTTTTACGCTCTCTTCATCAGGATTAACGCTACAACTTTTACGTAATTAATTTTACTGCTAATAATTTTTTTTGGGGAAACCCACTTCTGGATAAATTCTATTTTTCACGCTACGTTTCTTTTCATGCCAACACTAACGGTACGCATACTCTATCTTCCGCCGCTCTGCTTTTTCTCGCTCAATACCGCTATTACTTTATTCGCGCTAATGCTTTTTGTTTTCAAAAACAAATGCAAATTTCAAGGAAGCCTTCGCTCCCCACATCTTTCATTATTATCGCGCCTATTCCTCAAGATTCGACACCGTCACTTTTTTTTGAAGACCGACGTTTATGCGTGCGGCGCTCGCTCTGGTTGCCCCTCCGCACACACCACACGCAGGGGGCTTATGTTCCCAACCCATTCTGGTCATACCCAAGGGCCCACTAGGGGTCCCGCTTCGCACAAACACGTCGACAGATTCAACGATCAAACTTCCAACGTATCGAACCAGTCAGCGCCGCAAGCTCAAGTCACATACATTTTTCGCTCCGCGGGCATCTTGTGGGCGACTGAGACAACTTATTTCACGTTAGCGTGACCCACGGTAGCACGACCATCGCACCAAGACCACCCGAACACCTTTTCACCAAAAAATTTGACTAACGGCGCAATCGGAGCAACGGGGTCAGGGGCAAAGGCCTTGGCCAACCCCATGGGATTGGCCTCGGCCTCCCCCAAGACCATGGGGTTGGCCTCACATGGGGGGTTGGCCTTGGCCTTCCCCCCCGATTTTTCACTATTCGCGTAAAGTTCCTTTTGTACTTTGTTTTCTCCGTACGCTCTTTATGTGACTTCAGCGCTTTGTTCGCCGATTCTTGGCAACACGCTCGTCACGACATAACTTCTAGATTTGTCATCTCTCATAAAAACACATACCGTCGGTGCGCCCGAAGTTTGCCAAAAAGGGAAGTAGCCTTGGGCTCCAAAAGTGAAAGAAGACCATTTGGCCTTGGCCAACCCCAAGGGGTCAGCCTTGGCCTTCCCCAAGCCTAGGGGGTTGGCCTTGGCCACTTTCCCTCGGTGGTTCCCCCATTCGCGCATACTCTTTTTTGCACTTTTTTCGCTTTGTACACTTTGTACATAATTTTGACATCTTGATAGTCACATAGATATGACTCGGGTCGACGCACTCGTCATAACGCGACTTCTGGATTCATCGTTGCTCATCAAGACACCAACCGTTGGCGTGCCGAAAGTTCACCAAAAGGGGGAGTGTCCTTGGCCTCCCTTCATGGGAGTTGGCCATTGGCCTTGGCCACCCCCTAAGGTCGGCCTCGGCCTTCCCAAGAGGTCGACCTTGGCCTCCTCAGGGGTGGTGGCCTTGGCCTTCCCCCAATTTTGGCCTATAGCCTCCCCTCGCGCGCGCACTTGTTTTCTCCAGTCTTTGCACCTCCGTGATGTTTATAGACGTTCATACACCAACCTCGCGACGTCCATCGTGCATCAACCTCACCACATCCATCGTCTGTGACCATGCGCCACTCTTGCGATACCCGTCGCCCAAAGTCGCGCGCTACCGCTGAATGACCCGTCGTCGATGATCGCATACCATCACTCTAAACTTTTTCATTACTACATGTTGCGTTCATTATTTTGATATAACAGGCACACTCAACTCATATCCCATCTTTGGGACACCCGACGTGTGCCCGTGCGTTGTCTCTGCAACGTTCGTCGCCGCGCCCGTGTGCATTCTCATGATACGTTCCCCATCACCAAGTATTGTCTCCGAGACGTTCATCGCCGTGCCTGTGCCCCATTCTTAGTTATATGCCCCGGCACCAAGTATTGTCTCCGCGACGTTCGTCGCCGCAGCCATGCGCCACTTCCATAACATGTGCCCTAGCACCAGGTATATCTCCGTGACGTTCATCACCGCACCCGTACGCCACTTTCATAACATGTGCCCCGGCACCAAGTATATCCCAACGACGTTCGTCGCCTGCGCCCGTGTGCCATTGTCATGATGCGTGCCCCCGGCACCAAGTATGGTTCCGTGACGTTCGTCGCTGCGCCCTTGCTCCATTCTCATGATGCGTGCCCCCGACACCAAGTATTGCGCCGCGACGTTCGTTGCTGCGCCCATGCTCCACTTTTCCATGACGCCCACGCACCAAGTATTGTCTTTATGACGTTCGTCACCGCGCCCATGCTCCACTTCCATGACATGTGCCCACGGCACCAGGTATTGTCTCTGCGACGTTCGTCGCCGTGCCTATGCGCCACAATCACGTTACATGCTTTCGGGGAGATCCGTTCGTAGTGCTCTGGCACGAGGACCCCTTACAGCGAGGCGAGATGAACTCACAACCTTATAGTCATCGCTGCCGTGGGATGGGCTCATAACCTTAAAGCCATCACTGGCACAATCACAGCGGGATAGACTCACAACCTTAAAGCCATCACCGGAACAATCAACAGCGGGATGGGCTCACAACCTTAAAGCCATCTCCGGCACAATCACAGCGGGATGGGCTCACAACCTTAAAGCCATCGCCAGCACAATCAACAGCGGGATGGGCTCACAACCTTAAATCCATCGTCGTCATAGTCACAGAGGGTCCGGCACGAGGACCCCTCGCCACAGACTCTGAGCACTGAGCTGCGAGCATGTCGACTCATGTTACCATTAATCATCGACACCACCAGGGAAATGATCCCCCGGGTCACTCCGGGACGGGAGTAGGTCCTTAGAGGGCATGACGCCTAGTCCGCCTGACAGTTGGCTACAGGGGCAACGGGCTTACTCTGATCATGTTGTCACAGTGTGGTCAGTCTTATTAGAGAGGTAGAGCGACGCTGTGTGAGGCAGGCAACGCAAATTTGGGAACCGGCAGTCCAATAGAGAATTGATATTTTGGGACCCCCTGGTGACGTGTCACTCCCAGGGGATGACATGTGGCATTTTATGACATACGCACACTGTTTCCTATAAATAGTGAACTTTATGACTCAAAAAGGGACTTTTTGCTCATTTCTCACAAAATCACTTTCTCACTCTAGAATTTGAGAGCTCTTGGATTCTTGAGAGAGAAACATAAAACAGACATAACTTTGGACCCCGACTTGGACAGTCGACTACCGGCCCTGTTCGTCTCAGCCTTGCCTTCGCAGCACTGCCACTCCTCACGGCCTGTCTTGGAAGCCTTGCTCTCTGCCCTTACTCCGTCCTTGCTGTCTCTCACTTTGCATACTTGAAAGCTGACACGGAATGCAGCCTTTGTGGCACCTCCACGTAGGTACAAACCCACCTTTCTTGGCATCAGAACTTAGAACCTTCACGTGCTTAGGTTAACGTGCTTTACAATCACATATTACGTGATTGTATCGTATTTGATAATTAGTTCAATTTTTTGACTGTGTTCATTGGACTTTGATTTGATATTTAAAGGATTGGAATGTCTCGAAGTGAGATTATTGGTCGTGCTAAGATTTTGCAATCGTCTTTGCACTTTTGTTTTCACATGCTTTGTTGGACTCAGCTATATATTATTGGATTACCTGCATTGTACTCTGTGTGTGTGTGTGATCTTTACTGGGCTTTGTGCTCACCCCCCTTTCTCCTCTCATTTTAGGTAATTAAGCTGAGTCGGCTTAGAGGAGTTAATAGCATTATGCTTAAGCTTGGAGTTAAACTTTAATTGATAACTCTCTTAGTAGCTTTGCAATAAAAACCATGTAATAGTTTTTGATTTAGTGACTTTTGGTACCCTAGTGGTTGGGAAATGATTATTGTTATCAAACTTTCGCTGCAATTATTAGACGATGATGAGGAACTTGAATGCCTTTGATTTCAGATATGATTTAGAGTTCTGATTACCTCTTTGAGGTCATATTTTGGTAAGATGCTTTGGGTATTATATTTCTCGTGAGCAGGAATATTTTGAAATAGTATATGAAGGTCTGCCTTCGGGTCGGGGGCGTGACAGTCCCACTGACTAGGACCCAAAATCCCTTCTTCACCGGGGATAACAAATGTTGACGCAAGGGCAAACACGGTGCAACAGTACTGTGCGTCAACGTATGGTCCCATTGACCAGGACCCGGAATCCACTTTCCCCCGTGGATATAAGGTGCAATAACTCAGTCAAACTATCATCTCATTCCACATGTATCAAGCAAGATTTAGTTACACAACAATTCCACGACATTTCATTTTGATTTTCATTAAACGATCCATCACGAACACAGGGCAGTAAAAGTACTTCAAAGTTTTTTTTTTTTACTGAGAACATGTATACAACATATAAAATTTTCAAATAGGGTATAAGGAGGAATATGGCAGGGTACTTATCTCGCTCGGTGACTGGTTCTTGAGATTGTTCAAAAGTCGATCCTATCTCTTGTCTATCAAAACCTAAATAACAAACCACACAGATGTCATTCATTGCCGCTCGAGCATGCATAAGTATTAAGTTTCTCTCAAGTGAGTAAAATTACCAAACCGCCACTCGACTTCTATAAAATTACCTATTTACCCCCGATGCCTAACGTACTATTACCACCTAGATACAGCCTAAAAGAATCTTTTATAAACAATTGGAGGGTTTTTTGGACAACACTGGTCGTTCTGGGGATTTTTTGCTCGGAACCGTAAACTACTCATTAAATTGAGTGCTCATGATCATGTTTAAAAAATATGTCAAACGGTACCGGAATGTCACAAAATTTCAGATGGTCAAGTGTCTCAGTATGTTCAGCTCACTGTAAAATTTCCGGCTAGAAATGAGCTTGTTCACTATGCCAATAAATCAAAAACCTATTTTCAATATGAGATTGTTTCAGACCTTTTTTTATGCCTAGAAAAATCCCAAAAAATTCCAGGTCAAAGGTTTTGAAAAAATAAGGGGAGTTTTAGTTTCGTACTTTGGCTAAATAAATCTGTAAATAGCTCAAAAAATTGGAAATATGGACTGCCCACTGTTAGTTTACTATCACACCTAACCCTAACCCTAACCCTAATTCCTTTTTTTTTTCTCTCTCTCTCTACAATCCACACGCTCCACTATCACCATGGCTGCTCATTCCATGGCAGCCCCTTTTCTTTCTCCCCTCTCCCTCATCATGCACACCCTCACATTCATGCACACACCACTCCTCACGGCTGCCCTATGGTAGCCCTTCCCTCTCCACTTTCTCCTTCATTTGCACACACCATCACTCACATACTATCACACCATTGCCGCCCCTTGGTAGCCCTTCCCTTCCCACTGCAGCAGTCCGTAACACACCATTACATAGGCCACAACACCATGGCAACAGCCCCTCACTCGGCTTTCCTCACGACAGCCCTTTCTTCTCTCTTTTTCACCTTGCGCACACACAAAATCACAGCAGCAGTAGCAGCCCCTTTTGTTGTTGTTTCCCCCTTCCTTTTCCCCCCTTTCACGCATAAAAACACCCCTACGCACTGCCGAAACAACCTTCACACAACTATCTCTGCAGTCCCCTTTTTCCCCATGCCGTTACCCGCACTTCACCAATAACACAGCCCCATCACGCATAGGATACATGTGCTGCTGCTCACCCCTTTCTCCTTTACACATAAATACATGACACAATTTGTAACACCCCAAAATTTTAGAGGTTCTCAAATTAGACCTGGCAAAAAAAGACCCGTTCCCGCCAAAAAAAGCCAAATACGGGTACAAGAATCACAGACCTGTTGAAATGTTACCCCTACCCGGACCGACCCGTAAATTTCGATTCGGTCAGATTCGGGTACGGGCTACCCGGGCTACCTGTGTTGGTTCAGTATATAACCATTAGGGTTCACTTTCTCTTCAGAGGCTCTCATTTCTTTCTCGCCGCTCTCTAAACTCTCTCGCCTCCTACAGCTCGTCTCTCTCTCTCTCTCTCTCTCTTCCTCCCAAAGTCAGATCCACCCACACCGCACAACCCATCTATCTCTCTTTTCCCCCCAACGTCAAATCTATTAATGATCGCATCAAGTCAACTCGACGGCGCCATGGTCACTCATCACTCAATCCGTCACAGCTGACTTGAGGTATAGCTTTGTCGCAGCTTCGCTTGTCGTTCAACTTCAGGCTAACCACGGATTCAAATTTCAATCTTTCAACCAAAAGTCAAATCTGCTTCTAGAAACCCGATTCTCTTCCAGTCACCGCCAAACCCTCACCGTCACCACTCGCCGGTCACAGATTCACCCCAGTCGCTGACGAAGGCTAATTTCTTTGACATATCTGTCTTGATTACAAAGTCATCTGACTATCCAACCGATTAGATTTACCCGTGTTTATTGGTTTGGATTTAAGATATGAGATTTGAGAACGGAGATTTGAGATGATTGTTAGGTTTTATTGTGCAATTTTTAGGGGGTTATGGAAATTAGAAGTGATAATGGTGGAACCAAAAAGAAGGAAAAAATAAACTAAAGAAAAAAACAAGTGAATATAATTTAAAAAAGAATTTTTATTTTTTTAATATAATCAGTTTACCCGCAGCCTAAGCGGCTGGGTAGGGTACGGGTTTTAAAAATGGCTACCCGTAAAATTCTGAGTAATTTTTACTCGACCCGTTTTTACTCGTATCCGGTCAGGTATTACCCGTACCTAGCGGATTTACCCGTTTGCCAGGTCTAGCTCAAATATTACTTGTTGGATTGAGAAAAAAATTAATGATGATTTTAAGTGACAATTAGGATTGAGCTTTGTCGTGCTTTGGTTAGCATTGTCGTGCTTGCTAGGTGGCACAATCTTATCTTGCCACCTCGTGCTTCGAGCCTTGTCGTGCTTTGGTTAGCATTGTCATGCTTGCTAGGTGGCACATCCTTGTCTCGCCACGTCGTGTTTCTTTACAACTCGTGCTTCCTAGAAATTTCTATAAACAGGCCCATGATCTTTTCAAGTTATTTTATCTTTGACTTTTATCAGTAGGTAGACAACTAAAGAGTGAGAAAAGATGAAAAAGGAATCACAGGGCCTGATTGCGAGCAATGGCATAAATGGATTCTTCGTGATTTAGGTAAGGGGAATTCCATATCACTATTCTTTTATGCCCCATGGTTATTTATTTCTGAACGTTCGTTGTACTCCTAAACACTGTTGTTCTGAAAGGTTTCTCAAATGCTTTGTTTTGAATATTGGTAAATATCTTATTTTTGAAATATGTTTGCGGGACGTGGCTTTAGTACTTTTGATCAATGACTGCACTCCAGTGATTTGTCTATGTGCAAGGTATGTTATGATACAGCTGAGCTTTGGCGGATCCCTTTGAGGATACCAGAGGCAAGATGCTGAAGTGTTATGTTTGATGTGCAACTTGGATATTGAATTGGTTTACTAATTGTTCGGGGTACTAAGCCAGGGTTGCTTTGACAGTTTGGGCGTCGAATATTTTGATTGATCCTAAAATTGTTTACCGTGTTTGATTCAAATCCTATAGTGCTATGATTATTCCACTTACTGGGCTACCCGGCTCACCCCCCACCATTTACCTTTCCAGTGCAGACAATTATTTTGATGAGCAAGTTCAAGCGGGGATGTGAACGAGACTTGCAATTTTGGAGTTTAAAAATCTTGGAACTTATTTGTAGGTCTTGTAATCTGACTCGGGATATTTGTGCTTGTGTTGAGGTTATAATATCAGCCGCTTCGGTTTTGTAATCTGATGGGATATTGTTGTAATTTTTTTGATGATATTAATTGGGTGATTGACGATTCGGGGTCGTCACACTATTAAGTCCCACCATGGTTGCCGTCACATGGCAGCCCCACTACACAGCCAAAATACCTACAAATCTTGTCCAACACACACGCACTACACTCACAAAACACAGCAATCAAACACCCACAGCTCCCCTTCAAATTAGCATAAAACCCCATTCAAATTATTCATTTTGATGGCTAATTAGACAAGGATCATACCTGGGATTTTCAGCCCTATTGATCTCCTTGCTTCCTCCTCTAACTTCACGTAAAGAAGGAAAAAAAACTGAAGTGGCGGCTGAAATTTTTAGTTAGTGTTTATATACTAACCCTAGAAAAACATTGTTTAAATATCCTTAGATTTGGTTATTTTTCTCAATTTCACCCGCACCATTTGTTTTCAACTCAATAAAATTTTGGACATTACACTATATCAATAATGATAACAATAATAGCAATTAGACAATCAAAACACAAAAATCTTTAACAAAAATCATGCATATTGGCTTTTGGGGTTCACAAAAAAATTCTGTGACATATCAGAAGAAATGACAGACACATAAACAATATACAGGTCTGAAGAAGCAAAGTCTACCCAACGACTCGAAGTAATCAGAATCAGAAAGAGTTATTGGTCCTTAATAAGATTTGTAGCTTTCCCATGGCCAGTGGGTCAAATACTACTCCATCAAGTCCAAATAGATTCGAAAGGATCAGATAAATATCCTGAAAAGGAATAAGATGACTCGGCATGAATGACATCTCTCCAACGTCTCAGCATAAGCTGACATTCAATTTGGTGGTCCTTGAGTTCAATATACAGAAGAATGAATGAGATGACGGAGTAAAATTCCAGATTCCTTCTTGTATCCTTAAACCAAATTTTCAGTCTTAAACCAGTCATTTTCCAAAACACTATTTGTACTCAAAAATCAAATCACCAACCTAACTATTGTTCTAGAGATGTCAAATGGGCCGGCTTGGGCCGGCCCAGCCCAAGCCCATCGGGCCTCCAACAAATCGGGCCGGGGCCGGGCCAAGGGGGCTGCCAACCGGGCCGGGCCTGGTTCTGAGGATATCTGGGCCCGGTCCAAGCCCAGGCCCTAGGCCCAACATTTAAGGCCGGGCTTGGGCCGGCCCAGGCCCAATTTTCTTTTTTTTTTATAATTTTTTTTTTGCATTTTCTTGTTATTCAAGGTAAGGGTTTTTTTTAATTATGGTAATTTGCTATTAGGGACGCTTTATTAAAACGTCCTTAACAGATTCCAAGTTCCAGCCCACTCAAATTGTAACATAAATTGACAAAATACAGCAACTGTGGGGTACACGATGCATTGGGGTCAGCAATTTCAATATATAAAGATGTTGAAAATTTACTCGATCCCATGACCACTATTTTTATAAAGAAAAAAATCAATAACTTAAAGATGTGTTATTATTTTTCGCATAACTTAAATCTTCAGTACTGTTTAGGGGGGAAAAGGGGAATAAATCCATTGGGGGGAAAGGGGGGAAAAGTGGAATTTCAAAAGTAAAGAGGGGGGCCTGAACCGAGCCGGGCCAAACCCGGGCCAAAACTGGGCCGGGCTGGGCCCGGGCTTTTTCCTGGGAAATGTAAGCTTGGCCCAGGCCCAGGCCCTAGGCCCTAAAAGGCCGGGCCAGCCCGGGCCAGAAAGGGCCCGGGCCGGGCCGCCCGGCCCATTTGACAACTCTAATTGTTCATACCTTATAAACTTCCCAGAAACGACTAGGGTTTCCCCTAACAACTTACATATACATGATTAGAGTGTAACCAATTCATGTCTCGCATGATATCAAAACTCGAACAATAAATATCATGACATCCACAAAAAAATCTCTATCCCTTAGGTGGATAGTACAGTTACAGAGAATCGTAGAAACAGTCGAAGGACTCTCTGACAGAGTACCTATCACAAGATCAGTTCCGAATAAATAAGTTTCACCTTCAATCACTATGCGAAGGTAAGGGATACAAAGGTACTTGACACTCCAGAATCAAACCATATACGAACATCTAATGGATTAACCTGTAGTGTACCTAGCACTATGTCATCGGATATAGCCACATCCAGAGCAAACATTAAATAAACTCTAACTAATATTATGGGCCTCAGTCCCTACTGATCTTGTCCTCTTCCTACCGAGGAACATTGTTCGTTGTTATACTAGCTATAGTGCATAAAAAATTTTGACTCATTAATTCTCGCAATCAGACAGTTTCAAACTTATTGTTTCACTCTGCCATGCTTAAAACATCATCCGGTCAACTTATAGCATAACACAGTACTCGTTCTTTCACATATGACAAATGGGGTGGACGAAAAAGTTGACCTACCACCCTGACCAGCATTCTGTGTAGGTCAAACTCCAAAACCATGCAACGGTCTAAGTCTCGTACTCTGAGCGGATCGAGCGCCTATACCCTGCGCTCTCCTAAACCTCATATCATGCCTCAATTGAATTTCAAAACTCTGTCCAGATCATAATTTCACCAACAAAAGTGGGCGTGAATCCCTGATTTTGTGCCAAC
Organism: Escallonia herrerae; assembly: GCA_033070095.1. Classification (NCBI taxonomy): domain Eukaryota; kingdom Viridiplantae; phylum Streptophyta; class Magnoliopsida; order Escalloniales; family Escalloniaceae; genus Escallonia; species Escallonia herrerae. The sequence goes on along the minus strand of JAVXUP010000612.1, from coordinate 254,458 downwards.
CTTTAACCTTGGGCACCGTACTATGCCGGCTGTAAAAACTTTTTGCTGATGACTGTCAGTTCCTACAAATCCGTTCAGAAAAAATTCTTACTTATCTCTTTTTTATTCACTGTGTGTTTACTCATGCCATCCTTCATTGTCAGACTTAGACTGTTCCAGAACACATGCCAAATAAATAAATTCCATATAGCTCGTAGATCAAACTGGGGTCACCGCATCCCTCAATCCAGGCCTAGGCCCCCACTTAGACTTCAGTAGCTATCTGCCTCCATCAACAACATCCTAATGGCAAATCTAGCGAACAAGAAATCTCATCTCAAACTCCCTTCATACTGGTTCACTGGCGTCACAATAACAAACTCCCTTCATACTGGTTCATGAAATCTCACAAAATACCGGTCAAAAATTAATTCTCTAAAAGGTTCTCAGATGACATAAATCAATTTCTAATAAGTTAGATTCTTCAATACTCTTTCCACCCCTGATCGACCTCGTCTCTCAATTTATATCCAACAAATTCAATCCTTTGTTGTTTCACTTACAGTTGCTCAAATTTTATATGATCAGTTGCTCAAAATTTTCTCCATTTCGCTAACCCAATTTGCTATCTCTATAGGGTTCGACAACTCCCTTCTGTTAGTCATTTCATCTGTTATGGTCACCAAGATACTCTCATCTCGAGGTTATGGTTGTGGTTGCGCCAGATTCTATGTTATCAAAGTTAGAATCGGGTTAATAGTGTCCAGCACTGCAACCATCAGTTATGGGGATTTACTGTTTCCCCTATTGGGTAGGGTTGCCTCTTTACAATCATAAAACCCACACAGTATGTTTTCCAATTAAAAGATTGTCTGGTCAATTCTTTCTATTACCGTGAATTTCCCTGTTCCATCGTATACAAGCCTCTTGGAATCTCATCTATCGGGGACCCAGGCCCTCCATACAATCGGGGACCCAAGTATCAACTCAGATTTCTCAAAATACTATATTACAAGCTGTTTAGTTTAAACTATTACAGCTTAAGTCCTTCGTAATTGATATTTCTAAGAAATAGACTAACAGTACAGACCCGTGCAGGGGCCTCACTATACAGTTATGACGGGCTTATCGGAATCTCATTCAAACTCTAAACTATTCCCAAACTTGCTATAACTTATCATTACCTACAGAACAGAATCAAACGAAGGGTGAGCTTTTAAGAGCTAAGTAAGGTAGTACAAGGACCAACAAAAGAATTACAAATGATTCTAAGAATCCAACTGACAAAGATTTTCAAAATACTTCAAACGGTCAAAAATTCAATGATTTCAAAAAGGATCAAAATTCATCAAAAATAGATACCAAAATAGACAATAATACTCAGGATGGGTTTCAGAATGATCAATAAAAGATCATCTTCAATGCTATCATTCTAAAATACGATAAGGGTTTTCCAAAGAATTTCAAAGCGTATATAGATCATCTGAGACAGTTCTTTCCGAAATACCTTGAATTTCTCAAGGGATTTCTACCCAAGTACAAATTATTTCAGAGAATACTTTCCAGTCATTACCGTAGCAGTCACTGCAATATATAGAACAGAGAAAATAAAAAGTCAACGTTGATCCTCAGGCGATTGCAATGCCATTCTGCCAAGCTCATCAGAGTGTACACATGCATGATGTACCAAAATACTAGTCCACTTGGATACTAGCCTATGTTTCCATGCAGGATTCAGACCAGCCTTATTACGCCCTCTCATAGAATAGAAACCCAGGTCAACACAGAAAAATCAACAATATCAATGAGCTTCAACATAAGCTCAATCACTGAAATCAATTCGGATTCCAATAATAATAGTCATACTGACAAAAGTCAGCATTCAGAATTTTCAGAAGAAAAATCACAGATAAACAGCAAAAATGATTATGAATAATTATCAAATTTAAGCACAACAATCCGAAAGAATGGATACAAACAATTATCAAATTTGCTCAATATGCAATAGCAAACGAACATCACAAGATTTCTAAATAATTGATTCAAGTTCAATACTGGGATTTTCAGGGCAATAACATGATGATATCAATACATAATTCAGAGTCTGGCAGTAGCCATAAGTATATCAAAGGAGTACTTGTGAGTACGAGTTATCAAAATAGGTTCGGACGAAAGTCCTTATCCAGGGTTTAGATAGAATCCCTTGCCTGGATCCACAGCTAAATTATCCTAACCAAAAAGTCTTTAGCTTTAACCTAAATGGATAATTAAATCGTCAGAATACAGCCTCCAGTACAATATTATAACTTAATACAGACTCACACATGCTCCGAAAATGAACCCCCTCACTGAGTATGTAAAATTACCAAAACGCCCTTGAGGTGTAAAATGATCAAAAAGTCCCTCTCAGACTTAAATCACCCAAATGGCCTTCCCGTAAGTCAATCACTAAAATAAGCTTTTCATATGTGAATTTATGCAAAAATACCTTTCTTAGGTCAAATTATCAAAATGCCCCTTCTAGGTGACAAATTACAAAAATACCCCCGTTACACTTAAATCATCAAAATAATATTTTAGTAACCAAATCACTAAAATACACTTACCGTATATAAATTTACTCAAAAATACCTTTATGGGTAAAATTACCAAAAACACCTAGAGGTTTTCAGCACCGAAATTTTTTTAAAAATATTTTAACACACTATTTCAAGCATCCTGATATCATTTCTGACCTAGAAAATATTTTAAAATTTTTTTTTCAGAAAATTCTAAACGGGTGTCCAAACTGAGAGCTAAAAGGTCAGTTTTGCAAAAAAATATCTATCAGCCTCAGAATGCTCCAAAATTTTATAATATGAATCATATCAATAAAATAAGATTGTTCTAAAATTTTCAGATCAAAATAGCTTGGTTTAGTATGATAATTAAATCGATAATATTCGTTAATCGATACCCTAATTTAGCGCATTTTGCGAATACCGATAATTCCTAAAACATTTTAGAATGTTCGTCTCGTAAAATATTTGGGGTTACTGTTTTGTACTTTATCTAATTTTTGCCCTAACTATTTATAAAAATTCATGTAAGATTGCCTAAACTAACCCCCTTATCTTTAGTGACAATAACACTTCATATTCAAATCAAAACCCAATACACCTTAATTACACACAGTACATCCCTTACCTCCTGCCGAGCACACACACATACATACTCACACAGTTCACAAACGCGGAGCTCACAAATACATGCTTAACTATTTTTCTAACATCTACACCTAACCCACATCCATTCTAACATCAATCCAACCTATATAATCTCACAACCATGTTCCATTACCCATAAGCCTCCATATTCGAAACATACGCACCCTGCTCGCACACTCACAAACAGTGGCAGTTACACACACTTCACCTAACACACCTTAAATCATTCTTAATTACATATTATAACACACACACAAACACACACACAATAACACCACAATCATCCACCCAAAGCCCCTCCTCTCTTACACGGCATAATACACACAATCACACATTAATTTAAACCAATAATTACACTTGGTGACGAGGGGATTACCCATTGAAATTTTTTTCACAATCTTTCTCTTATTCTTAGATTCTTCCACCGAGTTTGCTATTCTCCTCTGTTTCTTTTTGTTCTTCCCGCTCTATTTTCTTTTCTCCGTTTAGTTGTTCTTCTCTTCTCTCTATTTCTTCTTCTTCACTATTTCTGTTTTGTTCTTTGTTCCCTCTTTTTTCTTCTTTCTTTGATCTGCTTTTCTCTTCGTTCTCTATTTTTTTCTTTTCCCTCTCACTCGAGACTCTCTTATCCAATACCTTATTAGACACTTTAATTAGCTTAGTCACCTAAGCTAGCCGGTGCTAGCAAAATCTAAAAAATAGCTTTTAAATACTTTTTATAAAATTGCGCAAATGGCCCCCAAACTTTGCGTAGTTACATTTTGGCCCCGAATAAGTTTTGATTTGATTAAATGTCACTAAAACACATACTATCACCCATATTACTATTTTTGGTCACAGAGACATTAATTTACAGTTATGGCTCCACAAATTTTCCAAATTTATGAAAATGCCCCCAGAATTTCAAAATAATATTTTTTGTCCCAAAATCCTTTTAAGCTTCAATACTCTACTAGCACACAAGCATTGCTTAAAATTATCGCCCGTCAATTTTTGGAGCCCAGATGGTTACTTAACCGGCTCCCAAAGTTCGGGATATTACATGACATGAGTTAGTAATCCTGGGAGTTATAAAGATGATGCGTATTGTTGGAGTTAAATGGATGGTCTGTTGATTGGGTTAAACTAGTACCTGAATGGACTAGTCAATGTACATATGCATATGTAAAGCGTATCGAGCACTGCCGAGGTGGCTTCGCTATAGTGTACTGCTCATGTTCAATGTTATCTATTTTTTTGCGCCTAAACTGTTGTGTAATAACTATTAATTTAAAAGATTGATTTGATATCGTCCCTATGTATATATTGAAATGTTGAGATTTTATTTGAAAACCTCTTTTAAAATTATCATTTGATTGTATAGAGAAAATCATTTGAATCACTCTGTTTCTCCGTTTTAAAAGTTGTTATTTGACTTCAATATATAACCATCCCAATCGTTTTGTTTGTTAAAGGGTAAGTTACACACGCACCCCTGAAGTTTGCCCTAAACTCCAACGGCTTTGCCTAACTTTTTTTATTACACTAAACCCCATGTAGTTTGTCATTTTATTACATAAGACTCATTTCCTTTAGGGCACCATGAGAAAAAAATTAGGGCAACTTTGGTTAATTACGATATGCTGAAAATACCCTTATGTGTTCCTCCTCCCTCTAACCAGAAAAAGCCAAGTTACTGTCGCCCGCCATCACCGGCAATGCTGCATCAGGGACGCCTCTCTCTCTCTCTCTCTCTCTCTCTCTCTCTCTCTCATTCGACGTAACATTGGATTGAATCGAGGCAAATCCAAAACCCACTGGATGACGACGACTCCTCGTTCGACGTCTCGTCGTGGTCGAAAGAATCAATCACTACCGCAAACCCATTGCTCGGGGACAGTGATGTCGCCACCAAGGACATCCACATAGACCCCCTCACCTCCCTCCCTATCCAAATGATCCATCCATCTTCCTCTCCATCCACATCTTCCCAATTGAATCGATATGCATCTCACTTGTGTGAGAGATTCAACAGGTTCTGTGGGAACGTCCCCAAAAAGTTTAAAAACCTCAAGATTCTGATCGAGCTCGACATTAGTAACAACCAGTTTGCCAGTAAATTCCCTTGCGTTGTCCTTCAGCTGACCCAGTTGAAGTTCCTAGATATGCGGTTCAACGGGTTCGAAAGCGAAGTGTCGAGTGAGCTCTTTGACAAGGATCTAGACGCCATTTTCATCAACCACAACAGCTTCGTCTTCGATCTACCCAATAATTTTGGCAACTTGCCAATTTCGACGATAGTTATGGCGAACAACAAGTTCCATAGCTGTATTTCGGCAAGCATCTTTGTAATACCCCAAACCTTGATTTTATGCCTAGCCAATTAGTTTATATTAAATGACGATTATGAACGTAACATTTAGCGTTGATGTGCATAATTAAGATTTTATCGACAACAATTAGCAACGTTTTATACTTAGCATCGATATTTATTATTAGAGTGACTTTTAGATGATTAGTAAACCGGGGTTAGTTATAAAACTACATTTAAATTGGGGTCTCTAGCGACGATTATTGCCAGCGATATTGATTGTAACCTTTAGTGAAAATTTATAATGCTCCTAAGTTGCAAATTAATGAGGTTGGAAAAATGTAAAGCCTGTAATGTTTCATTGGTCGATGAAAATTTTATTTTAACCTTAATCTAAGATTATTGTGATCTTTTAAGAGGAATGTGGGTTGGATGAGAATACTAGCTAAGTGTGGGGAGTCTTTAGAATTATTCTAACCTAGGGCAACCATATATAAATGAAGTTTGAGTTAATTACACGTAGGTACCCTGAAACTACCACAAAGTCTCACTTGAGGGTCCCAAAGTTTAATTTTTACACATAAGGGCCTGTAACTCCAAATTTGCAACAAGTAAGTACATCCGTCCAAATTCCTAACGTTCTGGGCTTTTCTGTCAGGGCATTTTTGGGTTTCTAAAATGGAACTGACCAATGTAAGACTCCCTCTAGCTGGCCGGAGAGACTAAAAATGGCGTATTCATCGTCCTTATTCTCTCTCGTATGCTTTAACCCCAACCCCAAAGCTTCTCCATTGTCCCACAAACCCACCCGCAAAATCCTTACTGTCTCTACCATCTAGCCGCTCTCTATTGCCACCGAGGTCGCAGCGGCCGCCGCCACGTTCAATGCCGCGACCCTCGCTGTCATCGGCGGCGGATCTGTTGCTGCCCTCGCTTCTGTCCTCTCCCTCTATGACCCAGAGAAGCGGTGACAGGTGCAGGCCGAGGAGGTCAGCGGGGGCGACAAGGAGGTGGTGAGGGAGTACTTCAACAACATTCAACAACATCAGGTTCCAGCAGTGGAGGAAGATTTATGGCGAGACCGTTGAAGTCAATAGGGTGCAAATGGACATACGGATTGGGCATTCCAAAATTGTGGAGAATGTAATGCAGATGTTGACGGACAAAGGGCCGCTCGAAGGCGTTACTGTGTGTGATGCAGGCTGAGGGATGGGCTGTTGTCGATTTCGCTAGTGAAGTAGGGCACTGAGGTGCTGGCTAGCGATATATCTGTTGCGATGGTTGCTGAGGCTGAGAAGCAGGTGAGTTCCTCCCCTAAAGGAACCCAAAATTTGTGGTGTTGGTCTCTGAACGGTGTTGGTCGGCGGTGGAGCGTGGTGATGGGGGAACGATGGCAGGGACAGTTGCCGGCGTGGTAGCCGGACGGTGTTGCACGATTTTTGAAACCCAAAATATATAAATCCAAAATTACCCCTGACGAAAAAGCATGGATCGTTAGGAATTTGGACGGATGTACTTACTTGTTGCAAATTTGGAGTTACAGGCCCTTATGTGTAAAAATTACACTTTGGGACCCTCAAGTGAGACTTTGTGGTAGTTTTAGGGTACCAACGTGTATTTAACCCATGGAGTTTTAAGAGGATAGTCGTCCTAGCAAATCTGCCACCCCCTTTACGTGAAGTCCAGAGAGGAAGAGAGAGAGAGAGAGAAGGAACAAGGCTAAGCAAGGGAAAATTCAAGGTAGTGAAATCCATAAACTCTCTCTTTAGTTTAGCCACAAATTTTGACATTTTATATGTATATTTGGTGTGGAATTGATAGCTTTTGGTAGTATTCGAGAAGAAGGCCGCTATAGAGCAGATTAAGAGTGGGTTAGGGTTTTTGTCATATCTCCTTCATTTTAAATCCAATTAATATGGTTTTACCCTTTCTGAAAACTTCATTGTATTGCCTTTAACTCTCTAGTTTTGCATTTTCTCAGAATCCCATGTTTGCACATTGAAAATTGATCTTAGAGTCAATCTACAGTAGAAATCCAAAAATTATGTTTTCTGGCAGCCACTTCGATTTATCATAGAAACTTGTTTACTCATGGGATTTTTGTGAAATTTATATTTATAGAAACCTCGGAATGTCTTCTTAAACTTTGTAGTTTAGATATTTCTTAGATTCATAGTATTTCTGCTCCAAAATAAGTATTGACCAAAACTAGTCTGCACAGAGATGTGCTGTTTTGATCAGCCACTTCGATTTACTGTAGATAAGTTATCAATCATTGGATTTTTGTGAGATTTATATTAATGAAAATACTAGAAAGTCTACTTTAACTTTTTAGTTTTGATGTTTTTAAGATTCATCATGTTTCTTCCTCAAAATGGTCAATCTAAAAAACTAGGGTTTGTAAACGGCTCCTCTGGATGCTACCTGGCCAGTCGGGTAGACAGCTCCTCCGGGATGCTACCCTGACTCGCTCCGAGTGCTCCGGCACAACGACTCACCCACGGGGATAGGCAACTCCTCCGGGACACTATCTCTGCCAAGAAGCTCTTCAACTCCCCTTTCGCCAGGTAGACGGCTCCTCCGGGATGCTACCTGGCCAGTCAGGTAGACGGATCCTCCGGGATGCTACCCTGACTCGCTCCGAGTGCTCCGGCACAAGGACTCACCCACGGGGATAGGCGACTCCTCCGGGACACTATCTCTGCCAGGGAGCTCTTCAACTCCCCTTCCACCAGGTAGACGGCTCCTCCGGGATGCTACCTGGCCAGTCGGGTAGACGGCTCCTCCGGGATGCTACCCTGACTCGCTCCGAGTGCTTCGGCACAAGGACTCACCCACGGGGATAGGCGACTCCTCCGAGACACTATCTCTGCCAGGGAGCTCTTCAACTCCCCTTCTGCCAGGTAGACGGCTCCTCTGGGATGCTACCTCGGCCAGTCGGGTAGACGGCTCCTCCAGGATGCTACCTTGACTCGCTCCGAGTGCTCCGGCACAAGGACTCACCACGGGGATAGGCGACTCCTCCGGGACACTATCTCCGCCAGGGAGCTCTTCAACTCCCATGCCGCCAGGTAGACGGCTCCTCTGGGATGCTACCTCGGCCGGTCAGGTAGACGGCTCCTCCGGGATGCTACCTTGGCCTACGGACTAGGCGACTCCTCCGGGATACTATCTCCGTCAGGGAGCTCTTCAACTCCCCTTCCGCCAGGTAGACGGCCCCTCCGGGATGCTACCTCGGCCGTCCAGGTAGACGGCTCCTTCGGAATGCTACCTCGGCCTACGGAATAGGCGACTCCTCCGGGACACTATCTCTGCCAGGGAGCTCTTAAACTCCCCTTTCGCCAGGTAGACGGCTCCTTCGGGATGCTACTTGGCCTGTCAGTTAGACGGCTCCTCCGAGATCATACCTTCACGTGCTCTGAGTGATCCGGCACAAGGACTCACCCGTGGGATAGGCGACTCCTCCGGGACACTATCTCCGCCAGGGTGTCGTCCGTCACCCGGACGCCGTTTACATGCTCGCGCCCCTGCGTCTTATCATCGTGCCTTTGTCTCAACCCCCAAGCATTCCACGCTTTTATAGGTGGTGCACGAGGTGGCTCGAGCCACCTACTCTTCATCATCATCATGCTTTGATGACCTCAACGGCTCGCCGACCAAACAATACCAAAATCTTGCTAAGTGTTTATGCGTACGGTGCCCACTCGGGTTGCCCCTCCGCGCACACCCCACGCAGGGGGCTTATGTTCCCAACCTATTCTGGTCGTACCCAAGGGCCCAATAAGGGTCCCATTTCACGAGAACACGTCAACGGATTCAACAGTCAATTCTTCAACGCTTCGAACCAGTCAAAGTGCGGGAGCCCAAGTCACGTGCATTCCTTGCTTCACACGCCTCACGTTTGACTTAGTCACCAATTATTTTACATCAACGTCACTCATGATAGCACGTTCGTCACACCAAAACCACCCGAGAACTTCTTCACCAAAAACATCGACCGACGGCACAACCCGGGCAACGGGGTAAAGGGGCAAAGGCCTTGGCCAACCCCATGGGGTCGGCCTCGGCCTCACCCAAGGCCATGGGGTCGGCCTCGGCCTCCCATGGGAGGTTGGCTTTGGCCTTCCCCCCCCGGTTCTTTACTTTTTGCACAAGGTCCTTTTTTGCACTTTGTTCGCTGCGTACGCTTTGTATGTGACTTTAGCACCTTGTTCGTAACAGGGGTAAGATTCACGTCAACACGATCGTCGCAACACAACTTTTGGATTTGTCATCGCTCATCAAAGCACCTACCGTCGGCGCGCCCGAAGTTCACCCAAAGGGGGAGTGGCCTTGGCCTCCCTTCATGGGAGTTGGCCATTGACCTTGGCCACCCCTTAGGGTCGACCTCGGCCTCACCAAGGGGTCGGCCTCGGCCTCTCCAGGGGTGGTGGCCTTGGCCTTCCCCCAATCTTTTGCCTATGGCCTCCCCTCCCGCGCGTACTTGTTTTCTCAAGTCTTTGTACCTCCACGATGTTTACGGACGTTCGTACATCAACCTCGCGACGTCCGTCCTCCATCAACCTCGTGAAGTCCGTCGCGCATTAACCTCGCGATGTCCGTCGCACATCAACCTCGCGACGTCCGTCTTCCATCAACCTCGCGACGTCCGTCGCGCATAAACCTCGCGCCTCCGTCGCACATCAACCTAGCGACGTCCGTCGGCCATCAACCTCGCGATGTCCGTCGTCCATCAACCTGGCGACGTCCGTCGTTCATCAACCTCGCGATGTCCGTCGTGCATCAACCTCACGACGTTTGTCCTCCATCAACCTCGTGACGTCCGTCGCGCATCAACCTCGCGACGTCCGTCGCGCATCAACCTCGTGACGTCCGTCGCGCATCAACCTCGCGACGTCCTCACGCATGAACCTTGAGACGTCCGTCGCGTATGAACCTCGAGACGACCGTCACGCATGAACCTCGCGACGTCCGTCGTCCTCGACCGCGCATCGCTCCCGCGATGCCCATCGCCCAAAGTCGCGCACTACCACCGAATGACCCGTCACTGACGACCGCATACCATCACTTCCAACTTTGTCATTACTACATGTTGCATTCATCATCTTGTTATGACAGGTACACTCAGCTCAAATCCCATCTTCGGGACACCCGACGCGTGCCCGTGCACCGTCTCCACGACATTCGTCGCCGCGCCCATGCACCATTCTTATGACGTGTGCCTCGGCACCAAGTATATGCTCCGTGACATTCGTCGCCGCGCCCATGCGCCATTCTTATGACGTGTGCCTCGGCACCAAGTATATGCTTCACGACCTTCGTCGCCGCGCCCATGCGCCATTCTTATGAGGTGTGCCTCGGCACCAAGTATATGCTCCGGGACATTCGTCACCGCACCCATGCGCCATTCTTATGACGTGTGCCTTGGCACCAAGTATATGCTTCGCGACCTTCGTCGCCGCGCCGGTGCGCCATTCTCATCATGCGTGCCCCCGGCACCAAGTATTGCTTCGCGACGTTCATCGCCGCACCACTCTCATGACATGTGCTCCGGCACTGGGGGCTTGCGTTGGCACCCCTATGGACTATGACCCCCAGGTCACTCCGAGACGGGAGTAGGTCTTCGGAGGGCATCGCGCCTAGTCTGCCTGGCAGTTGGGCGTCGGGTCTTCACCACCACTACCAGGCCTGTGGGACTCTGCAAGGGCTTGGATTGGAGGCTAGATCAAAGGGGTTTCTCTGGCCACACCGATGCTGTGGGAGTCAGTCTTTCCAGACAGACAGAGCGACGCTGTGCAGGGCAGACCGGGTGAATATGCGATTCGACAGTCCGTGGAGCATCGACAGCTGTGGACCCCTAGGTGACGTGTCACTCCCAGGGAGCTCCACGTGTCGCATGATGACATCATCATCTCAACCCTTTATAAATAGAGGTCTTGAGAATTCATTTGAGGAGAGGATTTTTGGGACATTTTCAGAACACTTTCACTTTCTCACTCTCGAATCCTAGAGAGAAACATACAGGACCCTGACTTCGGACATAAGCATCAGACTGTGACTGTCGTCGTGTATTCACTCTGCCCCATCGCCCTCGCAGCACTGCCACCCTCAAGCTCTGTCTGGGAAGCCCTTGGTCTCTGCCCTTGCTCCGCCCTTGCTGTGTCTCACATCATCACACTTGGCATCCGAGTCGGACTGCATTCCTTGTAGCACCTCCACGTCGACTGCGAACCCACTTTCCATGGCATCAACAGTTATTTGGGAATTATTTCAAGCAAATGCGCATTCCCCCCTCTCTTTGGACAGAATGAAAAAATCTTAAATTTGAGCTCGCAAAGTCTTGTCTATTTGACATCTGTAACATATATTCTTTAAAGCCTACACATGTTTAGCCATATTGGTTACTAAACACTTGTATAACCAGAGTTGTTTGTACACTACATAATGCACAAGGGCAATGCTATATATATTTTTTTATTAAACTCCACTTATGTCACGCATTGTGGCACACCTATAATGTCTAAACGACTAGGTACTAATATGGCCACAGAATATGATTTTTGCTTTTATTTTGGAGCTAAAAACATAGGGTCACTAATCACCTCATATGCATTCTTGCTATAAAGAGCATTTTCCTGTCACAATCTTTTTTCGAGTTTTTGCCTTAATAACCTGATTTTAAAACTTAATTACTTAATTATCTCATTTTGAACTTTATTTACCCGTGTAACCCCTTTTTGAAAATCGCGGTTTCAAAGTGAGATTTCAAAGGAGAAAACGTGGTTTGAAACAGAGATTTCTTTTGAAATCTCATACGTTTTTAAAAGAAATCTCTGTTTCAAACCACGTTTTCTTCTCTTGAAATCTCACTTTGAAACCGCGATTTTTAAAAAAGGGTTACACTGGTAAATAAGATTTAAAATTGGGTAATTAAGTAATTAAGTTTTAAAAACAGGTTATTAAGGGAAAAACTCATCTTTTTCCTATTGCAAAGGAATCACAAAGACGATGTCATGGCGCCACAACAGTACAGAGCCCTATTCAAAGGGTCATGCATCAATTTGGGATTGGCCGTCGCATCTCTTGGTATGTCGTATGAAAACTTATACAAAGGTATATGTGGCGAACCGCCTCGAAAAAATTCTCAGAAGGGATTTTAGTGGAGTCGCCATCTAATTTATTTAAAGGAAAATAAGAAAAACACTTAGAAATGATTATAAAGTGTCCAAGAGGACGACTAGTCTATAAAAACAAAGAGAGGGGTTCGGGAACTATGTTACGCAACGAGAAAATGTTAGGCACTCACCGCACCTTTTAGGCACTCATCGTACCTTTTCGGTTTCTACTTCATTTTCATTGAATTTTGACTTTAAAAACAAGTAACTTGCAATGCCTTGAACTCGAAGTCAAGGGTCGAATTGCCTATGTATTCGGTTGGATTGACTGGAATCAGAATCACAGTAGTTCGACTTTGGTCCTACGGGAAGTAATCTACATTTCAAGCCTGACGTAGACAAAGAAATGTAAAAGAATTTTTTGTGCTTTCGAATAGAAATACGACTGCGGGATTAGGAGACGATCTATATGATTTCCTAAGCTAGAAAGCTCTAAAAGGTTATTACCTCATGAAGTAGCTTCCTCGAAGACTCGAGAATGCTCTCCGAATGATCCACGATCCAAAGACTAAGGAAACTTTATAAAGAGTGAATATTAACGGCTAAGATTCTCGAGAGAGATAGTGTATCACTTGACGAAGAAATGGTACAAAGCTCTAAAGCGAATAAGCTCTCTGATCCCTGAAAATGAAGGCCAATGCCCCTTTTTACAGTTATACTCAAGGTCGCATAATCCGATAAGATTGGCTATGCCAATCTGTAAGGCTGGAGATAACTTAGAATATTAGATAAAATTGCAGATTAACAAAAGTCAATTAACCAACTGGTTAGTCAAAAACTGGTCGGTTCATCCCACAAATTAATAAATATATATTTTTTAATTTTCAGGCATTATCCGACCTTATTTTTGGTAATTATCTCTGATTTTGTTGATGGGATGTACCAAATTTCGAATAATTCATTTCACAACCATTAAATAGATTGATTTAGTCTTTGCATCAAGGATAATTCACAGATCATTTCCCCACATTATCTAGACAAACTAAATCAAATAAATGAAAAAAAAATCTAGACCTTAGACTGAACTAATAGACCTGACACAATTGGACTGGACGGGTAGACTTGACATGCAATTGGACTGGACTAACGGATTGGACATGCAACTGGACCAGACTTAAACCATTAAATCAGGCTGGACTAAATTAATTAATTAAGTCACTTTACTAAGCCTAAACTCAATAATGCACTATAATTAATAATAAAGCCCACTAATTATTTATATATTAGTGATTACAAAAAAGGGGTGCCTACACGGCACCATAAAAAGGACAACATATTTTTTTGGTAAATAAAAATATATATCAACCGATGAAACAAGTACAACAACTGCAAGGGGCATACCCTAGGAATACAACAAAAGAAAAGAGGTAATACATAACACCGAAGCTAGATTAGCAAAAGAAAATACAAAAGACCCAGTAGTGACCACAAGAAAGCAAGTGAAACCACGTGGAGTCTGGAGATCCTAGTGGAAAGATCATCATACAAAACTGTGATAAAATCATGCTAAAAGCTACAACGGTTTGCCTGTACATGGCCCGATCACCCAGAAATGAATCTGACCAAACCATGAAGGAAACAGGCGAATATGGAATTGGGGAGCCGCCATTCACCCTGGAACCATCGGTTAGCCGGGGTATTCGCTACTTTTCTACAAGAGAACAACCTCCACCAGATGATCTGCACAAGACCTGTCGAACAAGAAATCACATTAGTATACTTATTTTGAAATGAACAAGAATTATGCTCTCTCCATATATAGTAGACCAACGCTGCAAACGCAATCCGACAGACAGATGTCGGGAATCTAGGGCCATGCCACTCAGAGGAAGCTCTATCAACCATATCCTGCCAACTCAACATAGACCAGTTTAAATTGCATTTCTTTTTAATAATAGATCATAATCTAAACATGAAAGGGTAACTAAAAAATAGATGATCATGGGACTCAAAAGGAATGCGACAGAAAACACATCTCATGCTAGGAATGACATGAAAAGCAAAAAGTCTATCCTGCGTACCTAACCTCTCCCCAATGGCCAGCCATAAGACGAAGTTGTGACGTGGTACATGTGACTTAGCCGACAGTAAGCAAGCCCATCTAGCCAACGACCGCTTGTGACGAAGGGCTTCCCACGTACTTGCAATGGAGAACTCCCCAGAACCACTAACTATCCAGACTACCATGTCAGGCATATCGGGGGAAGGACAAAAAGAACTCGGAGTATTCTCGTGCAACTCCATGAGCTCAAGGGTATTAGACACAGGCCAGCACCACGAGGAGCCCAATATCACATAAGAAACCCTCGCACGCCTATCCAGACCCGAGTTAGAAATAATCCTACCAAAACAGGTAAGAATGATAGGGCCTATTGGATGCCACCAATCAAACCATAGAGAGATCATGCTGCCATCCCCAACTATATACAGAGGGAAAGATCGAATCATCTCCCTAAAACCATGAGAATCTTATGCCAAGACCAGCTACAATCATCGAGGCAAGAGACTTCCTAAAAACTCCTTCCTATCAGAATATTGGACTTGACCCACCGCAGCCAAAGGGAGTCCGACCTGAAAGATATGATGGACCAAATGTGCTTAAAGATGGCAACATAATTCCATACCTCAATCTGCTTAATACCCACACCACCCTCTTCCTCAAGATAACATACATCCGCCCAAGCCACGTTGTCTCCCGTAGTACAAAGCCCTATACCCTTCCAAAGGAAAGCTCAAAATATCCTCTCTATCTCCAGAATCAATTTCTTTGGAAGGATAAAAACAGAAGCCCAGTACACCTGGATAGAGAATAAGACTTATCTAATCAACTGGAACCTACCGGCATACGACAGGTGATTGCAAGTCCAATGCTTAACTTTTTTCACTATACGGTCCAAAAGAGGCCGACAGTCCTCTTTTAGTAAACAAATGGAAATCAGAGGGACTCCAAGATATCGCATAGTGAGCTCTCCCTTGAGAAAGCCAAGACAAGAAGAGATCAAAGCCTTTGTAGTAGGCTCAACACCAGAGAAAAAAATGGCTCTCATTAGGGTTAGTAGCCCCGTACCCTTCCAAAGGACAACATATTTTTGCAGTGGAAACACGAAAAAGACTAGAAGACTATAAATAGTCTCGAGAACCGTGACACATATATGAGGTCAAACCTTTACGGGCTTCCTACGTATCCTTGAAAAGGAATCAGAACAACGTAGTTCGTAAGGGATATAAATATCGTTCGAAGTCAGAGCCAATAGTAACAATGATTGCGCATCAAACAATATTACGATGGAATCTAAAAAAATCATGCCTAAAGCCGAAGCCAAGAACGCGTCACCATGTGGTTGGTCATTTAGGAGAATATCAAGTCTAGAAGCCAGAGCCAACAACACGTCACTAAGCGGCTAGTCATCTAGGAGATGAAGATAACATGTCTAGAAGCCGGCGCCAACAACGCGTCACTAAGCGGTTGGTCGTCTAGGAGATGAAGATAATATGTCTAGAAGCCGGCGCCAACAACGCGTCACTAAGTGGTTAGTCGTCTAGGAGATGAAGCTAATATGTCTAGAAGCCGGAGCCAACAACGCGTCACTAAGCAATTGGTCATCTAAGAGATAAAGATAATATGTAAAACGAGTCATTAAGCAGTTGGTCCCTTAAATATAAGAAAAGGGGGGGTGATGCTAAGAGCTGCAGCCAACAATGCATCACTAGGCAGTTGGTCATTTAGAGAAACTGACATGTGTCCAAGAGTCAGAGCCAACAACATGTCAATAGACGATTAGTCGCTTGGACATTAAAATTCTGGGAACATCACTTGAAGTTAGAGCCAACAATGCTGTGAAGGCAGTTGGTCGTTGAGTTATGAACACATCAATTTAGTTGATATATGAGAAATGTTACTTCTAGCAACATGTGTGGGATCCTTACATGGGCCTACACAGTATAAAAAATAACTGAATTGAGCAACATATTTGAAAAAGTTGCATTATGGTGCAACCCGGGGATGTAGGTTGCTTCTCACGATGTTCATTTTCTCTTCCTCAATTGGGCGGGTAACCATCTGGCCTACCTTATTCCTCCACCTCATGATGAAAGCTGAAACAGACTTCCTCTACTCTTGCTTCATGCGTTTCAAATCTCTATGAGTGATATCTAGATCTGCATAGTATTGGTATTATTTGACGAATTCTCTCACAACATCTTCCAATGTGCAAACTCTGGCTTCATCCAAAGTAAGGAACTATTGGGAAGCGGCTTCGATGAGGGTACGGTAGAACAACTATATCAATTGATTCTAATTTACCCTGTATAGGGCCAATGCCCGCATATACATATTTAGGTGAATCCTAGGATCTGTGATCCCATCAAACTTATCCATCTTCGACATCTTGAACTTGAGGGAAACCTATCCTTGGGGTTCAGATTAAGGCGTTGAGGTCCAACGGGTCATTGGCTCTCCTCATCCTAGCAATCTGTGATTCCAATGCAGCTAACGTGTCCTTCCATTCTAGTACAACAAGCGTTTTGATCTCCTCTTCCTCGGACTCGTACATCCAATCAAACTCCAGACCTTTTTTTTCTATCGTCCTTTTTCTCATCTTATTCTGGATCTTTCCTACCTCTCTTCTTAAGGTTATCCAGTTCCTCGGCTGTTTGGGATTGTTGCTCGATTAGGATAGTAAAACCATTTTGGATATCCTTCTAAAGCTTACTGATGATACGGACTAAATCAGAGAGGGGTGGGAATTCTTCAGCAATTGGAGTTCACGAGACTTATTCAGATGAGTCTCGGTACCAACCATGCTTAGCCTTAACTATATAGGGAAAGTCATCAAAAAATTAATAGTACATTCCACATATATCGAGATGGCTAGCTCATACCCAGAAGGGGGTGAAGGGGAATTTTTCTGGTCCGGAGGGTATTTTTTTATTTTTGAAAAAGAGGCTAACTAACCATCGGGTTATCTAGAGAGATAGCTGGTTAATCAGTGGGTTTGAAGGTTTGTTTTTTGGAATTTCTTGAGAGTAAGGTTTCTGACTAACCGTCCAGTCATCCAAGAGATTAATCGACCAATTGGTTAGTGGTTTGAGAGAATTTTTTTGGGAGTTTATCTTAAAATTTTCAAGATGTCAAGGTTTTTTTACTAACCGTCCGATCATCAGAGAGGATAACTAGCCAGTTGGTCAATGGGTTTGATCAAGTTATGAACTAGCCAATCTCGAATTTTTCAAGCAAATGCACATGACTAACCGTCTGGTTTGGATAGCGAATAACCTGCCGGTTAGTCAGAGTCTCCCTATTGTTTTGGTGAAATTACCAGTTTAGCTTACAGAATGCTAGTGGTTTCCCTGCCAACATGCCATAGGCTAATACAGGTATCCTCCCAACAAAGGGCAGAACACTGAATGGTTCGAGTGTGAGTTTTTCTCCTTATAACACCAATGTAAAGGTCACTCTTTCGACTCAACTGTATCCACGCATAACTATGAATTTAGTAATAGACGATCACCAGTACGTATACAAGTCATTTAATATACCAAGAAATTAGGAAGAATTTTTTGTACGAGGCACGCAGAGTTGAGAACTTGATCAAGAGTTCGCCTTGAGCCCAGGAGGACCAATGGCCTTGAGTGTGTTGATCTCAAATGGGTGGGTCTAGTCCTCTTAATGTTTTTTATTCCCCTGTGGAGTCGCCATTGTGGCGTATCGCCTCAGAAAAGATCCTCTGGAAGAAAGCATTTTTTGGAGTCGCCATCTTATTTAATAAGGAAAAATAAGAAAAAAAAAACCAAAAAATATGACTCAAAAATGTCAAAGAAGGACGATTAATCTATCAAACAACGAGAAGGGTCCGAGGACTAAGTTACACAACGAGAAGATGTTACGAACCCGCCGTGCACTTTCGATCTCTACTTCATTTCTATTGATTTTTTGCCTAAAGAACACAATTTTAAGTGATTTTTGGCCTAAAGAACACATAGCATGTAAAAATATGAGAAGAATCAGCCTATATATATTTTTTATTATTTTGGCTTGAACCTGAAAATTGAGATCAAGTGACTTATGTATCCAATCAGACTAGTTGGAATAAAAACCGCCGTAGTTTGATACTGGTCCTACAGGATGTAATCCACAATTTGAGACTTAGAGGCCGATGCATTTCTTCACCTCTTTTTTGGCCCAATTTTAAAATTTGGAGAGAAGCCCAAAAAATTAGGGTGTTTGGTAGTGACATTAATTTTTAAAGAAGCCTAACTCTTTAAAAAGAGAAGCCTGTTTTCCAAAAGAGCTAAAAGCTCTTTTTGAAACCTCTTTTCACGCGGCCCAGATGGCTTCACTTATGCGGTCTGGCCTTCGAGTCTTCCTAGCAACAGAAAATAAAAGATCTGCCAAATCAAAGAAAACATTAGGGTTTTCTTCATTTTGGCCGAATCGCATCTGAGGAGTCCACAGCCACCGCTCTGCTCGAATTTTCTGGATCGCATCTCATCTCTCAAAGGACCACAACCACCGCCTCCATTACCGGTCACCGCCTCCGTCCCTTCTTTATCCGACGTAGCCACGAACAACTCTTTCTGGGGGAACATCTCTTCGCTGCGAAGCTCGATCTCATCTCTTCGATAGAATCGCATCTGGGGGAGTCCACAGCCATCGCTCTGCTCAAAATTTCTGGATCGCATCTCATCTCTCACCACAGCCACCGCCTCTATCTGAACCGGGTATCTCTCCCTTTTGCTTGTTTTCTATTCCATATGGTGTGTTTTCGTTTTTTTAGTTGTAATTGGAAACTGTTGCTCTGTTTGAAATCTCTAAGAGTTTGCTTCGGTTGGCTATTATATGTTTGAAATCTCTCCCTTTTCTTGGTTACAGTATCTCTATTATATGTTTTGTGTTGGATTTCGGTTGGCTTGATGGTTAATATAAATGAAAATACAGTTTCTTGAAAAACCCAGCTTGGAATTTGAGATTGTACAGTTGGGTGATTTGGAAATAAATGGATTTTTGTGTCTAGTGTTTAGTCTGCTTGATGTCGTGAATGTGAAAGGTAGTGCCTGTAAAACCTAGCTTTGAGTTGATTTAACTCATTGAAAATTGGTTGATCTTGATGCGATTCTGCTAGGAGATTCTTATTTCCTATGGTTAGTTCAAAAAAATAGAAATCTTGAGTTTTGCATAGCTTTGCTTGAGGAATGGTTCAAGTAGGTTAACTAGCTTTAAAGAAAATTGTAATTTTAAATTTAGATTGGAAGTGACTTGGTTGTTAGCTAGCAGAACTTTGATTTTTTTGGTCTTCCTGTTTTGGTTCAATTTTAGTTTTATAGTTGGTCATTTTATGGCCATATTTGGTCTGAGGTTGGTTGCCATGTTATTGTCTCGCTTCAAATGCAAGAAGAGTTAAAATTTAATGTGTGGTTGTATGCTCTATTTAATTTGTTGCAAAACACAAAAAATTAGAAGGTACTTCGGCCTTAGAGATAGCAACTCTAGTTTTACATTTGGTCTGTCTGTAAGGTTAATAGTGGTGTCCAACTAATCCTAGTTCTTTAAACCATAACCAAAAAGAACAAGAGCTAGTCCTTTGAATGTACTGTTGCAGGTCATTATTACAAATGTATATTGTATATTGATACTAATTAAAAGTGGAGCAGTTTCAAAGTTTGAAAACCTGTTCTGTTTGGGAAGTCAAGCTGTCTCCATATGTGAAGTTGATAAATGATTGCTATGTTGTGTCTACTGTACTATTGGCCTTGATTGACTTCGAATTCCCCTGTACCCGAAATCCCTCTACACATGCTTCAGTGAGAAACAACCAACTTTGAAAGGTGATTTTACTGGATACTTAGGTTGAGAGAATTGTGCTGGGGATGATATGAAATTTTCAGTCTATTTTCTTGGTTAGTCCTTTATGTATCATTTCTTCATATTGTAATGCTAACAGTCTCTTCTACTTTTAGTATATAACTCCACAAGCATGGTGATTTTTATCATCTCTCATATGTACATTAAGATCAAGTAGAAAATTAAAGTAAAATAACCTGAAAATTGATTGCTGAGGTGAGAAAACAAATGTCTTTCTGGTTGCTTTCAATGATCACAAGTTTGATGAGATACCGTAATCAAGAAAAAAGTTCAACTAATTAAAGAAACAATGTGAAAAGCTGACAGTGTTACTTTACTTATGCACGCAACTAAAGCATGATAAGGCTTATAGGTTGTCTTCATTATAATGAGTGGATTGTTGGATTTGCTCTTTAATTTTCTGCTTTCTGTTCAAATGAAAGACCAATTGTAGTCTTTTGTGGATTTGTTAGAGCTAGCTTTTCAAGATGACCGACTGTGGTAAAGATGATGATGTTGTGGAGGTTAATAGAAAAGATGTTTCAAAGTTTTGCCCTGTGAAGAGTACTTCTTTGTACATTGATCTGTTGGATGAGGAGAAAAATCAGAGGATGAATAACACCTTTACGCCGACTGCTTGGACTTCACTGAAAACTCAATTGGTTGCGGCAACTGGTTACCCTTATACTCAAGATCAACTGAAGAATAAGTATCAGTTACTCCAGACTGACTATAAGTTGTACACAAAACTACTTACGACAACCACTGGAATAGGAACAGATCCTACTACGGGGAATATTGTTGCTGACGATGAGATGTGGGATAGGTTAATTAAGGTAAATGTTTTAAGTTCCATTCCACCATTCTTTATCATCTTTCTCCTTTCTCCCAGTTTTTTAAAATTTTGTAGAACTTACTTTGATTTGTTTACTTTTTATATACATAGAAAAATGGTTGGGCTAAGAAGTATCGAAAAAGAGGCTGTCCTCAGTATCCACAGGTACTGCTAGAGATGTCAATTACGCCGGTTGGCCCACGGCCCAGCCCGTTGTGGCCCGAAAAAAGCCCGGGCCGACCCAAGCCCGGTTATGAACAGTGTAGGCCCGCCTATTTAGGGCCTTGGACCTGGGCTTGGACCAGGCCAAGGTTTCAGAAAAAATGGCCTGGCCCAGGCCCGGCCCAAAAAAAGCCCTGGCCCGAAACTGGCCCCAAATTGGCCCTGTTTTGGCCCTAATTTGGCCCGGATCTGGCCCTAAATTGGCCCAAATTCTGGGTTGCCCACTTTTTTCAAATTTTTGTCCCCCCCCCCCAACGACTATATTCCCCACTAATTCAAAAAATTCCACTTTTACCCCCCAACAACTATATAACGGCTAGTTTGGGGGGTATTTTGGTCAAAGTTAACTTTTTAAAATCTTTTAAGATTTTTTACACTTTTACCCTCCCTAACAACTATAAACGGCTAGTTGTTAGGGGTATTTTGGTCTTTTGTGAACTTTGAAAAATCTATAAATTCACACCCTTCCTTTCTAATTTTTCACACCAATCTTCTTACTCTCTCTTATCTAAACATTCTACATTTCTACAAGTTTTGCTACTATTTTCCTCTCCAATTACTACTCTTGCTAATTACTACTCTTGTTTATTAATTAGTACTTTTGCTAATTACTACTCATGTTTACTAATTACTACTCTTGTTAAATTCTAATTACTAACTATTTCTCTTATTCATTTGTACTCTCTAATTATTTTGTTTACTAATTAGTAATTAGTGAATTAATATTATTTATTTTTTACTATTACAAAGTTATTTTTAATTACTAACTCCTCCAATTTTGAATTACTAATTACTCTTATTCCCTAGTTACTCTTCAATTCTTTTTAATTGTTATTTCTAATTACTTATTACTGCTCTAGTTTTATTTTTTCAATCTAATAAAAAAGTTTAGCGTCAAATATGGCTGGAATACTGAAGAAATTAAGGCGTGGATCATCATCACGAAAAACATCATCATCAGGTCAAGCACCACCACCAGCACAAGCACCACCACCACGGCCATCACAAACACCAATCCAAGCACCACCACAACCATTCGTTCCTGGACGAATGAGTACAGGCTGTATGATAGATACCCAAGCCAATTGGGAGTTCAATCAAAACATTCCAGATATTGAATACACGCCTTCACAAGACCCCCCGCATTATAGTCAAGGACGCAGCTCGGTTGGCGAAGCTACTACTCCGTGGCATAATCTTAACCTGATGAGCGGTCATGATGGAGAAGGGCCGAGCAATGCTTCCGGTAATGAGCCAGAAGTCCAAAAGGTGAAAAAAAAGAAAGCCGAGTGTTGGAATCATTTTGATGAAATTACGGTGGACGGCATCCAAAAAGCTCGATGTAAGTACTGTGCTAAATTATTTTCTCTGGTAGTGGTAATGGACATCTTAACAGGCATTACCCTCAGTGTGCACCTCGACAAGGCCACGTCGAACCTACCCAAACACAGTTATCTTTTGACGGTAAGTTATTTGTTTATAATCAGCGAGAGCAAAGAGACGGTCTCGCTGAATTTGTTATTCACGATGAACAAGCCTTTTCTTTTGCCGATAATGCTAAGCACTCTAGATATATGAACACATACGTTCAACCTTTGTACAAAAAGGTTCATAGAAACACAACTAGATCCGATGCACTCCGACAGTATAATGCTGCTAAAGCACGCCTGATCGATTATTTCGATAATTTTGACGGTAAAGTTAGTCTTACTTCTGATATTTGGCAATCTCCGTTTACTTTTGTTAGTTATACTTGTGTGACGGCCCATTGGATTATGAACAAGAGAATCATCGCTTTCGAGCTCTTTCCTTTTCCGCATGATGGAATGAACATTGCTACTATTATATTAAAAGCATGTACCACGTTTAAATTAAAGAATAAGATTATGAGTATTAGTTTTGATAATGCTTCTAACAATACAGCTGCTGTTGCTGCTTTAAAGGAGAGCCTCAAACCTGTACTTTCTGGTCAATTATTTCATGTTCGTTGTGTTTGTCATATAATTAATTTAATTGTTCAAGATGGTTTAGCTGCTGCAGGAGATATTCTTGTCAAAATGAGGGGTATGACAGCGTATGTTAATAGTTCGGTCCGAGAACACAACAATTTAAAACGTTGTGTGTTCAATATAATATGCCTCGCAGGAGAGCAGTTACAGATGTGGTCCACAGGTGGAACTCTACATACCATATGCTTTTACACATTCTGGCATACAAAGAAGTCTATACGCATTTTCTACTAACCTCGTTCCCAGCCGGCTTGCCAACTCAAGAGGAATGGCAGATGGCCACATACCTAGCTGAATTTTTGGAGGTATTTTACACGTCTACCAATTTATTGTCTGGTACGTACTATCCCACCTCTCCTCTCGCTGTAATAGAAATTCTCAAGATGGCTACAATGTTAACAAAATGGAGATATATAGGACCCTTTAAGGAAATAGTAAAAGTGATGGATGAAAAGTTTAATAAATATTGGAGTGAACTGCCTGTTATTTTTGCTGTGGCTACTTGTTTAGATCCTAGGTTAAAGTTGCATGGCGTGAACGTCTCGATACAAGAGATATCGAAATTAATGTGCTACTCAGTAGAGGACACAACCAACCTCACAGCGAAAGTGAGCAAGACATTTGAGGAACTGTTCAACTTCTATCGTAATTCTGCTGACGTGCGCGGCCGAGCTTCATCATCGACTGCTGAGAGGTATTATGCGCCATACCTTAAGGGCTTTGAACATCTAGTAGCAAGACAACTACCAGGTGAAGGTACTTCTAATTCGGCAGGTTCGTCTACTTTTTCCTCTTTTAATGAGATTGGTGTATATTCAAATACTGATCATTATTCTGATTTATCAATGGAAGAACAGGTTAATTTTAATTTGTTAAATTTTTGGAAACAAAATCAAAACATGTATAAAACTTTATCCCAAATTGCACGGGATGTACTGCCAGTGCAAGCCTCCACGGTTGCTTCAGAGTCGGCATTTTCAGCGAGCGGGAGGGTTTTGGATGACAGGAGGAGTCGTCTTAACCCCGAGTCGCTCGAGCTATGTGTATGTTGGAAGGATTATCTTGATGCGAAATACCGCGAGCAAGATAAACCGATTGATGATAGGAAGAGCAGTGACTCGGACGTTGAAGTACTTCTAGATGATTAGGTAATTTATTTTTATTTTCCTTTTCTCAAGTTTTAAGAATAAAAATTTTCACAAAAAATAGTTTTTTTAGAAACAAGATAGATATTTTTTCATATATATAAAAAAATAGGTAACTTCGCCTGTTTGTTTACAAGCAGCCGGTCCCAAGCCCGGATAAAAGGAGGAGGGCCTATGAACACATTTATCTTCAATTTAACTTTATCGGTTTGAATATTTGAATGCTAGAAATATTATTGTTTACATACATATTAATAATTCTAAAAATTTCACATTCGGAATGTAAAATTTTTGGAAATCAAATGTCTTAAAGGGTTTGTAGCAACCTCTTTGCAGTGATCATGGTTTTACAAAAAAGATAAGGATGTATATAGAAAAGGAGGAAGTAGACAAACTAATGAGAGAGTCACCCATGTTTAACTGCTAGCTAGTGCCCCTCTTGTGTAACGGGAACCGTACTACAACGTCAATGGGGAACCTCTTACACTAGTTTCATTTGGCGATTGAGGCTTTTGATGTTGCTCCAAGTCTCCAACCATTTAATTTATAAATGTGAATAACAAGGAGTTAAGAATAGGGAAAAAAACCAAAAAAAAATTTTGGGCCTGCGCCGGCCCAAGCCAGGCCCTAAAATATTGGGCCTAGGGCCAGGGCTTGGGCTGGGCCCAAGTATATCAGTTTTCAGGCCCGGCCCCGCCCGGTTTTCACTTCTTCTGGCCCGGCCCAGGCTCGGTTTCGTTGGAGGCCCGCTGGGCTTGGGCTGGGCCGGCCCAAGCCAGGCCCATTGACATCTCTAGGTACTGCGTATTTTTAGGTCTACGGTGGCGAAGGGGTTGAATACTAAATCGTCAGCAAATTTACCTTTTGACAGTGATGATGATGATGTGTTCATTAAGAAGGAAGATGATGATCCCAAGGATAAGGACTTGGCCGTGGATCGAAAGAGGAGTAGATCTTCTACTAAGAGGAGTGGTAGGAAGGAGAGCTATAGTGCCATGTTGTCAAGCTTCTTAGGTGGTCTTGCTGAGAGTTTGAAAAAGAGGAATGAGCTTTTTGAGAAGAGGTTGATGTCCAGTTCATCTTGGATTGAGGGTAGAGGTACCACAGATGCAACAGCTGAAAGTGATGAGTCTAAGAAGAAGGTTAAAGATGCTATTGCGTGCTTATGATCTCTTGAAGGCATTGATGGGGACCAGTATGCTAAAGGCTCTAAGAGAAGGTGTAGCGATGCACTTTGGAGGGACATGTTTATGGATATTCCGGATAGTAGGAAGGTTGACGTGGTCCGTAATTTGAAGTGATATTGGGGCATGATTACGTGTCTTTTATTGGCATGCTTATTTGAAGTGATATTATTTATTTTGATGTAATGTTATCTTTTAGTTTGTGTGCTTGAACTAGTGGGGTTTTCCCTCACTAATAATTGTAATAAATGGATTTTGTTGCGTGTTAACTATAAATTTTCTCTACCTATGTTGTTATGTTCAATTCATTAATTTTGCCTATGTTTTAATGTTGAAACATTAATATTGCCTATGTTGTAAAACAGGATGGACCGAAATATGGTTGGAATTTATAATGCTTATCAATTGCTTGATGAGTTTGAGGAAGAGGAGGAGTTTGATGTGGCAGAGGTTTTGGGCGCTATAGGATTTATGGAATATAAAGACATGTATATGTGCAAAAGGCCCATGAGAAATTCAGCACTTAGAGGAGATTATTATGTGCTAGAGTTAATTACTGCCAGTTTTTATAGCATTATGTGAACTTTTGAGGGCTGAAACTGGTTTGCAAGATTCTAGACAGCTGACCGCCCTAGAACAATTAGCAATTTTCCTGTTTATACTCGTACAAAACTCAAGCAATCGCCACGCTGCGGAGCAGTTCCAACATTCAGGCAAGACCATGTCGTATTACTTCAATCATGTTTTGAAGAAAGTGTGCAGGCTTGCACCGCGAATAATTTCGCCTCCAAATTAAAGTGAAGTTGCACAAGAAATTAAAAATAACTCCAAGTATTGGCCTTATTTTAAGGTAAACATTCATGCTGTGAATATCAAATTGTCAAATGGTTTGATATCTGTAGATGATGTGAATTTGCTTATGTGTTAGAAATGTATTGGAGCAATTGACGGTACTCATATTAATGCATGCATACCGGCGGGCGAGAAAATTGCTTACTGTGGAAAGATGGTTAACACAACGCAGAATCTCTTGTGCGTGTGTTCTTTTGACATGTGCTTCACTTTTGTTATGGCTGGTTGGGAAGGAAGTGCACATGATGCCAGAGTGATTTTTGAGGCAATTACTAACCCCGTTAATAAGTTTCCAATGCCTGTAGGAGGTACACACATCCATGCATTATAGCTAAGTTTGATCCTATATTATATCAATTCACAAGTAGTCATACTTACAACTTTTTCTCAACATTTCAGATCGTTATTATGTTGTTGATTCGGGTTATACAAACGTGATTGGGTTCCTGGCACCTTATAGAGGCGAATGATACCATTTAGAAGAGTTTGAACGAACCGGGCCACCAACAGGTATCACAGAATTGTACAATTACAAGCATTCGTCACTACGAAATATCATTGAAAGGTCCTTTGGCGTTCTAAAGAAACGCTTTTCAATTCTGAGTAAGATGCCATCCTTTTGGATTAAAACTCAAAGTTACATACCAATTGCTTGTTGCGTTATCCACAACTTTATTAGACGAGAAGATTGAGGTGATCCAAATTTTCTGGATTTTGCGAGGGAAGATATGATTGTTGACGGCTCTCAGATCGGCGGGTCACAAGATCAAAATCAAATGTATTTAAGTAACCCTCAACTGCAAAAGAGAATGGCGGAAGTTAGAAACCGCATTGCTGAAAAAATTTGGAGCCACAGACGTTGATTTTTACTGTTGAGATTCCTCGGTTTATACCACTTGAATCAAGAACTAGGAATGTAAACCATTGTAATATATTTGTTTACCTATGTTTAATTGTGTGTAAGACATTGTAAGACATCATTGTAATGTTTTTGTTTAATTATTTGTAGGACATTATTGTAATACATTTGGAGAATTATGTGTAAGACATTGTAATATATCGGTTCAATTATGTTCAATTATGTTTAAAAAAAACCAAAAGAGCTTTCCTATCAAACGCTTGGACTTTTCTGTTTTTTGAAAAAATAAACTCTGTCAAACAGCCACCAGTTTTTTAAACTGGTAAAAAAAAAACCAGAACTCTTCTTTTTTTTTTAGAAAAAAAAACTGAAAACTGAAAGTCTTACCAAACAGACCCTTAGACAAAGAAAAATAAAGTAAAAATAAATCTTCTTGTATTGAAATGAAATGTGACTACGGGGAAGGGATGACAATCTACATGATTTCTACCCTATCAAAGCTGGTAAAGTTACCTCGCGATGTAACTTGCCTTGACGATTTGGGGATGCTCGCCATTTGTATCCACGATGCAAAGAACAAAGTGAAATTTTTAGAGTGATTTGGATGGCTAGAATTCTCAAGAGAGAGTTTGGATGTCACTTCACGAGGAAATGGCGTGCAAACTCTAAAAAGAATAAGCTTAAGAAAATAGACTTAACATCTCTCCTTCAAAATGGAGGCCAAGACCCCTTTCTATAGTGCTCAGGGTCACAGATGCAGATAAGATTGGCAATGCCATTCTGCATGGCTGAAGATAAGTTAGAATAAGTGATAAAATTGAAGATTGACAAAAGTCAACTAGCTAGCCAGTTAGTTGAAAACTGGCTGGTTTACCTCATTGATTAAAAATGATTTTCCTGAATTTTGGGCATTATCTGACCCTAATTGCGGTAATTATATTTGAAATCACAAACGTGATATATCAGATTCGGGATAAGTCATTTCTTAACCATAAAATAGATTGATTTAATTTTTTTGATAAATATATATATATATATATATATATATATATATATATATATATATATATATATATATATATATATATATATCAACTTATGAAACAAAAGTACAACATATGCAAGGGGCATACCCCAGGAGTACAACAATGGAACCCAAGTCTTGCAAAGCAAGAGCTAACAAGTAGGCCTAAGCTAGGCTAAAACATGCCACACTGGCATACAAAAGAGATAAAACATAAGCACCGAACCAAAAAACCAAAAGAAGAACACTCTGCTACAGACTAGCTATAAACATGCTGAAACTGGTAGGTGCAACCCTGAATAAATACGGATGCATAATAATGACCATCAAGGAGGAACAATCTAGAGCAGTCAAGATAAGCAAACACTTGGGACATGACTTCAGGTTGGGTTTGGATTGCTATCTGGGCTTTGCTAAGTAGTTTGATGAGGACTTAACAATGAAAGTATGAGGAGGAAAACAATCCCCAAATAGAGATGTTTGCCTGGGTTTTCTCCAACCGTCTTAAAACTCAATCATCAGGAGGGTCTTGAGAAAAAAGCGTGTCAAATGTTGTTGGCTAGGGTGCGGTCTAGTAAGCTCAGCCTGATCGGGTTAGGTGGGATACCTCGGATTCGGTCAGAACATAAAACTAGTTTTTCATCGTAATCTTCGTCGGCAGTAGAGGCCTCCCCCTCCATCAACTGTTCCATGTAATCATGTCACAAAACTACAATAAAGAATCCCAAATTGAAACTAACTTTGAAACTTGCTGGATGGCTGGAACTACAAAGACGATCGGATCCATGACTGGTCAGCTATCATCAATGCAGTTAAGCCTGTGAGGTGGCAAGGGTTATTGTCAGACATTTGGCTTCACAGGAAGGGAGACCTCATCCTTGTCAATTAGGTCTTGTATGGCGTGTCGGAGTGTTATGCAATCTCTCCTTAGAGTGTCCTTCCTTGATAATAGGTGCAGAAAGCCTGCACATCATATCCTTCTAGTAATTCTAGTGGTGTAGGGTAGGCGGCAACTTAGATATCATACCCCTTCTTAACAACTGCTTGAAGACTTTAGGAAATCGTGCATTCAACTGTGTGAACTTCCCTCTTAGGCTCTGTAATGGCTTTCATGACACTATGTGGGGTGCTTGCACATTGTTGGCATTGACTGGCTTTGGTTATGTATTAGAACTCCTAGCACACACCAGCTCCGTATACCCCTGGCTTAGACTCAGGAGAGATGGTTCCCTTATTGCTGGCATCCTCTATATGTATGAGAGATCCCATAAGTGCCTTAAATGATGTATGGTTATGACCAAAGATATAGTCATGGTATACGGGGAGCAGATTGTTCCTAACAATGTTCACTTGTTCCTCCTCCATCGAATGGATCACATCTGAGCTGTCTTATTTCTTCACCTCATAATGAAGGCAGACACCAATTCTCTCGTCTCTTTTTATGTGGTTTCCATGTGTCTCTGAGTAATATGTCCAAGTCAGCATTATATTGAATTGGTTCTGATTCATTCCTTAAGGGTTTAGTGCATGCATGTACATCTTGATGTGAATTTTGGGATCCGTGGTCCCGTCGAACTTATCCATCTCTGGCATTTGAAACTTGGGATATAATATATCCTTGGGGTTCATGGTCAGGGCACTAAGGTATAGAGGGTCATTGACTTTCCTCATCTTGGCGATTTGTGATTCAATTGCCGCCAGTTTATCTTTCCACTCCAGAACTACAAGGTGTTTCACTTCCTCATCCTCAGATTTATATTGCCAATCAAACTGTGGACATTTATTTTTGTTATCTTTTTTCCCCCTCTCGCCTCTTCTTTCCTAACTATCCTCTTGAGGTTGCCTAATTCCTCGGCTGTTTGAGATTGTTGATCTGTCAAAGTTGCCAAACTGTTCTGAAGATCTTTCTGTAGTTCACTGGTAATACAAACTAAATCTGCGAGCTATGAGAATTCCTTAGATATTTGAGTTCGTAAAAGCTTTCCAGATGAGATTTATCAAAGATTTAACTACACATACCACATAAATCGAGTTGGTTGGCTTATACCATAAGCGGGACGAATGGGAACTTTTTTTGGTCATAAGGGTGTTTTCTAGATTTTTAAAAATTAAGTGGTAGGACTACGAACAGTCCGATTACCTTGAGAGGAGAACCGATTGGTCAATCAGTAAGTTTAAGGTTTTTCTTTGATTTTCTAGAAAGCACAGTTTTCAACTAACTATCTAGTCATCCTGATAGGTAAATCGACAGGTTGGCCAATAAGGTTGAGGTTTATTTATGGGAATTTTACTGGGGACAAGGTTCTAACTAACCGTCCGATCATCCAGATGGATAACTAGCTGAATGGTCAGTGGGGTTATGATTTATTTCTAGGACAAGGTTCTGATTAACTGTCCAATCATCTGAATGGATATATCGGCTAGTTGGTTACTGGGGTTAGGTTTATTTCTGGGAATTTTTGGGGACAAGGTTTTGACTAGCTGTATAATCATCCTGATGGATAAACGAGCCGGTTGGTTAGTGGGGTTGACTAGGGCATAAACTAGTGAATTTTTAATTGTTTCAAGTAATGCACCTATTGATTAACCGTCTAGTCAGCGGCGCGGTTAACCGTCCGGTTTGTCAGTTTTTTCTTTTTACAAAATTACCACTTTAGCTTATAGAATGTTGGTTGGTTTCCCTGCCAACGTGCCATAGGCCAATACAGGTACTCTCCCAATAAAGGGCAGAACACTGAATGATCCTGGTGTGTGGTTTTCTCTTGACTTTGATGAAAAGGTCACTTCATTGGCTCAACCATACCATATACCTCCCGCCCATAACTCGGGAAGTTAATAATAGGCAATCATTAGTACGCGTACAAGCCGTTCAAAATACCAAGAAGATCAGGAGGACCCTTTAGTTCGAGGTCGTGAAGTTGCGAGTACAGTCAAAAATTGCCTTGAGATAAGGAAGTTAAAGGGCTTTAACTGTTGCCCTCAAGTGGGTGGTTAGGGTAAGACGTGTGCATATGTGAGGAGTGGGATAAAAGCGCAAGTACCACAGTTATATCATACTATATAGGCCACAACATACAAAGAAAATACAACAAGGCCAATGTTCAATAAAAACTTTCCAAGTCTAATCCGCTTTATTTTCAAGTCCACAGTGGAGTCACCACTGTAGCGAATTGCCTAAAAAACCCCTAACAAGAAGGATTTTATGGAGTCACCATCTTATTTAATAAAGTAAAAACAGGAAAAACAAGAAGAAAAAAAACTAAAATGACTCTAAAATGTCCAAAGGACGAATAATCTATTAAAAACTGGGAGATGGGTTCAGGAACTAACTTACGCAACGAGAAGGTGTTAGGCACCCACTGCTCCCTTTCAATCTCTATTAGTTTCTATTGATTATTGGCCTATACAAACACGTAAAATTCAATAAATACCCTAAGTTAATTTTATATCTTTCTGCTAGTTCTCAACGTCGGGGGTTGAATCCCTTACGTATCTGGTCGGGCTAACTAGAATCAAAACCCCTGTAGTTCGACTTTGATTGTATGGGGAGTAGTCTACAATTAGGTCCTCGACTTAGACGAAGAAATATAAAAGACTTTTTCAGTTTTTATAATGGAAATGTTGCTACAGATAGAATGGAAGACAACTCTACAGTGATTCTCTATATTAGAAAGCTATTAAAGATACCTCTTGACGTAGCTTGTCTAGAAGAGTCAGGGAAGCTCTCCCAAGGATCCATGACGCAAAGACTAAACAGACTTTTAAAAGTGAGTATGAATAGCTAAGATTCTAGAGAGAGATAATTTATCACCTCGGGGTGAAATGGTACACGAGCTTTAAAGAGAATAAGCTCTCAAGGTTCAAGACCCTAACCCTTGAAAATGAAGCCCAAGGGCTCTATTTATGGAGCTCGGGGTCGTAGAATGTGATAAGATTGAGTATGTTAATCTACGAGGCTAGAGATAAGTCAGGACATTGGTTAAAGTCGCAAATTGACAAAAGTCAATTAACTATCCGGTTAGTTGAAAACAAGCCAGTTCATCACAAAAATAAAAATTATTTTTTTTCAAAATTTGAGTCATTATCTGACCCTAATTTCGGTAATCATCTCTAAATTTGCAGATAGGATGTACCATATTCGGTATTTGTCATCTTTGACTGTAGAAATCATGGATTTAATCTTTGCATCGGGGATAGTTCAAAAATTATTTTCCTAAGTTATCTAGACAAACTAAAATAAAATAAAAAATAAAATCTAGACATTGGACTGGACTGGATGATTGCACTGGACTGGACTAATAATGCATTGGACTGGACTGGAGTAAATTAATTAATTAAGTCACATTACGAGGCCTAAACTCAATAATGCCCTCTAATTAATAATAAAGCCAACTATTTATTTAATTACTAATAACTACGAAAAATGGAATGTCTATACCCTGTGCTTCTGCTTTAACAAGAGAAAGTCATTTTCTAACTCATTCTAAGTCCTCAAAGGAAAATACTTCTCATCAAACAACTTTTTAAATTGCTCCACTTGACGTATGCCCGATTAGTGCTCCTCCTTTCCTCTACTTGCCTCTAATACATCCCATCAATAGCTTACAGCTCCTCTTAGTATGAAGTAGCAAACACCATTTTTATGCTTCCCACATCCTGATACTTCAAATGCCCTCTCGATTTCCTTCATGCAAGTGATTGCCCTAATAGGATCACCTCCTCCATGAAACTCGCTAGGACGGCACCTCGAAAATTTCAAATTTTGCGCTCTTCCTTTTCTGCTACTCGGACTGTTGCAATAGCAACTACCGATTGTGTTGCTAGTGTTATTACAACTTCCCATAGAGGCCCTACCAACTCTCTTCGTAAGACCTCTCTATTAATTTCGACTCTATTATTGTTATTTCCCCACGTTTGCATCTTCTGTGTTGGCCAAAGATGCCTCAGTTGGGAGTGCTTCTTGATTGGGACCCCTTTCTTGCCTTTCTGTCGTTGGGATCGTACGTTTCTCATATTGCAACCACTAAGTTTCAATCTAAGGGAAACCGTATCAATGCTTAAGTAACTTCACAAATCCAATAGTCCTCGTCTAGAAGCATCTATCGCCACTCACTAGACATGACCCTATTGAGAGGGCAATCTTAAATTACTTGTTGCATTTTATGGACGACCTGCATAATAGCATCCACTGTGTCCTCTACCTTCCTATTTACAATCTTCTTTTCTTTTACATGTTCCATCTCTATCTTCTTCATCTTTCTATTGGTTTTAATTTTGAGCGATTATAACTGGTTTGCTAACTCATCTCTCTGCCTGGACACTTTTATATACTTCTTTCTCAAAAAATTCATCGTTTTCTTTCTAGACTTTCACTTGGGTCCATTTTTCCTTTATCTCAAGGTCGGCACTATAAATGTGCTCGACTTCCCCCCCTCTCTTTGGGACCAATTAACTTTATCGCCACTAGCTCCTCCTCTAGGTCTACCATGCCTCAGTTGACCCAGGCTTATACATCTTTGTTACCTGATATCATTACAGTCTTCCTTTTAATTCTCTTGTCGAAACCTAAGCACTCTCTAAGCTCTCATACCAATTGTGGTGCTCTCAACCATAAAGTGACATCACAAAAGCTGAGATGTCAATTTTGTCTACATCATACCCTTGTTGCAAAATACTGAGCAACTACAACATCATTAATGGACGTCACAAATGTGTTCTTACGAAAATTTTCTTATAGTACAAAACGTACTGCACCAGAAGTCTGTTAAAACTTGATACAACCTATTATTTACAACAGAACTCGCTCCGTCGTGGTGACACTTCCCTCATTGTGTCTAATTACAACTTCTCTTTACCTTTTCTAAAAGGTTCACACCGTTCAAACCTAGTATCTAAAACACATCAGATAAGGGATAAGCATAATTGCCTAGTAAGGATAATAAGTGGAGTACAATGCATAATGTGTTAGGAAATGTTAGAGAATCAATTATGACTTCTCAACGAAGGCAATAAATTTAGAAGGCCAAAGAAAAGCAAACAATAATCATGAAAAACACGAGATAATAAAATAAGAAATATCAATTAAAATAAATTGCAATGCATACCAGACTTGACATGACGCGACAGACTCTATTACCTTTTCTCCTTTGGCTGGTGATTCAATTTTCACCAACCATCCTCATATCGATGCCCCATTGCATGGGGTGTTCATCTCAGTCTCGCACAGATTGAAAGGAGATGTTTATCACAAAACGAACATACTTATGGAGTATTCAATCATAAGTCCTCAATAACTTTTCAAAGCTTCATCAACGAGGCGGACTAAGGGAAATTATTGTACCATAAGCCCTTAACAACATAACTCAAACACGGAGTACTGGGTCACAAGATCAATTGGTGTTTAAACAAGACAAAAAAAGTTCAACATAAACATCATCAACATGGAATGCTAAAAGAAACAATGAATAGCATATCAGAACCACACTATCCTTATTTGTTGGGCATTTAGCCGAAGGATATCTCGCTTTTAGTTCTCAATGAGCAAGATTACCTATTCAAATAAAACCTTACTTGATAGATAGCCTTTGAATAAATATGCACACTCTACCTTACCATTCCTGCTTATCTGCCACAACTTTGTATTATGGTTAGTTTGTTTAACCGGATTTTCCCTAACCCTTCAAAGTGCAGCAACGACACCATTCTTTTTCTTTGAGCCCATACTAGCATAGTTTTCTTGTTTTTTTATGCTCCTTCACTACTTAATAATGAGTTTTCATTAAATTTGTCACTGGATATGGAAAATTATCAAACACCCCCCTCGACATAGGTAAAATTATGAAAATAACCGTGACTCATGCACTAAAAATCACTCAAAATTAACTCAAAACATTTTTAAAATATCCTTTTAAGCAGTCGAAACCAAAAATTGGACTAAAGGTCCTTTGGGAAATTTTTGCTTGAAAACGAAAGGGAAAGATTTCCCTTTTTGTTTTTGTTTTCTTCATTATCTTCCACCGAGACATCCATTATCCACATATCCCATATTTTAATATTTAACTAGCTTAGTCATTGTAACAAGGAGGAGGTACATGGTTTTTAAATTATTTTTTATAAAATTATACAAATGCCCCTAAACTTTACATATTTATAAAAGCACCCCAAACTTTTAGAAATTATGCTTAAGCCCCAAAACTCGTCTAACCATTCTTAATTAAATTAGACATTACTGAAAATATATACTAGCACTCATTTTATCATTGTTACCACTTAAACCATAATTTACAATTACGCCCCCAAAGTTTTTCAAAATCACAAAAATGCCCCTAAGATTTCAAAATTATGTTTTTTGTCCCATAATTATTTTAGGCGTCGATACTCTACTAATACCTGAGCATTGTTCAAAATTATCTTCCGTTTATTTATTTATTTTTCAGAGCCCGGATGGTTATTTAACTGGCTCTCGAAGTTTGGGGTATTACATTCTTCCCCCCTTATAAAAATTTTATCCTCAAAATTTGCACGCGGATATCCTACCACTTATAATGTCTAGGTATTATGCTTTCGTTGCATCGTTCGGATAACTGTCATATATTAGCAGAGCTACATTCAACTTCGCACACAAATTGATGTTCTGTGAATTTAAAATCTTACTACTAAATCCGGACTCTTTTGAGTTAATATCTCATTCTAACTATTCCATAGCTTTACGAACGACAACTTCACTAGTACAAAACCCACCGAGCAGAACATACACCGCTCCGATTCCAACAGATATCCAGCAAATTAAATCAAGCTCCAATAAACAGGCTATCCCCATATTATGTTGATACTATACCGAGATCGCATCATTTGTACAACTTACTTGATATTGATAAGCTTAACTTTAAGCTTAAGGCGAATCAAAATACTCAACGATGGTCACCCCTGACCTACGATTTACCCGAGCTAACATGGGTAGGGTAATCAGTTCCTATAAGCACTTACGCCACTCAATCACCAACATAGATAATCAATCAAAGACAAAAATAGTAGCCACTAGGCTATCACTGCACACTCTAATACCTCAAATTAACGAGTCCAAATTATTGTCAAGTTCATCACTGAGAGGGGTGTTATCTTAACACAGCTTTGTATTGCATACTTACTGATATAGCTAAAAATACGCCTCCTATCTATGGACGACATGTGGAAATTATGACATGTGGTCTAGACTGGCTTATTGCTGATTAAAGCAGTTGCCATATCAGTCACCAAGCAGAATCCTAAATAGGCCCTAACTCAATCAGCAAGGATTGACATATGATCCTGGAGGATCTCAATTCGATTCTGATTAGAGTTGGGGATGACCTAGTTCTACTAGGGCTTTCCTTCCTACTGCTATATAAAGGGGTCTAACCCCTCAGGTATGGACAATTACACACACAATTACACATTGTGTCTCACTGCTTCTCCAGAGTTCTATATCATTAGCCATCTCTGACTTAAGCATCAGAGCGTTCCCCCACCGGAACCCCACCTGGCGGTCACTCCGTGTTCTCTTTTGCAGGCTTATCTCTAGTGTGGTTCCCGATCTAGTTTTCAGCTGCAACAGATTGGCGCCATCCGTGGGATCACTATAGGGAACATGGCCAATCGATCTTCTTCTAGCAACTCTTCATATAGTCGTTCTCAACATCATCACACCCGGACGAACAACTCTCGTCGACTTAGTCTTGACCAACGTTCAACACCTTCACATCGTCATACCGGCTCTGCGGAAGGTGCATACGTTAACGTAACAACTGTAACTCCCGAATAAAAAATCAGACCTTGGAAAAACCAATCTCTGACCTCTACTCTGAAAAATGGGGTCTTCATCATCTCCTAAACCGTCAGCTATTCAAAACACCCCATGCCGACCTTACAAAAGAGATCCACGAACTAAAAAAATATGGTGAATACTCTCCAACAAAAGCTCGACATGGCAGTGGCTCCGCGGTCCACTCACCATTCACATCTTGACCCCAGTGACCTTCGTCTCCGTCTCACCTCTAGATCGAGCTACGACTGCAAATACAGGTCAGCAGCCGATCTGACTTTCGTCCCAAGGAGAAGGGCAAAAAGCACGTGACCAGGAGTGGATCATGCTACTGTCGTGATCCTTCAGTCGAAGACAGTACTGACTCCTCTCCAGCACAGGCTGCCAAAGCTGAAACACCTCGAAGATCTATCCACAGAAAGAAGACACCTGAGTTTTGTACTCAAGAACGGGACCCCTGGAAGATGGTCCCTAGAGATCATCGTCCAGAGCGATCTCCCCCGAGAGAAGAAACTAGATATCCTTTATCCGAGGCCATCGAGAAGGCAAAGCTACCTCCCAATTTTTGAATGCCTCAATGTGATCTCTATGATGGAACCGGAGATCCGGGAGAATATTTCTACCAGTTTGAAACAAACATGCTCCTCCTCCAGCTCTCAGATGCTGTCATGTGCAGAGCCTTTCCTACCACTGTGAGGAAGGCTCTTTCAGAAGCACTTTGTAAGCAGTCGCTCCCGAAGGAAAAACTCGGCGAGTCTGCTGAACGTTGTGTAAGAGAAAAAAGAGTCTTTGGCATACTTTCTCAGATGATTCAACACGGCCACTTTGGAAATCCAAAACTTGGATGAGTCTGTGAAGTATACTGCATTCCTCCGCGGCCTTCAATTCACATCCAAGTTCGCATTCTCTGTGAACAAAAGTCCTCCAGGTAATATGAAATCCCTTCTCGAGAAGGCTAACAAATACATTCAAGCAGAAGAATACCTGGAGACACACAGAAGATAGCAGTAAGAAGGGAAGGAAGAACAGAAGAAGCGGTCTCGGGAATTAACTCCCCAAGGAGGAAAGCCATCAAAACATTCCAAACGTGATGAACGGCGTCCCAAAGACCCGTTTGCATCAGAAAATCTTACACCCCTCAATGCCAAACCATCACAGATACTTCACGAGATCAAAGACAATAAGGCTCTCCGATGGCCAGACAAGATGAGATCTAGGCCAAATAAGCAAAACAAGGACTTATGGTGCCACTATCATAACGATCATGGACACACATTAACAATTGTAGGTCACTTAAGCGAGCAATCGAAGCCCTTATCAAATGGGGCCAATTGAGAAAATTCATAGCGCATAAAGACGGGCGACAATAGACACCCTCGGAGGTGGAAGAAAGACAAGATCGAGAGGAGCATGTAGGGACAATCAATACCATATCTGGAGGATTAGCCGCAGGAGGATCGTCGGGAAAGTCTCGAAAAGCATACGCCAGAGAAGTGTGCATAACGAGCTAAAACCCAAGCAACAAACAGAACACTGCGCCTGTACCTATGATCTCTTTTTCTGGTGAATATTTAAAAGATGTGAAGACGCCTCATGATGACCCATTAGTCATCACAATCAAGGCCGGGAACTTTGAGGTGAAAAGAGTGTTGGCCAATAACGGAAGTTCTGCAGGAATTTTGTTTTATGACGCATTCAGGAAGATAAACATTCCGACGGACCGTCTTCGAAAGATGGATTCACCGTTGTATGGATTTTCCAACCATTCAGTTGCTGTTGAATGAATCATTCCACTCCCAGTCGCAATCGGAACACCTCCAACACAAGCCAACCTCATGCTTGATTTAGTGGTGGTAAATGTCCCCTCTGCATACAATGCCATATTGGGATGACCATCACTCAATCAGTTACAGGCTGTGGTGTCAACTTACCACCTCAAGATGAAATTCCCTATGGAACATGAAATTGGAGAGGTGAAAAGAGACCAGACTACAGCCCGTCAGTGCTACGTGACTTCATGCTGATCGAAGAACAAGGAAGCACTCGTTATCAAAAGACCTCCGAGAAGATCTTGTAAGCATTGAAGTATATCCAGGAGAAGAAGACATGACAGTTCGGATAGGTTCGAATCTTAAGGAAGACACCAAGCTCGAGCTGGTGAACCTAAGGAGATTTGGTCTTGCTCAAGTTAGAAGTCTCCGATCCAAAGGCAGCGACGGCAAAGTTATCTCCAAACTGGGAAGGACCCTATAGTGTTATAAAGGTGCTCAAACCAGGTGCCTATACACTGGGAACACTTTCTGGAGAATCAATCCCTCGAACTTAGAATGCTGAGAATTTGAAAAAATATTACCAGTAGCATCTTGCCTTGAGGCAAGACACTTCTTTTTCAGGGGGATAAGGGCCCAGACCTTATCAAAACCCCAATCTTTTAGAAATTGTCTTTAGAAACATAATTTCAAATAAATGGGTTGTTAAGCAATCCGGTGTAAACTTTATCTTCGCTCGAGCAATAAAGTTATTTCTTTCAACATTGTTATAATGTGGTACACATTTAGCAAAGTATTCTGCTCTAGCAGAATATCCACCGAACACTCTGCCCGAGCAGAGCGCCAAAATTAGACAAAACATTCTGTCCGAACAGAATGACGGCCGAACGCTCTGCCCGAGCAGAGTGCCAAATTCTTGCTTTTTTCACAAAAACGCAAGAATAAGCCAAAGGGATTAGCTACAGTTCTAAGTCCATGAAGAAACAAAAGTTAATGGAGACGTAGTCACTCCATCAAAACTTTTACTTCTTCAAATTAAGGCCGGGCGAGGGTGCTCGACTTCTTTGCCGACTTTTTAATTAACAAAGAGTTTGAGTCAAAGTA
Source organism: Escallonia herrerae (assembly GCA_033070095.1). Classification (NCBI taxonomy): domain Eukaryota; kingdom Viridiplantae; phylum Streptophyta; class Magnoliopsida; order Escalloniales; family Escalloniaceae; genus Escallonia; species Escallonia herrerae. Next base: position 214,165 of record JAVXUP010000612.1, on the reverse strand, counting down.
AATGTAAATAATGCTGTGTGAATGGTAAAGCATAAACCATGACAAACACATAGTAAAACGAAAGACCATGATGTAAAAAAGATAGAGTTTACAAAAGCCCTCGATGGGGCATCAAAGTAACTCAGTCTGAAAACAACACAACCTAGAAACAAAGTCTAACATCTAAGGCTTGAGGGCATCGCCAGAAGGACCTTCCCTTGTAATGTGAGAAGCTGCAGCATCACCTGCCTCTTATGGCAGAACAGTCTCTCCAGAAAGAGGTATCACCGCAGGCAGAACGAAGTCATCCAAGGGGATATCAGGAAAGTGCTCGGCGAACATCTCTTTGGCCTTCGCAAAACCAAGCTGGTAAATCTCAAGGCTGTCATCCGCACGCTTCTTTAGCCATTCATCCCCAGCATTCCCATCAAGGAAGTCGTGGATGCCTTGATCACGAGTCTTCTTCACCTCTTCTGCCACCCTTCTCTTTGCCCGTTCCAGCCTCCTCTCCAGAGTCTCAATCTATGCAAGGTAGTCAGTCTCTTGCTTGCTCAACTCTTCAGCACGACGGGAGGCCTCATCTGCCTCCTTAATGGCCTCCCTTTTCTATTGAGCCTCCTCAGCTGTAACTTGCCTCACCATCTCAAAACGAGACAACATTTCAGACCCGCTCGCATACATCTGGAATAAAGATTGGAAAGTTCAGCTAAAGGAAGTTAGAAAATGAATACAATGGAAAGATTAGAAGAAAGAACATTACCGTGTACACAGCCTGAGCAAAGGATTAGGCAAAGGTCTCATGAGTTTGGTTTTGGAAAACCTTCTTGTCCTGAGGAAAGCTCCGTGAACAAGGTGCTGCTCTGAGATCTGACTGTCTGGCATCCCGACATCATCACAATGAAGAGTCTATCTGGGACGGAAGATGGGATCCTTGTCGACAGATACTTTCTTAACAATCTGAGGAGAGTGGTCAGGAGGAATAACCCTTATCTTCTTCGGAGCAGGGGCAACTCTGCGCTTGGCTGCTTTTCTTTCCTCTTTCCCTTGGCTTTCTGCAAAACACCAAGAAAGCCTCCTTACGTTGCTTTTCCACTTCTGCTAGCCATCTCTGCAAGGGAGTTAGGAATCAATACAAGAGTATACATTGAAACAAAGAACCTACATCAAAGCACACCTAGAGGAATGCTCTCAGTAGGAAACGTGCTAGAGATAGTAGGTGCAGGAGGAAGAGTCAAAGCTCCCGCTGGAACAGGCTTGCGGGGAATAATCCTTGCCCATTCTAACTGCTACTCTGATAAAGGTTCATCAATGGAAAGCCCATCCGAAGTTTGATATGGCTAAGAATGTGTTTGGTAAGGTTATTAGGAGTAGGCTTGCCAGGGTTCTCAAAATCCTTACAGTAAGGATTCCATTCTCTGTCAAACGGAAGCTTCCCTTTATCAGAACGGCCAACGAAGAAGTATCTGGAGTGCCAACCTTTATTCGGCTTCGGCCCCCCTTTCAAAAGTCGTTGCCTACTGTGAATGTAGTACCATCCTGGGCAGTTGGCGACTCCTTTGACGAAACAAATTTCAAAGAACACTCTCATAAAATATGTTGTATCTGGTTTGTAGCCTGAAGTCTAAACTAGATATATGAGCCCGATAAGCTTCCTCCAACCATTGGGGACAAGCTGCCCTGGGGCCATGTGGTAATGCTTGAAGAAACGAAGAGCAAAAGGGTGAAGAGGAAGCCTGTATCCAGATTTCACCTGCTCTTTGTAGATCCCAGTTTCATTCTTCGTTGCATAATTGGCTGGTTCTTACAAACCAGGAAGACGAGCATACCAACCTTCGGGAAGAGGATATTCCTGAAGCAACTCCACCAAATCTTCAGTGGACATCTTACTCGACTTCTCATCCGCCATATACCAAGGCTTAGGATTAGCCTCATCTTCGGCTTGATCCTTTACGTCTCCTAAGGCATTCTTGGTGGGCAAAGATGGACAAGGTTGAGAAGTTGAAGGCTGAGGAGGTTGAGAGGATGAAGGAGGTTGAGAGGATGAAGGAGGTGGTAGTCCTGAAGATGAAGGTTGCGGAAGTTGTGGATTTGAAGTTCCAACTTCATTTCTTGAAGTTGAAACCCTATCTGATCTCAAAGATGAACTATTACTAATGACTATATTCTCTTTGGAAGAAGAAACAGACACCGAAGACTCGGACATGATTTCTAAACCTAGAGAAAACATGTTTCAACTTCAAAAAGAAACAGACACAGAAAACTTGAAGTGCTGAACAAAAAAAGGAGAGGAAAAGAGACTTACTTGAAGAGAAGGATGCTTCCACATGATTCGAGTAGGGTAAAAGTGAAGTGGAGATCTCCTTTTATAGAGAAAATTTTGAATAACCGTTTCTTGGGATACCCAACGGTTCATCTACCCCTTACGTGTCACAAGCTAAGAGAAGAGAAGTTTGAAACTTAAAATTTCCAGCTCAAAGGCATTAATGGCAAAAGGGACACGTAGAAATGAACATGATTCTGCCCGAGTAGAGTCGTGCCCGAACACTCTGCCCGAGCAGAGTGCCAAACAGCCGAACATGATTCTGCCCTAGCAGAATCGTGCCCGAACACTCTGCCTGAGCTGAGTGCCAAATGGCCAAACACATTTTTGCCCGAGCAGAATCGTGCTCGAACACTCTGCCCGAGCAAAGTGCCGAACGGCCGAACACAATTCTGCACGAGTAGAATCGTGCCCGAACACTCTGCCCGAGCAAAGTGCCGAACGGCCAAAACACCGGAGCAGAGTGCCGAACGGCCGAACACGATTCTGCCGGAGCAGAATCGTGCCTGAACACTCTGCCCGAGCAGAGTGCCAAACGGCCGAACACCATTCTGCCAGAGCAGAGTGCCGAATGGCGGAACACCATTATGCCGGAGCAGAGTACCAAACGGCTGAACACCATTCTGCCCGAGCAGAATCGTGCCCGAACACTCTGCCCGAGCGAAGTGACTTGTGCCCGAACACAATTCTGCCCGAGCAGAATTGTGTCTGAGCAGAATCATGGATGAACACTTTGCCCTAGTAAAGTGACTTGTGCCTGAACACAATTCTGCCTGAGCAGAATCGTGGATGAACACTTTGCCTGAGCAAAGTGACTTGTGCCCGAACGCAATTTTGCCCGAGCAGAATTGTGTCCGAGCAGAATCATTTCCAAATACAATTCTGCCTGAGCAAATTGGTTTCCAAGCAGAACTCTGCCTGAGCAGAATCTTGACCGAGCAGAACTATCTTGGGATATTTGAAATGTCATAAAAATAGATTCAATTCTGTTTTGGCATATTTCGCTATCACCAGTGGGAAAAAGTGTGCTTCCACCCGCTTCATTAAACGCTGGTGAAAGTAGGGGGCATATGATATAACTAAAAATATGCCTCCTATCTACGGACGACACGTGGCAATTATGACTTGTGGTCCAAACTGGCTTATTGCTGATTAAAGCAGTTGCCTTATCAGTCACCAAGCAGAATCCTAAATAGGCCCTAACTTAATCAGCCAGGATTGACATGTGAGGATCTCAATTCAATTCTGATTAATGTTGGGGACGACCTAGTTCTACTAGGGCTCTCCTTCCTACTGCTATATAAAGGGGTCTAACCCCTCAGGTATGGATAATGACACACACAATTACACGTTGTGTCTTACTGCTTCTTCAGAGTTCAATATCATTAGCCATCTCTGACTTAAGCATCGGAGCGTTCCCCTGCCGAAACCCCACTTGGCGGTCACTCTGTGTTCTCTTTTGCAGGCTTATCTCTGGTGTGGTTCCCGATCCAGTTTTCAGCTGCAACACTTACGGTTCTACATACACTTCACAGAATGACAGAAAACCATAGCTACAATGAGTTCGTTGCACACTCTGGTGCCTTAAATCAAATAGGTACAAACTATTACCCAAGTTATTACTGAGAGATATGTTGTCTTAACACAATGCGAAATATGATTTAACATTCACATGTCTTGCACTTCCACTTAAGTTTAAAGCCCTAAATTATCACATTACTTCTAATTCACAGTTACATTATTTTCAAACATCTTATAGCCTTGCTTCAATCATCTGTTTGAGTTAAACCGTTAAAATCTTCCGATTTCAAAAGCAAATAACCAGCGGTCTATTACCGCAGGTTCAGCCAAATTTCTATTTTATACGGAATCATTGAATAGCTTATCCAAACTTAATCACGTTTTTAGAGTCCCTTCTTGCTCACAGATTATCTGAGGCTCAGGAATCTACCTAACCTCATATCCAGGTAGGGGAAACCATACCAATAATAATGATAACAATAATTGCAATCAGACAATCGAAGCAAAAAAATCTTTGACAAAAATCATGCATATTGGCTCCCAGGGTTCCCAACAGAATTCTGTGGCATTCCAGAAGAAACGACGGACACAGAAATGATGATATAGCTCTTTCAAAGCAAAGTCAACCCAAAGACTCGAAATAATCAAAATCGGAAGGAGTTATTGGTCCTTAATAAGATTCGTAGCTTCCCCATGGGCAGTGGGTCAGATACTACCCCCATCAAGTCCAAATAGATTTGAAAGGACAGATAAATATTTCGAAAAGGAATAAAATGACTCGGCACGAATGACATCTTCTCTGACGTCTCAGCGTAAGCTGACATTAAATTGAGGCGTCCTTAAGTTCAACATACAGAAGAATGAATGAGATGAAGAGTAAAATTTCAAATTCCTTCTTGTACCTTTAAACCAAATTTTTAGTCTTAACACCAGTCATTAGCAAATCACTAATTCATACCTAGTATAATATCAAAATCCTGAACAACAAATGGAGTGAGGTCCATAGAAGGTTTCCCTATCCCTATCCCAAACATAGACTGTTCATTCACAGAGTACCGCAAAACAGTCAAAAACTCTCCCAACGGAGTACTTATCACAATATCTGTTCTTAAAGGACAGATCTTCATCCTCAATCTCTATGCCAAGGTAACAGATGTAAAAATATGATGCTCCTAACTTAAATAGTATACACGCATCTAGTGGGCTAACCTATAAAGTGCCTGGCACCACGTTATCGGATGTGACAACATCCTAAGTAGTCATTCAACAAACTCGAACTGATATTCTAAGCCTCAGCCCCTACTGACCTTGTCCTCTTCCTGTCGAGGAACTATGCTCGCTGTCACACCAACTATTGGTGCATAAAAATTGATTGATTATTTCTGCCAAATAGACAGTTTCAAAATTAATGTTTCATATTGCCGTGCTTAAAACATCATCCGGTCAATTTATAGCATAACACAGTACTCTGACTTCTTTCATATGTGACAAATGGGGTGGATAAAAAAGTTGACCTACCACCTTGACCAGCACTCTATATAGGTCAAACTCCCGAACCATGCGACAGTTCAAGTCTCGTACTCTGAGCGGATCAAGTGCCTATACACTGCGCTCTCCTAAACCTCATATCATGCCTCAATTGAATTTTAGAACTCTGTCCAGATCACCAGATAGCCTAACCGAAGTGGGCCTGAATCCTTGATCCTGCCCCAACCTTTCACCTTGGGCACCATGCTATGCTGACTGTAAAACATTTTACTGATGACTGCTAGCTCCTACAAATCTCTTCTTTAAAAATTGTTACTTGTCTCTCTTCTATCTGCCGTGTGTTTAATCATGCCTTCCTCCATTATTAGACTTAGAATGTTCTAAGACACATACCGAATAAAAACATTCAATATAGCTCGTCCATCGAGCTGGGGTCACTGCATCCTGCAATACAGGCCTAAGCCCCCATTCAGACTTTTGGTAACTATCTGCTTCGATCAACAACTTCCTTATTGCCAATCTAGCAAAACAAGAAATTTCATCTCTACCTTGTCCATCAACTCTAAATCTGTTATTTCACGTTAACAATTCCCTCACATCTGTTCATGAAATCTCGCAAAATACCGGTCAAAAATAATTCTCTAAAAGGTTCCCAACGACAGAAATCAATTTTTGATAAGTCAGATTCTTCGATACTCTTTCCACCCCTGATTGACCTCGTTTCTCAATTTATATACGGCAATTTCAATCCTTTGTCACTTCACCTACAATTGCTCAAACTCGTACAATCAGTTGCTTAAAATTTCCTTCATTTTGCTAATCCGGTTCGCTGTCCCTATAGGGTCCAACAACACCCTATAGCTAGTCATTTCATTTATTAAGTTTGCCCAAGACACTCTCATCTTGAGGTTATGGTTGTGGTTAGGGCGGATTCGGTACTCCTTGTAGTTGGTTGGCCAGATTCTATGTCATCAAAGTCAGAATCGGATTCATATGGTTTAGAACCGCAACCATCAATTTTGCGGTCCATTGTTCCCTTATTAGGTAGCCTCTACAATCATAAAACCTCCATACAGTACATTTTCCAATCTAAAGATTTTTTGGTCAAGTCTCTTCAATATCGGGGATAAGATCCCTGCTCATCTTATAAAAACATGTTAGAATCACATCTATCGGGGACCCTAGGCCCTGCGTACCATCTTCACCGCCAGTGCTCTGAGTACAGACCGTACTAATACAATAAACAGTTATCAAAGTTATCTCAACTCTGGTCTAAAGAACAACATAATGACCAGCCAAAGGCAAACTTCTTAATATTACCATAATCCTACTCCCTCTCCTTAATCGGAATACAATTCCATAGAAATGTGTTACATTTACTCTGTGGTTCCGTGCCAACAGAATCATAAGTCTATCCTCTTAATTTCATAGGACCGAACTGCTCTGAAACCAACTGTAACGCCTCCAAAAATATAAAGCTCCGCCGCCCCGAACTCCCTGGTCGTTAACCTACCGGATCATATCAACATGTCAAATCTGTTCACTGACTCATGCCTCAAAACATTTAATCTGATACCAACTCAAATTCTTCAAATACAAGTTCACAAAACAGCTTAAACTTGGTCTATTAAAACCTAGGTTCTTTATAGCTCGAGTCCTTATAAAGCAAGGTAACAGTCCCGATCCACGCCAATACACCAATCCGTATTCCTTAAAATACAAGATTACAATAACTGCTCAGACTTAACTATTAAAACCTAGGTTCTCAATAATTGAAGTCCTGATAGAATGAAGCAACAGTACGAACCCGCACAGGGGTCACATTACCCAGTAGTGGTGGGCTCATCGGAATTTCACACAGACTCTAATCCATTCCCGAACATGCGACAGCTGATGGTCACCTGCAGAAGGGAGTCAAACGAAGGGTGAGCTTTTGAGAGCTCAGTAAGGTCGTACAAGGACTACAAAAAGATCTTACAAACAACTTTAACGGATCCAACTGACGATGATTTTTGAAATACCTCAAACGATTTGAAGAGCTCAATAATTTTTCAAGATGATCAAAATTCATCACAGATAGATACCAAAATTACAATCACATGGTTTCCAAACAATCAGTAAAAGATCACTTCCAAAATCATCATTTCCAAAGTACCATAAAAATTCCTCAGGGGATTCTAGCACAAGCACAAATCATTAAGAGATACCGTCCAATCATTTCTTCCCACACATCGGCTGTTCCATCAAGGCACTAGCCCACACCAATATACCTGCTAGTCTGTCAAGGCACTAGCCCATGCCAATACACCGGCTAGCCTGCCAGGGCACTAGCCCATGCCAATACACCGGCTAGCTCGTCAGGGTACTAGCTCACACCAATATCCTCCAACATATACCAACTCCGCCAAAACACACCAATGCAGAATCTCATGTGAATGTACATAATGCAATAATCGATAACATAATGAATAAATCGACACTCAATGAGCAATAAATACTGAGCGTCGAATAAGATTTTCCAAAAAACGTGCAAAGCTCAAAATAGGGTATTTAAAAGCAAATGATGTGTACTAATTACAATTATAACAGATGCCAAAGAAAATTTGATAACAATTCAAAAAAACATATACGAAGAAAATTTGATGAGTTGGGTTTCGAATAGAAATCTCTTACCTTGATTCGCAGCTAAATTATCCTAACCAGAAAGTCTTTAACTTTAACCTAAACAAAATAATTAAATCGTCGAAATACATCCTACAATACAATATATTAACTTAATACGTACTCACACATATTCCCAAAAATGAACCTCCCTCACTGCATATGTGAAATTACCAAAACACCCTTAGGCACAAAAATTACCAAAATGCCCCTCTCAGACTTAGATCACCTTCTTGTAAGTAGAATCACCCAAATAACCCTATTGTATGTCAATTCACGCAAAAATACCTTTCTTAGGTCAAATAACCAAACTACCCTCTTCGGGGTGTTAAATTACCAAAACACCCCTGGGGTTTCTGGGACCAGAAAAATTCTAAAAATATCTTAAAATGCTTTTTAATGCATCCTAATATCATTTCTGGCCTAAAAATTATTTTAGAGAATTTTTGCCCGAAAATCTCGAACCGATGTCCGGACCGAGAGCTAAAAGGTTAGTTTTGGGGAAAAAAACTTATCGGCCTTAGAATGGCACAAAATTTTAGACAATGAATCAAACCAGTAAAACAATATTTTTCTAAAATTTTCAGATCAAAATAACCTGGTTTGCTATGTTAATCGGTACACCAATTTAGCGCCCTTTGCAGATACCGAAAATTTCAGAGCGTACGTCTCGTAAAAATATCAGGTATTACTTTGTCTAATTTTGGCTCTAACTATTATAAAAATTCATGAAAAAAACTGCATAAAGTAATTTTGATCTTTACCAACAATAACGACTACTATTCAAATTTGGGCACACACTATTGCACCTTAAGAACACACATTTTCTTCTTCCTTCGGCCATGATGTTCATCCCACCAACACTTCATGAACCCAGTTGATTCACTTCCAATCCGTTCTAAATTATTATGAATGCATTATATTATCTTAATTATACTCTAACACACCCTTAAACACACAATTGAACCCACAATCCTTCACCTACCACCATAGCCGAACCATAAACACACACAAGAACACACCCTCTGCACACACACTCACACACCGTCACAGTAAACACACTAAAAGACACACAAAATCCTGAATTACTCGACAACACAACAACGAACACTTGTTTATACAAACTGGTGCACCTTTGATCCATTTTTAGACATAAGTACCACACATATACTCTCGCATACACAATGTCTTCCCCCCAACTAGTCACTGAAATCCTTCCCCTCCCCTCATACTCACTTATTAACATTTAATCCTACGAATCATGCTCATAAAATAGCTGAAAACACACACACACACACACACACACACACATAAATACTTGCAACTCTCTCACTGTCTAACTATAATATCCCGAACTTTAGGAGCTGTTTAAAATAGACATTCATGACCCAAAAAATAAACTGGCCCTAATTTTGAGCAATGCTCACGTATTAGTACAGTATGGGAGCTTAAAACAATTTTGGGGCAAATTTTTAATTTTTAAATTTTTGGGGGCATTTCCATAATTTTGAAAAAAACCTTGGGGGCATAATGGTAAATTGATGATTTTAGCGATGAAATTTTTTAAAATGAATGATAGTGTATATTTTAGTGATGTCTAACGAAATTGATCAAGTTAGACTAAATTTGGGGCTTTGATGTAATTATAAAAAAAAGTTTGGGGTTATTTTGTAATTATGTAAATTTTGAGGGGTTAATTTGCAATTATGGGGAAAATGGTATAAGGTGTCAAATGTTAGAGAAAACTATTCTGGGAGTGACACCTCTTGCTATTTGGTGTGATGACTAATGCCTTTAATGATAAACTAAGGAAGAAGATAAGTTTGTTAAGGAAAATAAAAGTAAGAGGAATATAAAAAAAAAGAAAATTTGGGGAAACAAAGGAAGAACACAGGGGAAGAACAGTGACAGTGGAGCAGAACATAGCTTCTCAGGAAAGCAAAAAATCAGGAAAGAAAAAGGGGAAATCGAGCCTAATTTCGAGAGGTGAGTTTGTAAAAAACCTAAATCTTAATAGTTCCAGTTTGAGTAGTTTTGTAATATTGAATGTGAAGAGTTTGAGTTGATATCAGATTCACTATTTTGGAAGTATGTGTTAGTGAACAGGATTTGACAGGTTTGATGTGATCCGATAAGTTAACGACCCGGGAGTTCGGGGCGGTGGAGCTCTGGATTCCGGGGGCGTTACAGTTGGAATCAGAGCAGTTCGGTCTTATGGTATTAAAGGTTTAAGTGTATGATTCTGTAGGCACAAAACCAAGTTTAAGTATATGGTTTGGTAGTCACAGAACCACAGGGTATAGGTAACACAATTCTGTAGATTCGTATCCTGTTAACGAGAGCGGGGTAGGATGATGGTAAAGTTAAGAAGTCTGCCTTTAAAGTTGAGAAGTCTACCTTTAGCTTGTAATTATACTGTTCTTTAGACATGTGTCGTGTACACTGATCACTGTTCATTGTACCGGTATGGCTCGCTCTCGTAGCACTGGAAGCAGAGATAGTACGAAAGGCCTGGAGGTCCCCAATAGGGAGGTATATCCACCTAACGAGGAGGAGCAGTAGAACCCAAAACCAATAATTGCAGTTCTAAACACTATGAACCAGATTTTGACCGTGATGGCACAAAATCTGGCTAACCAACAGCAAGGATTACAGAATCCAGTTCAACCACAGCCACAACCTCAAGACTAGAGTACCCTAGGTGAATTTGCCAAACAAGATGTGCCTAGCTTTAGGGGGTCATTGGACCCTATGGAGGCAGAGAACTAGATTGACGAAATGGAGAAAATCTTTCAAACCATGCACTGCAGCGAGAGGTAAAAGGTTGAATTTGCTCTCTATAAACTTAGGGATGAGTCTGAAGAGTGGTGGAAATGGTGGAAAGGAGTTCGACTCGCCAACAATTGGATGAGATGACTTGGGAACAGTTCAGAGAATTGTTCTTTGACCGGTATTTCTCGATGAACTATTGTGAACGAATGTTGAGAGAATTTATCATTGTGATGCAAGGAGATCAAGAATCGGTAGATGAATTCAAAATGAGGTTTTCATGCCTTGCCAAATTTGCAATGTGGATGTTGCCAACCGAAGAGGATAAGTGTCAGAAGTTTGAGTGGGGCCTTAGGCCAGGATTAAGGGATGAAGTGATTTCTACTAGATTAACAAGCTATGAAGAATGTGTAGACTTGGCGCGTGCGTTGGAGTGATCCAAGTCCAACAGCAAGGGACAGTATGAACATAAGCAAGATAGATAAAAGAAAACTAGGGAAGAGTTTTCTCGGGGTGAATTTGTAGAGGCTGCCAAGCGTCAGCAGTTTGCACAGTCAGTACAACTGGATACCCAAGGCCTCGGGATGGGGCAGAATCAGCAGTTTAGGTTAGCATCAGCTCAGGGGCCTAGACCTGGGCAGAGTATGGGATTTGGAGGAGCGCAGAGTGTAGGTGCTCGACCAGCCCAGAATATTAGATTTGGACCCTCACCAAATTCTAGAATTCAACCTATATGGCGTACTGGTCAAGGTAGTAGGTCAACTTCTTTGGATACCCCATGCATCATGAGCAGGAAGTATCACGTCGGTGGGCCATGTTACAGAGTTACCGGTGGGTGCTTTCGGTGCAGCAGTGTGGAACATCGAATCTGAAACTGTTCAGTTGTTAGGAATAATCAGCCAACTTCCCATCCCGCACCTATAACAAGCGTATCAACAAGCAAAGGTCCTCGTCGGGGAAGAGGCCAAGGTTGACAAGAGCAGATTCACCAGTCTCAAGTCCAACGGGAGCTGAGGCCCCGGACATCAGTTAGAGTTTATTCAATGTCCACTCAGGGTGCTGCTACATCCGATGTCATGGTGTTAGGTACACTATAGGTTAACCCATAAGATGCTTGGATAATGTTTGAATCCGGAACGACGTATTCTTTGGTCTCCTTTACTTTTGCATAGTTATTAAGGGTGAGAACCCTTACCTTTTGAACTGTTTCTTTTTTGCGATAAGTGCTTGTTCCCAACCTATTCTGGTCGTACCCAAGGGCCCAATAAGGGTCCCATTTCACGCGAACACGTCAACGGATTCAACAGTCAATTCTTCAACGCTTTGAACCGGTCAAAGTGCGGGAGCCCTAGTCACGTGCATTCTTTGCTTCACACGCCTCAGGTTCGACTTAGTCACCAATTATTTTACATCAACGTCACTCATAGTAGCACGTTCGTCACACCAAAACCACCCGAGAACTTCTTCACCAAAAACATCGATCGACGGCGCAACGGGGGCAACGGGGTCAAGGGGCAAAGGCCTTGGCCAACCCCATGGGGTCGGCCTTGGCCTCACCCAAGGCCATGGGGTCGGCCTCAGCCTCCCATGGGAGGTTGGCTTTGGCCTTTCCCCCCCGGTTGTTCACTCCTCGCGCAAAGTCCCTTTTGCACTTTGTTCACTTCATACACTTCGTATGTGACTTAGGCACCTTGTTCGTCACATGGGTATGATTCATGTCCACACGCTCGTCGCAATGCAACTTTCGGATTTGTCATTGCCCATCAAAACACTATCCGTCGGCGCGCCCAAAGTTCACCCAAAGGGGGAGTGGCCTTCGCCTCCCTTCATGGGAGTTGGCCATTGGCCTTGGCCACCCCTTAGGGTCGGCCTCGGCCTCACCAGGGGGTCGGCCTCGGCCTCCCCAGGGGTGGTGGCCTTGACCTTCCCCCATTTTTAGCCTATGGCCTCCGCTCCCTCGCGCACTTGTTTTCTCAAGTCTTTGCACCTCTGTGATGTTTATGGACGTTCGTGCATGAACCTCGCGATGTCTGTCGTGCATCATCCTCGCGACGTCCGTCGTCCATCATCCTCGCGACGTCCGTCGTCCATCATCCTCGCGACGTCCGTCGTCCATCAACCTCGCGACGTCTGTCCTCCATCATCCTCGCGACGTCCGTCGTCCATCAACCTCGCGACGTTCGTCGCAGCGCTCATGCGCCATCTTCATGATGCGTGCCCCCGGCACCAACTATAGCTTCGCGACCTTCGTCGCCGCGCCCGTGCGCCATTCTCATCATATGTGCCCCGGCACCAAGTATTGCTTCGCGACGTTCGTCGCCGCACCACTTTCATAACATGTGCCCCGGCACCAAGTATTGCTCCGCGACGTTCGTCGCCGCACCCATGCACCATCTTCATGATACGTGCCCCGGCACCAAGTATAGCTTCGCGACCTTCGTCGCCGCGCCCATCCGCCATTCTTATGACATGTGCCCCGGCACCGAGTATATGCTTTGCGACCTTCGTCACCGCGCCCATCCGCCATTCTTATGACATGTGCCCCGGCACCAACTATTGCTCCACGACGTTCGTCGCCGCACCCATGCGCCATCTTCATGATACGTGCCCCGGCACCAAGTATATGCTTCGCAACCTTCGTCGCCGTGCCCATGTGCCATTCTTATGACATGTGCCCTGGCACCAAGTATTGCTCCGCGACGTTCGTCGCCGGGCCCATGCGCCATCTTCATGATACGTGCCCCGGCACCAAGTATTATCTTCGTGACCTTCGTCGCCGCGCCCATGCGCCATTCTTATCACATGTGTCCCGGCACCAAGTATTGCTTCGCGATGTTCATCGCCGCACCACTTTCATAACATGTGCCCCGGCACCAAGTATTGCTCCGCGACGTTCGTCGCCGCACCCATACTCCATCTTCATGATACGTGCCCCGGCACCAAGTATAGCTTCGCGACCTTCATCGCCGCGCTCATGCGCCATTCTTATCACATGTGCCCCGGCACCAAGTATATACTTTGCGACCTTCGTCTCCGCGCCCATGCGCCATTCTTATGACATGAGCCCCGGCACCAAGTATTGCTCCGCGACGTTCGTCGCCGCACCCATGCGCCATCTTCATGATACGTGCCCTGGCACCAAGTATATGCTTCGCGACCTTCGTCGCCGCGCCCATGCGCCATTCTTATGACATGTGCCCCGGCACCAAGTATGGTCCGCGACGTTCGTCGCCGCGCCCATGCGCCATCTTCATGATACGTGCCCCGGCACCAAGTATTGTCTTCGCAACCTTCGTCGCCGCGCCCATGTGCCATTCTTATGACATGTGTCCCGCCACCAAGTATTGCTTCGCGACCTTCGTCGCCATGCCCGTGCGCCATCTTCATGATACGTGCCCCCGGCACCAAGTATAGCTCTGCGACGTTCGTCGCCGCGCCCATGCGCCATCTTCATGATACGTGCCCCCGGCACCAAGTATAGCTCTGCAACGTTCGTCGCCGCACCCGTGCGCCATTCGTCGCCGCGCCCGTGCGCCATGTTCATGATACGTGCCCACGGCAGCAACTATAGCTCCGCAACGTTCGTCGCCGCGCCCGTACGCCATCTTCATGATACGTGCCCCCGGCACCAAGTATATGCTCCGGGACCTTCGTCGCCGCACCTATGTGCCATTCTTATCACATGTGCCCCGGCACAAAGTATTGCTTCGCGACATTCGTCGCCGCACAACTTTCATAACACGTGCCTCGGCACAAAGTATTGTTTCCATGACGTTCGTCTCTGCGCCAATGCGCCATTCTCATGATACGTGCCCCCAGCACCAAGTATTGCTCCGCGACGTTCGTCGCCACGCCCGTGCGCCATCTTCATGATACGTGCCCCAGCACCAAGTATTGCTTCTCGACGTTCGTCGCCGAACCACTCTCATCACATGTGCTCCGGCACCAAGAATTGTCCCCGCGACATTCGTCGCCGCGCCCATGCGCAACAATCATGATACAGGCCTTCGGGCATCACACTTATTCACCACACCATGTGCCTCCACCATGGACGTGGAACATGCTTCGACCCACTCTCTGAAGTGTGCAGCATCACGGGGGGCTTCGTTCGTAGTGCTCCGGCACGAGGACCCCTCGTAACGGGATGGGCTCACAACCTTGAAGCCATCGCCGGCACAATCAACTACGGGATGGGCTCACAATCTTGAAGCCATCGCCGGCACAATCAACTACGGGATGGGCGTAACCTTGAAGCCATCGCCGGCACAATCAACTACGGGATGGGCTCACAACCTTGAGCCATTGCCGGCACAGCACAATCAACTACGGGATGGGCTCACAATCTCGAAGCCATCGCCGACACAATCAACTACGGGATGGGCTCACAACCTTGAAGCCATCGTCGGCACAATCAACTACGGGATGGGCACACAACTTTGAAGCCATCGCCGCCACAATCAACTACGGGATGGGTTCACAACCTTGAAGCCATTGCCGGCACAATCAACTACGGGATGGGCTCACAACCTTGAGCCATCGCCGGCACAATCAACTACGGGATGGGCTCACAACCTTGAAGCCATCGCCGGCACAATCAACTACGAGATGGGCTCACAACCTTGAAGCCATCGCCGGCACAATCAACTACGGGATGGGCTTACAACCTTAAAGTTATCGCCGGAACAATCAATTACGGGATGGGCTCACAACCTTAAAGCCATCGCCGTCACAGTCACGGGGGTGGTTCCGGCATGAGGACCCCTCGTCACGGACCCTGAGCACTGAGTGGCGAGCATGTCCACTCATGTTACCATTAATCGTCGACACCACCAAGGCAATGACCCCCAGGTCACTTCGGGACGAGAGCAGGTCCTTAGAGGGCGTGGCACCTAGTCCGCTTGACAGTTGGCTACAGGGGCAACCCTTACCACTATCAGGTTCTCCGTGTGTCTCTTGACGCACTTAGTGGGACTCTACACGGGCTTGGATTGGAGGCTAGATCAAGGGGTTTCTCTGGCCACACCGACGCTGTGGGAGCCAATCTTTCCAGACAGACAGAGCGAGGCTGTGTGGGGCAGGGCAGGTGAATATGCTATTCGATAGTCCGTGGAGCACCGACAGTTGTGGACCCCTCGGTGACGTGTCACTCCTGGGGAGCACCACGTGTCGCATGATGACATCATCATCTCAACCTCTATAAATAGAGGTCTTGAGAATTCATTTGGACGGTTTGGACATTTTCAAAACACTCTCACTTTCTCACTCTAGAATCCTATAAAGAGAAACATACAGGACCCTGACTTTGGACCTAAGCTCGGACTGTGACTGTCGTTGTGTATTCACCCTACGCCATCGCCCTTCACAGCACTGCCATCCTCAAGCTCTGTCTGGGAAGCCCTTGGTCTCTGCCCTTGCTCTGCCCTTGCTGTGCCTCACATCAACATACTTGGCATCTGAGTCGAATTGCATTCCTTGTGGCACCTCCACGTCGACTGCGAACCCACTTTCCTTGGCATCAGTGCTCCATTGGGAGAGCCCTTGACTGTTTTGACAGTTTTCTGTGATTGTTCAGTCTATATTTGGGATAAAGATTCTTCTATGGACCTCGTACCCTAGTCGTATTTGAAAAGTTTAGAAGGTATAAACAGTAGTTAAGTTGGTGATTTGATGTATGAGTAAGAGTACTATTTTGGAAATATGCCTAGTGTTAAGACTGAAGGTTTGGTTTAAGGGTACAAGAAGGGATTAGAAATTTTACTCTGTCATCTGATTTATTCTTTTGCATATTGAACTCAAGGACGACTTAATTGAATGTTAGCTTACACTGAGACGTCAGCGAAGATGTCACTCATGACGAGACATCTTATTCCTTTTCAGAATATTTATCTATCTTTTCAAATCAATTGGACTTGATGGGGTAGTATCTGACCCACTGGCCATGGGAAAGTTACGAATCTTATTAAGGACCAATAACTCCTTCTGATTTTGATTGTTCCGAGTTGTTGAGTTGACTTTACTTTGCCAGACCTATATCATTGTTTCTGTGTCCGTCGTTTCTTCTGGAATATCACAGAATTCTGTTGTGAACCCCGGCATATGCATGATTTTTGTTAAAGAAATTTTGTGTGTTTGATTGCATGATTATGATTATTGTTATCATTATTGGTATAGTTTCCCATACCTAGATATGAGGTTATTTAGATTCTTAAGCCTCAGATAAAGTGAGCAAGAATAAATTCTGGGAACGTGAATTAGGTTTGGATAAGTTATTCAGTGATTTGGTATAAGATTAGATCTAGACTGAATACATGGTGATAGACTGTATGTATTTGCTTTTGGGAGCAGAACGGTTTTAAACGTTTAACTGGAACAGATGATTGAAACACAAGGCTATGAGATTTTTGGTAGATAATGTGACTATGAATCGGAAGTGATTTGGTAATAGCGAGTCTTATACTTGAGTGAAAATAAATGTATAGGTATTTGAAAAATCATATGTTGTGCTATGTAAGGAGAACGCATCTCTAGATGACGGATTCGATAATAGATTGGGCTCGTGAAATAGGGCACCAGAGTGTGTGGTGAAACCATAGTGGTTATAGTATTTTGTCATTCTGTGAAGTGTAAGTACGACCGTAAGTATGCAATACATAGCTATGATAAGATAACACGTCTCTCGATGATGAATTTGGCAATAATTTGGAGTCATTGTTTTGAGGTATTGGAGTGTGCAGTGAAAGTCGGGTGGCTATAACTTTTTGTCATGATTAATTATCTGTGTTGGTGATTGCGAGGTGTAAGTGCTTATAGGAATTGATTACCCTACCCATGTTAGCTGGGGTAAACGCAGGTCAGGGGGATACTATTGTTTAGTATTTCGATATGTCTTAAGCTTAAAAAGTTAAGCTTATCAACGTTAAGTAAGTTGTACAAATGATGTAATCTCTAGTATAGTATCAGCATAATGCGGGGTAGCCTGTCGTATGGGAGCTTGATTTAATTTGCTGGCTATATGCTAGATTCGGAGCAGTGTAGGTTTAGCTTAGTGGGTTTCGTATTAGCAAGTCATTGTTGAGAAATATTGGAACGGTTAGAGCACGAGTGATGATCTGATCGAACTGAGTTAGCATTACAATTAGAATATAACTGTTGCATCCGGGTGTTCGTAGAAACTAACGTGGGCACGAAGAATTGGTGTAGCATACCTACGGTGCAACGGTTATCAGAGTGGCACAGTAGAAGTGTAGTACCTAGATGTTATAAGTGATAAGATATCCGAGAGCAAATTTCGAGGACGAAATTTTTATAAGGGTGGAAGAATGTAATATCCCGAACTTCGGGAGCTGTTTAAAATAGTCATTTGTGACCCAAAAAATAAACGGGCACTAATTTTGAGCAATGCTCGCGTATTAGTACAATATGGGAGCTTAAAACAATTTTGGGGCAAAATTTTAATTTTTAAATTTTTGGGGGCATTTCCGTAATTTTGAAAAAAAACCTTGGGGGCATAATGGTAAATTGATGATTTTAGCGATGAATTTTTTTAAAATGAATGATAGTGTATATTTTAGTGATGTCTAACGAAATTGATCAAGTTAGACTAAATTTGGGGCTCTGATGTAATTATAAAAAAAAGTTTGGGGTTATTTCGTAATTATGAAAATTTTGAGGGGTTAATTTGCAATTATGGGGAAATGGTATAAGGTGTCAAATGTTAGAGAAAACTATTCTGGGAGTGAAACCTCTTGCTATTTGGTGTGATGACTAATGCCTTTAATGATAAACTAAGGAAGAAGATAAGTTTGTTAAGGAAAATAAAAGTAAGAGGAAAATAAAATAAATAAAAAAAGAAAATTTGGGGAAACAAAGGAAGAACACAGGGGAAGAACAGTGACAGTGGAGCAGAACAGAGCTTCTTAGGGAAGCAAAAAGTCAGGAAAGAAAAAGGGGAAATCGAGCCTAATTTCGAGAGGTGAGTTTGTAAAGAACCTAGATCTTAATAGTTCCAGTCTGAGTAGTTTTGTAATATTGAATGTGAAGAGTTTGAGTTGATATCGGATTCACTGTTTTGGAAGTATGTGTTAGTGAACAGGATTTGACAGGTTTGATGTGATCCGGTAAGTTAACGACCCTAGAGTTCGGGGAGGTGGAGCTCCGGATTTCGGTGGCGTTACACTAACCTTGTTCATGGCCACCCCATCCACCGTGCAAAGCTCAAACTCTCCCAAAAATTAAGATTGCAGACTAGGGAAAAGGGGAAAAAATTACCTTCAAGTTCTTCTTCACTCTCTCTCTCTCTCTCTCTCTTCAAATTATTCTGCTGAGATTTTCCCCACCCACAAAGGTTCCCCTGTTATTCTCTTCTCTTCTCTATTTCTTGTTTCTGTCTTGGTTCTTCTTAGGGAAAGATTTCCCTTTTTGTTTTTTTTCTTCATTATCTTCCACCTAGACATCCATTATCCACATATCCCATATTTTAATATTTAACTAGCTTAGTCACTGCAACAATGAGGAGGTGGCAAGACTCTAAAAACATGACTTTTAAATTATTTTTTATAAAATTATACAAATGCCCATAAACTTTACATATTTATAAAAACACCCCAAACTTTTAGAAATTACGCTTAAGCCCCGAAACTCGTCTAACCATTCTTAATTCAATTAGAAATTACAGAAAATATATACTAGCACTCATATTATCATTGTTACCACTTAAACCATAATTTACAATTATGCCCCCAAAGTTTTCCAAAATCACAAAAATGCCCCCAAAATTTCAAAATTATGCTTTTGTCCAAAAATTATTTTAGGCGCCGAGACTCTACTAATACCCGAGCATTGTTCAAAATTATCTTTCATTTATTTTTCAGAGCCCGAATTGTTATTTAACCGACTCCCGAAGTTTGGGGTATTACATTCTTCCCCCCTATAAAAATTTCGTCCTCGAAATTTGCTCGCGGATATCCTATCAGTTATAATGTCTGGGTATTATGCTTCTCTTGCATTGTTCAGATAATTGTCATATATTAGCGGAGGTACATTCAACTTTGCACACAAATTCCTGTTCAGTGAATACCCGACGCAACTATTAATTTAAAATCTTACTGCTAAATCGGGACTCTTTTGAGTGAATATCTCATTCTAACTATTCCATAACTTTACGAACGACAACTTCGCTAGTACAAAAGCCACCTAGCAGAACATACACTGCTCCGATTCCAGCACATATACAGCAAATTAAATCAAGCTCCACTACAACAGGCTGTCCCCACATTATGTTGATACTATACCGAGATCGCATCATTTGTACAACTTAGTTAATATTGATAAGCTTAACTTTAAGCTTAAGGCGAATCGAAATACTCAACAATGGTCAAACCTGACCTACAGTTTACCCGAGCTAACATGGGTAGGGTAATCAGTTCCTATAAGCACTTACACCTCTCAATCACCAACATAGATAATCAATCAAAGACAAAAATAGTAGCCACTAGGCTTTCACTGCACACTCTAATACCTCAAAACAATGAGTCCAAATTATTGTCAAGTTCATTATCGAGAGGCATGTTATCTTAACATAGCTTTGTATTGCATACTTACGGTTCTACTTACACTTCACAGAATGACAGAAAACCATAGCTACTATAAGTTCATTGCACACTTTGGTGCCTTAAATCAAATAGGTCCAAACTATTACCCGAGTTATTACAGAGAGATGTGTTGTCTTAACAGAATGCGAAATATGATTTGGCATTCATTTGTCTTGCACTTCCACTAAAGTTTAAAGCCTTACAAACATCTTAAGCCTTGCTTCAATCATCTGTTTCAGTTAAACCGTTAAAATCTTTCGATTTCAAAAGCAAATAACCAGCGGTCTATTACCGCAGGTTCAGCCAAATTTCTATTTTATATAGAATCATCGAATAGCTTATCCAAACTTAATCACGTTTCTAGAGTCTCTTCGCGCTCACAGATTATTTGAGGCTCAGGAATCTACCAAACCTCATATCCAAGTAGGGGAAACAATACCAATAATGATAACAATAATTGCAATCAGACCATCGAAGCACAAAAATCATTAACAAAAATCATGCATATTGGCTCTCGAGGTTCACAACAGAATTCTGTGACATTCCAGAAGAAACGACGGACATAGAATTGATGATATAGCTCTTGCAAAGCAAAGTCAACCCAAAGACTCGAAATAATCAAAATCGGAAGGAGTTATTGGTCCTTAATAAGATTCGTAGCTTCCCCATGGCCAGTGGGTCAGATACTGCCCCATCAAGTCCAAATAGATTCGAAAGGACAGATAAATATTTTGAAAAGTAATAAAATGACTCGGCATGAATGACATCTTCTTTGACGTCTCAGCGTAAGCTGACATTCAATTGAGGCATCCTTAAGTTCAATATACAGAAGAATGAATGAGATGACGGAGTAAAATTTCAAATTCCTTCTTGTACCTTTAAACCACATTTTTAGTCTTAACACCAGTCATTTTTCAAAATACTATTCTTACTCATAAATCAAACCATCCACTTAAAAATAACTGCTCATACCTTATAAACTTCCCAAATACGACTAGGGTTTTCCCAAACATTACACGGATGGGTGATTAGCAAATCACTAATTCATACCTAGTATAATATCAAAATCCTGAACAACAAATGGAGTGAGGTCCATAGAAGGTTTCCCTATCCCTATCCCAAACATAGACTGTTCATTCACAGAGTACTTCAAAACAGTCAAAAATTCTCCCAACGGAGTACTTATCACAATATCTGTTCTTAAAGGACGGATCTTCATACTCAATCTCTATGCCAAGGTAACAGATGTAAAAATATGATGCTCCTAACTTAAATAGTATGCACTCATCTAATGGGTTAACCTATAAAGTGTCTGGACCACGTCATCGGATGTGACAACATCCTAAGTAGTCATTCAACAAACTCGAACTGATATTTTAAGCCTCAGCCCCTACTGACCTTGTCCTCTTCCTGCCAAGGAACTATGCTCGCTATCACACCAACTATATGAGCATAAAAATTGACTGATTATCTCAGCCAAACAGACAGTTTCAAAATTAATGTTTCACACTGCCTTGCTTAAAACATCATCCGGTCAATTTATAGCATAACACATGTGACAAATGGGGTGGACGAAGAAGTTGACCTACCAACTTAGGTCAAACTCCCCAACCATGAGATGGTTCAAGTCTCGTACTCTGAGCGGATCGAGCGCCTATACACTGCGCTCTCTTAAACCTCATATCATGCCTCATTGAATTTTAGAACTTTGTCCAGATCACCAGATAGCCAAACCGAAGTGGGCTTGAATCCTTGATCCTGCCCCAACCTTTCACCTTGGGCACCATGCTGTGCCGACTGTAAAACTTTTTACTGACGACTGTCAGCTCCTACAAATCTCTTCTCTGAGAATTCTTACTTGTCACTCTTCTATCTGTTGTGTGTTTACTCATTCCTTCCTCCATTATCAGTTCCAAAATGCATACCGAGTAAAAATATTCAACGTAGCTCGTCCATCGAGCTAGGGTCACCGCATCCTTCAATACAGGCCTAAGCCCCCATTCAAACTTTTGGAAGCTATCTACCTCGATCAACAACATACTTATTGCCAATCTAACAAAACAAGAAATTTCATCTCTACCTTGTCTATCAACTCTAAATCTGTTATTTCACATTAACAATTCCCTCACATCTGTTCCGGAAATCTCACAAAATACCGGTCAAAAATAATTCTCTAAAAGGTTCCCAATAACATAAATCAATTTTTGATAAGTCAGATTCTTCGATACTCTTTCCACCCCTGATTTACCTCGTTTCTCAGTTTATATACGGCAATTTCAATCATTTGTCACTTCACCTACAATTGCTCAAACTCGTACAATCAGTTGCTTAAAATTTCCTCCATTTTGCTAATGTGGTTCGTTGTCCCTATAGGGTCCATCAACACCCTATAGCTAGTCATTTCATTTATTAAGTTTGCCCAAGACACTCTCATCTCGAGGTTATGGTTGTGGTTAGGGCGGATTCGGTACTCCTTGTGGCTGGTTGGCCAGATTCTATGTCATCAAAGTCAGAATCGGATTCATATGGTTTAGAACTGCAACCATCAATTTTGCGGTCCATTGTTCCCTTATTAGGTAGCCTCTACAATCATAAAACCTCCATACAGTACATTTTCCAATCTAAATATTATTTGGTCAAGTCTCTTCAATATCGGGGATATGATCCATGCTCATCTTATAAAAACATGTTAGAATCTCATCTATTGGGGACCCCTAGGCCCTCCGTACCATCTTCACTGCCAGTGCTCCGAGTGCAGACCTTACTAATACAATAAACAGTTATTAGAGTTATCTCAACACTGGTCTAAAGAACAACACAATGACCAGCCAAAGGCAAACTTCTTAATTTTACCATAATCCTACTCCCTCTCATCAATAGGAATACGATTCCATAGAAACATGTTACATATACTCTGTGGCTCCATGCCTACAGAATCATATGCCTGTACTCTTAGTTTCAAGGACCGAACTGCTCTAATACCAACTGTAACGCCCCCAAAAATCTAGAGCTCCGCCGCCCCAAACTCCTTGATTGTTAACCTACAGGATCACATCAATCTGTCAAATCTGTTCAGTGACTCATGCCTCGAAACATTTAATCCGATACCAACTCAAATTCTTCAAATACAAGTTCACAAAATTGCTTAAACTTGGTCTATTAAAACCTAGGTTCTTTACAACTCGAGTCCTTATAAAGTAAGGTAACATTCTCGACCCACACCAATACACCAATCCATATTCCTTAAAGTACAAGATTACAATAACTGCTCAAACTTAACTATTAAAGCCTAGGTTCTCAAAAACTGAAGTCCTGATAGAATGAAGCAACAGTACGGACCCGCACAAGGGCATTACCGAGTAGTGGTGGGCTCATCTGAATTTCACACATACTCTAACCCATTCCCAAACATGCGATAACTGATTGTCACTTGCAGAAGGGAGTCCAACGAAGGGTGAGCTTTTGAGAGCTCAGTAAGGTCGTACAAGGACTACAAAAAAAATTACCAAACGACTCTAAAGGATCCAACTGACGATGATTTTCAAAATACCTCAAACGATTTGAAGAGCTCAATAATTTTTCAAGATGATCAAAATACATCATAGATAGATACCAAAATAACAATCACATGGTTTCCAAATGATCAGTAAAAGATCACTTCCAAAGTACCATGAAAATTCCTCAAGGGATTCCAGCACAAGCACAAATCATTAAGATATACCGTCCAATCATTTCTGCCCATACATCCGCTGGTCCGTCAAGGCACTAGCCCACGCCAATACACTCGCTAGCCCGCCAGGGCACTAACCCACGCCAATACACCAGCTAGCCCACCAGGGCACTAGCCCACGCCAATACACCAGTTAGCCCACCAGGGCACTATCCCACGCCAATACACCAGCTAGCCCGCCAGGGCACTAGCCCACGCCACTACACCAGCTAGCCTGTCAGGGTACTAGCTCACACCAATATCCTCTAACAAATACCAAGTCCACCAAAACACACCAATGCAGAATCTCATGTCAACGTACAGAATGCAATAATAAATAACACAATGAATAAATCGACACTCAATGAGTAATAAATACTGAGCATCGAATAAGATTTTCCAATAAACATGCAAACCTCAAAACAAGGTATTTAAAGGCAAATGATGCGTACTCATAATAGTTATAACATATGCCAAAGAAAATCTGATAAGAATTCAGAAAAAACATATACGAAGACAATTTGATGAGTTGGGTTTCAGATAGAAATGCCTTACCTAGATCCGCAGCTAAATTATCCTAACCAGAAGTCTTTAGCTTTAACCTAAATAGAATAATTAAATCGTCAGAATACAACTTGCAATACAATATTTTAACTTAATATGGACTCACACATATTCCCAAAATGAACCTCACTTTTCGGGTATGTGAAATTACCAAAACGCCCTTAGGCACAAAATTACCAAAATGCCCCTCTCGAACTTAGATCACCCAAACGGCCTTCTTGTAAGTAGAATCACCCAAATAACCCTATTGTATGTCAATTCACGCAAAATACCTTTCTTAGGTCAAATTACCAAACTACCCCCTTCGGGGTGATAAATTACCAAAACACCCCTGAGGGTTTCCGGCACCAGAAAAATTCTAAAAATTATCTTAAAATGCTATTTTAAGCATCCTAATATCATTTCTGGCCCTAAATTATTTTAGAGAATTTTTGCCCGAAAATCTCGAACCGGTGTCCGGACCGAGCGCTAAAAGGTCAGTTTCGGGAAAACAAAAAAAAAAGAAAAAACTTATCGACTTCAGAATGGCACAAAATTTTAGACAATGAATCAAACCAGTAAAATAATATTTTCCTAAAATTTTCAGATCAAAATAACCTGGCTTGTTATGTTAATCGGTACGCCAATATAGCACCATTTGCGGATACCGAAAATTCCCGAAAAATTCCGGAGCATACGTCTCGTACAAATATCGGTATTATAGTTTTGAACTTTGTCTAATTTTGGCTCTAACTATTATAAAAATTCATGAGAAAAACTGCCAAAAGTAATTTTGATCTTTAGTGACAATAACAATTACTATTCAAATTTGGGCACACACTATTGCACCTTAAGAACACACAGTTTCTTCTTCCTCCAGCCGTGATGTTCATCCCACCAACACTTCATGAACAACAATTGATTCACTTCCAATCCGTTCTAAATTATTATGAATGCATTAGATTATCTTAATTACACTCTAACACACCTTTAAACACACAATTGAACCCACAATCCTACACCTACCACCATAGCCGAACCATAAACACACACAAGAACACACCCCCTGCACACACAGTTACAGTAAACACACACAAAATCCTGAATTACTCCACAACACACCCACCAACACTTGTTTATACAAACTAGTGTACGTTTGATCCATTTTTAGACATAAATACCACAAATATACTCATCCATACACACTGTCTTCCCCCCGAACAAGTCACTGAAATACATCCCCTCCCCTCATACTCACTTATTAACATTAATCCTGCGAATCATGCTCATAAAATAGCTGAACACACACACACACACACATAAATACCTGCAATTCCCTCACTGTCTAACCGTGTTCATGGCCACCCCATCCACAGTGCAAAGCTCAAACTCTCTCCCAAAAATTAATATTGCAGACTAAGGAAAAGGGGAAAAAATTACCTTCAAGTTATTCTTCACTCTCTCTCTTTCTCTCTTCGAATTAATATGTTGAGATTTTCCCCGCTCACGAAGGTTCCCCTGTTATTCTCTTCTCTTCTCTTCTCTATTTTCTCTTCTTTTCTATTTCTTGTTTCTGTCTTGGTTCTTCTTTATTTCCTGAAAGGGAAAGATTGTCCTTTTTTTTTCCTTCATTATCTTCCACCAAGACATCCATTATCCACATATCCCATATTTTAATATTTAACTAACTTAGTCATTGTAACAAGGAGGAGGTAGCAAGACTCTAAAAACATGGTTTTTAAATTGCTTTTTATAAAATTATACAAATGCCCCTAAACTTTACATATTTATAAAAACACCCCAAACTTTTAGAAATTACGCTTAAGCCCCAAAACTCGTCTAACCATTCTTAATTCAATTAGACATCACTGAAAATATATTCTAGCACTAATTTTATCATTGTTACCACTTAAACAATAATTTACAATTATGCCCCCAAAGTTTTTCAAAATCACAAAAATGCCCCCAAAAATTCAAAATTATGCTTTTGTCCTAAAATTATTTTAGGCGTCGATACTCTACTAATACCCGAGCATTGTGCAGAATTATCGCTTGTTTATTTATTTATTTATTTATTTAGAGCTCGAATGGTTATTTAA
Organism: Escallonia herrerae; assembly: GCA_033070095.1. Lineage (NCBI taxonomy): Eukaryota > Viridiplantae > Streptophyta > Magnoliopsida > Escalloniales > Escalloniaceae > Escallonia > Escallonia herrerae. The sequence continues at coordinate 187,486 of JAVXUP010000612.1, read as the reverse complement.
CTGGCTCTCGAAGTTTGGGGTATTACACTTCCTCCCTGGTGTATGTCCCTTGTACCTTGTACTTTGATTCGAATTGTATTCCTTGTTGATGTCTGGCATTTAGGGACTCTTGTTCATGCCAGGTGCGCCCATTCTCCATGTGCCACTCCTTGCCTTTGTTAGATGGGGCTGATTGAGGAGTACTGGCTCGGCTTGCTTATGTTGTACTATGGATTGTCGATGTTGCCTTCATGGGGGTCACTATTATGCATAAAAAGTATCTATCCAAGGTTGCACCAACCTGTTTCGGCATGTTTACATATATTCAGTAGCAGAGTGTTCTTCTTTCTTCTTCTGGTGCTTTGGCTTTGATGGTTATATATTACCTTTTTTGTATGCCAATATGGCATATTTTAGCCTAGTTTAGGCCTACTTGTTAGCTCTTGCTCTGCGAAACTTGTGTTCCATTGTTATATTTATTCCTGGCATATGCCCTTTGCATATGTTGTACTATTGTTTCATTGATATAAATTTTTATTTACCAAAATAAATGATTTTCAGCTAAATATGCTCTCGAATTGTAAAAGAATATTAACGTCGTAAGAGGTTCTTCTTTGTCGATGTCTTCAAGGGTTTTTTTGTGTGATTTCCCTTTTGTCATAGGTTTACTAAGGTTAACTGTAATACCCTGAAACTTGGTATTGTCTAACCAGTTAATTCATTTTGTTAGCGACAATAATTATAAGCAATATTTAGTGTCGATTGGCATGGGCGATTTTCATTGAATTTTGAGCAATGGAGGGAGCATTATAATTATGATCTTTAGCGGCAATTTAAGAATCATAAGTTATAATTTAACGTTAGCAGATAATTAATAATTAAGGTCTTTAGTGACGATTAGCGTTAATGGTATTTTTAGAAACATTTAGCGATAATTTTATACCTATAGCTAGCGTCAATATTTTATTAGCAACATTTAGTGATGATTAGTGAAGCGAGGTTAGTTATAAAATTAAATTTAAATTGGGGACTACTGAGTAATTAATTTTTTTGACAAATCTGACTTTATTTTAAAAATTATGTCAACTCTTCAAACTGGAAAGTGAGAGAACCAAGGGAGGAGATTAGGGAGGATATTAAGACATTATCAAAGAAGAAAAAAAAAGAGAAGGAAGGAAATAAAGGTCAAAGAGAGAAAGAGGAAAGTGGAGAAATTAGAGTATTTGGGTTGTATCCTATTTTCGGTGACAGAGATTCACATAGAGGTTGTGTTATATAGGAAAACAAAAGAGAATATCGGCTAGAAGAAAAACAGAGAGAATAAGAGAAAGAGAAAGGGACGACAAATAGAGAAAAAAAATCTGGCGAAGAGTCTAATTTTTCCAGTAAGTTTTAGCCTCCTTTCATCTTATTTTTTGGGTATTGCATATGTGTTATGTTGTGTGTCTTAGGATTTGTATATAGGTGAATCATGTGTATAACTATATTTAAAGTAGGCGTTAATGTGTGGGAGTGAGGGGGTACGAAGTGTGTGAGGTGTGTGTGCTTGGGGAAGGAGTGAACTGTTGGGTCGGTGAGGAAGCAGGGCTGCGCAAGGGGGTAAGAAGTGTGTGAGGTGTGTGTGATTGGGGAAGGAGTGAACTGCTGGGTTGGTGAGGAAGCGGGGCTGCACAGAGAGAGAGGGGGAAAGGCTAGGAGTTCAAACATTGAACTTAAATGTGTCGCTAAAAGATATCCTATTCCTGCAGTTTCTTTCCAAATATTTAAGATATATCTAAAAATTTATTTTAACAAAGTTTAAAAGAGTAACTCATATTATTTTGTAAGACCTACAACCTGAAATTGTTTTAGATTTTATGAGTTCGACAAGCATGCTAAATGATTTTATCCGAACAAGGGATTTTGGTGCATTTTAAAAATAGTAACTTAAGTTATTAAATTCTGAAGCTTTTACTATAAACTTATATAGCTAATATAGTGTACTTTCTAAAGTTTTTAATGTCGTTTGCTTTTTTTAGCATTGTTAGTCAGGCAGCACTCGATCGGATATCGCGTAGCGCTTTACTATTACAATAGTTTACTAAACTTTTTTAAAAGGCCTTTTCTAAACATATTTAGGCAAAGTAAAAAAATAAAACTCGCTTTACTTTTTTGAAACCTTGGACATAGAATTTTTTGGGTTTTTTTTGGGCATGGGAAGGGTCTCAAATAAGTTTACTATGAATACAGATTTTTTGAATTATTTGGTGTAGTAAACAAGATTTTTTTGAATTATTTGGTGTAGTAAACAAAATTATATTTTTCCTAAACCTTTACAGTGATCTAAATTACTGAGACGCTTGAGTGTCCGAAATGTTGTGGCATTCTGGTGCTGTTTGATATATTTTTTAAATAGGAGTCTTAGCACTCAATTTAAGGAGCGGTTTAGGATTCCGAACAGAGAATTCCCAGAAAGGCCATTCTTGTCCAAAAAACCCACCTAGGTGTTTAAAAAGATGTTTTGGGGGTTATTTCTGGGTGTGTAATGGTACGTTAGGCATCGGGGGTAAATAGGTAATTTTATAGTCTAGGAAAATTTTGGTAATTTCACTCGCTTGGAGAAATTTAGCACCTAGCATAGTTGAACGACAATAAATAATATTTGAATGATTTATTGTTTAGGTTCTGATAGACAAGAGCTATGACAGACTTGGGAACCAGAGCCGCTTTATTATTCAAGTAAGTACTCCTGCCATGTCCTCAGTATACCTTTTTTTATACATGTGTATGTATACGTGATTTTCTAAATGAACGTTATAAGTAATTGTGACACTCCTGCTTTTGTGTAACTGATTTGATGAGAAAATGAGTTATAATTGCCATGGAAAGTGTTGAATTGATTTTTGAGAACTCTGTGTTAATCGTGTTATAGTGAGGTTAATATTGGTTGATGTGCCCTATATCCATGAGAAAAAGTGGATTTCGGGTCCTGGCCAATGAGACCATACGTTGGCTGTAATATCCCACATCGGATGTGGAATAGTATGAGATGACCCTTATAAGACCTTGCCAAGGAACTCATAAGTACCTACTTGGCTAACCCTTTTGAGGGAGGCAATGCCCTGTGGTGGGGCCGTGGACCGGGTCGTTACAGATGGTATCAGAGCCGACTCTCGAAAGCTCGGGCTGGGATATCCAGTCGGGTTGCCGATGGTTGGGGAAACGAAGGCAAGCCCGGGTATATCCCACATCAAGAGGATGGTTGGGGCAACGAAGGGTGAGCCCGGTATATCCCACATTGGCTAGAGAGGAAGATTCTGGGCTATGTGTGATTGAGCCTTAGCGAGGACGCTAAGGTATAAGGAGGGGAGATTGTAATATCCCACATCGGATGTGGAATAGTATGAGAAGACCCTTATAAGACCTTGCCAAGGAACTCATAAGTACCTACTTGGCTAGCCCTTTTGAGGGAGGCAATGCCCTGTGGTGGGGCCGTGGACCGGGTCGTTACATTGGCGCACAGTACTTTTGCATCGTGGTTCATCCTTGTATCCATAATATTATTTATCCTGGGTGGAGGTGGGATTTTGGGTTCTAGTTAGTGAGACGATACAATGACCGTAGTATACCATGTTGAGATTGACGTTGACAATTGCTAATGAGTTTTTCTTGATGATTATACTCCAGTTGAGATTCTTTTAGTGCCAGTGTATATATGTATGTGAATATGTTGAGTAATATATTATTTTGGTGACATTGAATTCCTGATTTTGAAAAGAAAAACCCATGGCATGTTTGAAATTCTTAAACCTATTTTAGGGATATGGCATGTGTATTTACTGGGCCCCAGCTGACCCTTTTATAAATATTTTCTAGTGATCACTAGATTAACTCGAGTAGTATGAGGGTAACGAGGATGGAGTCGCAAGAGATGATCGTTAGGGAGTTAATTTAAGCCATTTTGAGAAATTGTAGTAATACTATGTTTATATTTTGAGAATTGATTGGAGCTTAGATCTCTATTATGTTTTGATGATTTATGTTAGTCATTCATGGAGGAATTTAGTATAGATAATTTTTAGAAATATCTTTAAGTACCACTGTAGAAGTCTTATGAAAGTATTAGTTAAATGCATGGCTCGTTCTAGATTTGTATACAGGTCTTAATAAGGCCTGGTAGAGCCCTGAATGGATGTCCGAGTGGGTCTACGGCCACTCACGGATCTAGCTCACGGGCCTACCTGTGGGTTGGGCTCGTGATAGAAATGGTATCAGAGCATATGTATCATGATTTTGTAGACCCATAACTAGGTTGATGAGAGTGGGAGTTAGAACACAAGGTTGAACTTAAGCTTAATACTTTAGTATATCATAATTGCTTAATACTTTAGTATATCATAGCTTGAACTTAAGCTTGCTACTACTGCATAGATTGTGTGAAGAGTTTAATTTGGTATATCATCTGAAAAGTGTAGTGGAAGTATGATGGCTTAGAAATTGATTTAATTGGTTAAGTTTGGAGTGAAATAAATACAGTTCAGTGAGTTTTGTACTAGCTAAGTTATAAGATTTCGAGGTTGAGTAATGATATTCGGCTGGTTGGGTTATAGATAACTGAATGATGAATCTTGTAGTGGGGTGAAATGTTTAAAGTTGCCACGATGTGATTGGCTATTACTTTTTTTTTGGACTTGTATTTTGAAGGTTATAAACTACACTACAAAGACTTATTTTCATTGGGTGAAGCTAGAGAGATATGCTTCTAGTTGCCAAAACCTAAATAAGGTGCTTCTAGTTACCAAAACCTAACCACGGTTGTAGAACAACATGTAGCATAATAGCTAGATTGAGATAATGTAAGGCTGTGGTTTCTTGAAGTACTTGGAGCTCCTAGCTCGTAACTCGAAGCTCTAGGCTCTTAGTTCATAGCTCTTAGATGTGAACATTAGAATGCTTACTGAAATTTTTCCTGTTATGGTGAGGTTGCTGGTTTATACGTTTCTTGAACAAGGTTTCGTAGAGTAAGAGCAGTTATGAGTTGAAATGTGCACTTGGAAAATAATAATAAAAAATAATTGTGTCAAAGTGTAGAGTCACCATATTGACTTTACTGTTGGACATTACAACTTTGGCTTTGGATCTTATATCCTCATTACAATAGGAGCAAGTTATGTGCCTATATCGAACTATGGCAGACGTGAATTGTGGTTACGAGTAGTCTTTGAGTGTGCACTTGGGTTTTAGCATGTAGCCCAAAGTTCTGGATTGATTGGCGTGTATGGCTTGATCTGACCTTGAGGTGTGAACAATCATAGGATAAATGGATATAACTTAAGGCAAGAACTAGTTTTTCCCCACCTTTGACTGGATTAAGTGCTTTATTTTTCCCAAAAAAATTACAGTTTATGTCTTAGTTTGGTTACGAGTTGAACCAAGAAAATTAAGGGTATATGTTGAAACGAGACATTATATGGATTGTGAAATTCGGGACGAATTCTTCTAAACGGAAGGAGAATGTAATACCCCAATCTCACGGTTTAGAAACGTCTTAACGATATAAATAGAGAAACGGTGAATTGTAGAGATAGTATTTATAGTGCAGCGGAGCTCATCATTTAAGAATGTTGATGTTTGAGATAATCTTTATCAATGGATATTTGGGATCAGCCATGATTAAGAAAAGCGATCTAAGGAACACCAATTTTGAGGACGCTTTTCATTTAAATGAAGTTGACTTATGATGGTGGGAAGGAAATATTTTTGGTTGACTTATGATTGTGAGACAGGGATTTCGGTGAAGCTAGAGGTTAAACAATGCTATAAAAGTTACATAGTGGAAGGGTAGTGTTTGAAGATTGTCAATGCTGTCGAGGACGAATTTTTATGGGGAGGGAATGTAATACCCTGAAACTTGGTATTGTCTAGCCGGTTAATATATTTTGTTAGCGACAATAATTATATGCAATATTTAGTGTCAATTGGCTTGAGCGATTTTCATTGAACTTTGAGTGACTAAGGGAGCATTACAATTATGATCTTTAGTGGCAATTTTAGAATCATAAGTAATAATTTAACGATAACAGATAATTAATAATTAAGGTCTATAGCGACGATTAGCGTTAACGGAATTTTTAGAAACCTTAGCGACAATTTTTATACCTATAGCTAGCGTCGATATTTTACTTGTAACTTTTAGTGATGATTAGTGAAGTGAGGTTAGTTATAAAACTACATTTATATTGAGGACTATTGAGTAATTAAAAATTTTCAACAAATCTGACTTTATTTTAAAAATTATGCCAACTCCTCAAATTGGAAAGTGAGAGAACCAACGGAGGAGATTATGAGGATATTAAGACATTACAAAAGAATAAGGAAAAAGAAAATAAAAGGAAGGAAATAAAGGTAAAAGAGAGAGAAAGAGGAAAGTGGAGAAATTAGAGCATTTGGGTTATATCGCATTTTCGATTACAGAGATTCACACAGGGAAAGAGAGAGAGTGTTATACAAGAAAACAAAAAAGAGTCTCGACATGAAGAAAAATAGAGAGAATAAGAGAAACAGAGAGGGACGGCAGACAAAGGAAAAATTAGGCAAAGAGTCTAATTTTTTTGGTAAGTTTTGGCCTCCTTCCATCTTATTTTTGGGTATTGCATATGTGTTGTGTGTCTTAGGATTTGTATATGGGTGAATCATTTGTATAACTATATTTAAAGTAGGTGTTAATGTGTGGGAGTGAGGGGGTGAGAAGTGTGTAAGGTGTGCGTGTTTGGGGAAGGAGTGAACTGCGAAGTTGGTGAGGAAGAGAGGCTGCATAGAAAGAGAGGGGGGGGGGGAGCGGGGAAGGCTGGGAGGTCAAACATTGAACTTAAAAGTGTCGCTAAAAGATATCCTATTCCAGCAGTTTCTTTCCAAATTTTTAAGATATACCTAGAAATTTATTTGGACAAAGTCCAAAAGAGTAACTCATAATATTTTTTTCCCGAATATCAAAAGTGTCGCTAAAAGTAACTGCTGGAAATGGCTGGGAGTTCAAACATTGAACTTCAAAGTGTTGCTAAAAGATATCCTATTCCAGCAGTTTCTTTCCGAATTTTTAAGATATACCTAGAAATTTATTTGGACAAAGTCCAAAAGAGTAACTCATAATATTTTTTTCCTAATATTAAAAGTGTCGCTAAAAGTAACTGTTGGAAAAGGCTGGGAGTTCAAACATTGAACTTAAAAGTGTCGTTAAAATATATCCTATTCCAGCAGTTTCTTTCCGAATTTTTAAGATATATATAAAAATTTATTTGGGCAAAGTCCAAAAGAGTAACTCATAATATAATTGTAAGAACAACAACTTGAAAAGTTTAGATTTTTTGAGTTTGGTAAGCATGCTAAATGATCTAATTGACTCATAATATTTTTGTAAGACCTACAACCTGAAACGTTTTTAGATTTTTGAGTTCGGTAGGCATGCTAAATGATTTTATCAGAACAAGGGATTTTGGTACGTTTTTTGAGTTCGGTAAGCATGCTAAATGATCTAATGGACTCATAATATTTTTGTATGACCTACAACCTGAAACATTTTTAGATTTTTTGAGTTCGGTAAGCATGCTAAATGATTTTATTCGAACAAGGGATTTGGTACATTTTAAAATATAAATTAAGTTATTAAATTCTGAAGCTTTTACAATAATCTTATATAGCTAAGATAGTCTAATTTCTAAAGTTTTTTAAGTCGTTTGCTATTTTGAGCGTTGTTAGTCGGGTAGCGCTCAATCAGATATTGTGTAACGCTTTACTATTACAACAGTTTACTAAACTATTCTTAAAGGCCTTTTCTGAACTGATTTAGGAAATGTACAAAACTAAAACTCCCTTTATTTTTTAGAAAACTTGGACGTTGAATATTTTGGGATTTTTCTAGGGTCTCAAATAATTTTACTTTGAAAATAGGTTTTTTGAATTATTTGGTATATTAAACAAAATTATTTTTAGCCGAAACTTTTAATGTGATCTAAAATTACTGAGACACTTGAGTATCTGAAATGTCATGGCATTCTGGGGCCGTTTGATATATTTTTTAAATCGGAACCTTAGCTCTCAATTTAAGGAGCGTTTTAGGATTCCGGATAGAGAATTTCCAGAAAGGTCATTCTTATCCAAAAAATCTGCCTAGTTTGTCATGACCTGAACCCACGGGTAAGCCCGTGTGCTAGACATGTGACTGGCCGCAAACCCATTTAGATAACTGGTTCTGCTAGGCCTTATTTAAACATGTACACAATTCTGGAGTCATGTATTAACTAACACCATAATATGACTTATAAAGGTGTCCTTACAGATCTTTCCAAAATTTTCTCTACCAAATTCCTCCAAAATGATTGATATAATTTATTCCAAGAAACCTCATGGAATCAAGCTTCGATCAATTCTAGAAAATAAACCAGTAGTTCTACAATTTCTCAAGAAACTTATGTCAACTTCCTATCGAGCATCTCCTACCGCTTCATTTTCATTACCCTCACAGTACTCAGGTTCATCTAGATGATCACCTGAAAACATTTATAAAAAGGGGTGAGCTGGGGTCCAGTAAATACACATGTCATATCCCTAAAATAGAATTGAGGGTTTCAAATATGCCATGGTTTTTCCTTTTCAAAATAAGGAATTTGATGTCACCCAAAAATAAAATTTAACTCAACGTATCTACGTATATATACGTACTTACAGCAAAAGATTCTCGAATTAGAATGTAATCAACCAAAAGCTTCATTAAGAAATGTCACAGTTAATCATAAGATGGTATATTGCAGTCAGCGTATGGTCCCACTGACTAGGACCCAAAATCCCTTCTCCACCGGAGATAACAAATGTGGACGCAAGGGCGAACCACGGTGCAACAGTACTATGCGTTAACGTATGGTCCCGTTGACCAGGACCCAGAATCCATTTTTCCCGTTGGATATGGAGTGCAGTAACACAGTCAAACTATCATCTCATTCCACATGTACATAATACGATTCAATTACTCATACAACAATTCCATGGCATTTCATTTAAATTTTCATCAAACAATTTACCACGAACATAGGGCAATAAAAGTGTTTCAAAACTTTCATTTTAACTGAGAACGTGTATACAATATATAATTTTTCAAGTAGGGTATATGGAGGAATATGATAGGGTACTTACCTCGTTCAGTAACTGGCTCTTGAGCTCGATCAAAAGTCATTCCTATATGTTCACACCCTATTCTGGTCGCACCCCAGAGCTCGCTAAGGGACCCACTTTGCCCAACACATCACCCAGTCAACTGTCAGTTATTTAACGCCATCACCCGGTCAAAGCGCATCTTCTTTTGAGCATTCACAGGCATCACCAATGCAGTGACGTCAACACAGTCAAAACACTTGGAAAAAGGACTCTCCCCCCAGAAGGGGATCGGCCACCCCCTTCTCCAAGGGGGTCGGCCACCCTTTCTTGAGGGGGTTCGGCCACCCCTTCTCCAAGGGGGTCGGCCACCCCTTATGAAGGGGGGTCGGCAACCCCTTCTCCAAGGGGGTCAGCCACCTCTTCTTGAAGGGGGTCGACCACCCCTTCTTGAGGGGGGTCAGCCACCCATTCTTAAAGGAGGTCAGCCACCCCTTCTCCAAAGGGGTCGGCGACCCATTCTTAAAGGGGGGTCGGCCACCCCTTCTTGAGGGGGGTCGGCCATCCCTTATTCAAAGGGGTCGGCCACCCCTTCTCCAAGGGGGTCGGCCACCTCTTCTTGAAGGGGGTCGGCCACCCTTTCTCCAAAGGGTCGCCCACCCCTTATTAATGGGGGTCGGCCACCCTTTCTCCAAGGGGGTCAGCCACCTCTTTTTGAAGGGTGTCAGCCACTCCTTCTTGAGGGGGGTCGGTCACCCCTTCTTAAAGGAGGTTTGCCACCCCTTCTCCAAAAGGGTCGGCCACCCCTTCTTGAGGGGGGTTTGCCACCCCTTATTAAAGGGGGTCAGCCATCCCTCTTTCAAAGGGGGTCGGCCACCCCTTATTAAAGAGGGTCGGCCATCCCATTTTTAAGGGGGGGGGGGGGTCGGCCACCCCTTCTTGAAGGGGTTGGCCACCCCTTCTTTAGGGGGGTCGGCCACCCTTTTATCTTGCAGGGGTCACTCCTAAACGCCGCCATCATTCATTACTCTCTCTACAATGCTCGCTCAAAACCAATTGTCTCGTGACCTTTGTCGCCGCGCCCATGCGCCACTTCCTTAACATGTGCCCCGGCACCAAGTATTGCTCTGCGACGTTCGTCGCCGCGCCAATGTGCCAATCTCATGACATGTGCCCGGACACCAAGTTTTGTTCTGCGACGTTCGTCGTGTGCCCTTGCACCATTTTGTGATGCGTGCACCAGCACCAAGTATATCTCTACGACGTTCATCGCCGCGCCCTTGCGCCACTTCCATAACATGTGCCCCAGCACCAAGTATGTCCCCGTGACGTTCGTCGCCTGTGCCCGTGCGCCATTGTCATGAGACGTGCTCCCGGCACCAAGTATTGTTCCGTGACATTCGTCGCTGCGCCCTTGCGCCATTCTCATGATGCGTGCCCCCGGCACCAAGTACTGTTCCGCGATGTTCGTCGTTGCGCCCTTGTGCCATTCTCATGATGCGTGCCCCCGGCACCAAGTAATGTTCTACGACGTTCGTCGCTGCGCCCTTACGCAATTCTCATGATGCGTGCCACCAACACCATGTATTATCTCGCGACCTTTGTTGTCGCACCCATGCGCCACTTCCATAACCTGTGCCCCAGCACCAAGTATTGCTCTACGACGTTCGTTGCCATGCCAATGCGCCATCGTCATGATACGTGCCCCAGCTTCAAGTATTGTCTCTACGACGGTCGTCGCCGCCGCGACCATGCGCCACAATCAATGCCTCGTGATGTAGGCACTGCACCCAAGCGCCACAATCATGTTACAGGCCTCCAGGCATCACACTTATTCACCACACCATGCACCCCCGCCATGGACGTGGAACATGCTTCGACCCACTCTCCAGAGTGTTCAGCATTCCGGGGGCTCCGCTCATAGTGCTCCGGCATAAGGACCCCTCACTGCGGGATGAGCTAACAACCTTAAAGCCATCGCCAGCTTAAGAAAACTGTGGGATGGGCTCACAGCCTTAAAGCCATCGCCGGCTCAAGCAAACTGTGGGATGGACTTAACGCCATCGCCTGCTCAATCAAACTACAAGATGGTCTTAACGCCATCGCCGGCTCAATCAAACTACGAGATGGGCTTAACGTCATCGTCGGCTCAATCAAACTACGGGATGGGCTTAACGCCATTGCCGGCTTAATCAAACTGCGGGATGGGCTCACAACCTTAAAGCCATCGCTGGCTCAATCAAACAGCGGGATGGGCTTAACTCCATCACCGACTCAATCAAACTGCGGGATGGGCTTAACGCCATCGCCAGCTCAATCAAACTGCGGGATGGGCTTAACTGTGGGATGGTTCTAAAAAAAGTTAAGCAGAAGATGTGGGCGAAGCCACGGGGTGTGGCGGCTTACGCATCACGACCACCACAGGTTATGACTATGGAATCAGTGGCCGAGCTGCCGACAGATGAGGCCAGAGTTACGTTGGGTGGTTAGATAGCGGTGCCCTTGACTTTTAATGATGGTGGAGTGAGATCGTATGATTCGGATCCAGACAAGACGAACACACTACTGGGAGTGAAGGGGGTAGTGCCGCCCATACCTGATCGTGAGCTATGGAGGGAGCTTGCCATCCGGGTGTCTAATGGAGCTTTCACAGTGCCGTGGGGTGGTTCGTCGATGAGAGAGGAGCCAATGGTGCCGCGTCACCATATGTGCGTGCCTCGAGCTGGGAGGAGGCGCCTATGATGTTGTCGAGATATGTTTCGGGGTTGTTGATAGATAGGGAGGATATACTGTGGGCACCTATAGTGTTCAAGGGACATGGAGGGATACCAACCAGGTGGGACTTCTGGTGTCAGCACATGGTGGAGACGCTGCGGTGGGAGGCGCTATTACAAAGGTTGGGGTTGCTGCCGGTGGTGGACGCGGCTCAGTGGTGAGGAGCGCTTGTTGCAGACGCAGTTGCTGGATATTTTAACGGAGACGAGGCACCACCGGAAGGAAACATACGGTGGGTGGCTCCGACTGTTCTATGGTATAGTACAGGCGAGGTCGGGGCAGAGTTGGGCGTAACTGCTCACTTTGTGATGGGGCCGGCCTTCCTGACGATGTTCTTGTCGAGATGAGTATCGTACTTTCCATAGATTGTATTTGTGCTTATGTGACTTTATCTGACACCGCGTATAATGATTTGCTGTTTGCATGCAGGTTTGTGTTTGAGGGGATGTCGAAGGATGGCATTTCTCTGAGGGTGATTCCCCTGGCGATTCAAATGGCGCAGGGAAGCGCGTCAGGTTGGCCCCTGTGTATCTGGGCACCCTGTACTCACGTTTGGATCAGTTGTACAAGTGCTTTCCAAATTATCGTCCGATAGGATTCCCGCGCCAGCATCCGGTACCGACGATGAGGATGGTGATGCATGGAGCAGGTCACGTGAGGTGGCGATGTGGTGTAGCGGATCACGGGCGTTTGCATGGTCGTGCATCAAGAGCCCTGATTGTCCGCTGTCACAGCTGATAGATTTGTGTGAGGTGTGCTTGGAGCGGCCGTACAAAGATATGCATGAGTCGTATGGAGTACCCCCTGGTTGCATGGACAGGAGCTAACGAGGGACTTGACCAGGAGGGGGGCCTTGGCGCAGGCGGATGTTGGCTCTTGGTGGCCTACTTTTTGGGTTGGCTTCCGGTGATGACTGATGATGGTGGGAAGCCCGCAGAGAATCTATATTACGTGGCCCGGTATTTCATAGACCAGTTGTCGTTGGTGTTCGGTAATGACTTGGAGCCGTCGTGTGGATATCGTGGCCCGTGGAGTGTGACGACCGCGTTTGGGTACAAGTGGTATGATAGAGTCCGTGAGTGGCCAGCACCGGTGATAGAGTGGAGACTGCCGGGGGCAGCGGTAGCGAGGGCAATGACTACAGGGTACGCACAGTGGTGGGAGCGACTATGTGCGAGTTGGGTGGGGTGGTTGGCACAGCCATCGGGTACACGCCCTTTGGTAGACGTCTTCGCATCTGACTGGGCATTGAGTCTGATATCGGTGACAGCTGCAAGGCAGGCTGGCATGCTGGCTCTAGTGTCGAGGAGTGCTACCGGGGGCTCTGAGGAGTCGTAAGAGGAGGGTGAAGGGTCTAAGGATGAGGCTCCGGGGGAGGACTGTGGAGAGGAGTCGGCGATGCCGTCATCGTGGGTGCTAGGGGCCGCTGACGGTGCTTCGGGTAAGTATGATGGAGAGCGCTCGTCAAGCGAGTGCAGGCATTTTGGGCTCACGCCTGGTAGGGTCGAAGAGGCCGCGAGAGGCATTGGAGGAGCTAGCTGTTGAGGTAATACTTGCTGTTACTATTATATTATTATTATTATTATTTGATTAAGTCTTGGTTATTAATGTCATAATAAAAAGAGTTGATGTACTGACGGTTCCTTTGATTGGAGGATGAGGAGCAGACGGTGGAGAGAGTTGGTGATGTAGGTGCAACTACCGAGGCAGAGGAGGCTGTGGCAGTTGAGGTAGATGAGTCGGCAGGTGGGGGTGAGCCAGAGGCGGTTGATACGTTGGGGGCTGGCGTGACCGGTAGGGTGAGCCCACTGTCAGGTGCTAGGGAGGGAGTGGAAGAAGTGTATGGTGGAGCGGCCGACGAGTCACTGATGTTTGATGCCAGTGGCTGCTGGTGGACAGGCACAGAGGTGGATGTTGTGGTGGTTGAGCGGGAGGACCCGGTGAAGTTGGAGCCTGCGGTGGCACCCCCGACTCAGGAGTTGGAGATTCTGGTACAGGTTGTTGCAGAGCGTCAGTAGGAAGCATCATCGGGGTCTGCTGTCAAGGCGGGGGGACATTGATGGCGATGCACTCGATGACTGTCGGTGCACAGGCAGCGGGAGGAGCACAAGAGAGGCCTGTGGTGGTAGGGAGTGGTGTAGTGGTTGGTGAAGCGAGTTGGGGATTGTCGAGTGGGCAGGCGGACGTTGTATTGTGGAGCGTCTCCAGTTTCCCACTGAGACAGTGCGCCAGTTAGAGTTGGTGAAGGCAGCATACCCGTAGACAATTGAGGGAGTGACTGTAGAGAACCCAGTGCTGTAGATGTGGGTGTGTGCAGGGTTCATAGAGTGGTTACTGCCCTTTGCAAGTATTCCTGTGACGGGCTGGTCGACAGCGTTCCTTAAGCTATCTCTAAGAGAGTTTACGCCGTTCACCTCTCTAGGCTTGCAGTTGGATTGGATGGCTGATTTCTTAAGGTCGAGAAGCGAGGGCAGTGCCATGGGGGAGAGGATGGCCTTGGTGCAGATAGAGGAGGTGCTACTCGAGAGGCGGCGTACAGGGTTGGAGGCAGAGCGGTCAGAGATTAACGGAGAGCTGGTCATGATCGACAGGGAGGTGGTGAAGATAGAGAGGTAGCTGACCGAGCTACAGAGACTACTGAGTGACCTGCAGAGACGACGTCCGAATGTGGAGGTTCGAGAGGCTGAGAGTCTGAGGCAGTAGGGCGAGCTCAAGGCGGGATGGTCAGCGTTGCAGGATCAGCGTCACACGTTGGAGGCATTTAGCTCTCATCCGGTAGCAGTGCTATCGATATCGTAGGGCCTACGATATCGATGTATAAACAGTGCCCGATAGTGGCCAAAAAACTTTATATATATATATATATATATATATATATATATATATATATATTTCTAGTTGGCGTTATGAGCATGGTTGTGTGTTGTCTTATTGGCGTTTGTTATGGGTGCATAACGCTCTTGTTGTTTGGTTACGATTGTTGAATGTCTTATGTCTGATGGTTGTCCATTGGTGTTCCCCCTTCCCATCGAGGGCAAACCACTCATTGACTAGGAGTGAGTAAAAAAAGACAAGCTAAGCATAAACATATGTAGCGAACAGACTGTATATGGATAGTGCTCGGATTAAAACGCTATTTCATAAAAAGGAACTTGTAATGAGCAACAAGAGTTACAAGTCAGGATATGCGTGTATATACAACAAAATGATGTGTAAGTGTTCTAAACTGTGTGTGGGAGGTCATGAGGAACAAGCTGCAACTGGTCACGCATAGTATTTCTTTAGGCTTTGACAAGTTGTTCGTGGTGTTTCTTCATTCGATGCATGGTGTTGTCTCTTTTTCATCGAGGCCTTCAAGGGCCATCATTCGGGTTTCCTCCTCCCCGAGGCCACTGCTGAGGGCTAGTCGGGCTGAGGCAACTGTGACCTCGGCTGGTACCACACACTCATCCCTGTAGACAAGGGAGAAGGGTGTGGCCTTCGTGGCTGTGTGTCTAAAAGTTCTGTAAGCCCAAAGGGCATGGCTCAGCTTTTCGGACCAAGAGCCGCTTGCGTCATGAATCATGCGTGACAAAACACGCAACAGGGTTTTGTTGGAGGCTTTAGCTTGACCGTTGCCTTGCGAATAGTAAGGGGTTGATGTGGTGTGATTGATGTCATGCGCTTCCATGAGAGTCCAAACATCTCGGTTGATGAATGGTGTGCCGTTGTCGAAGATGATGCATCGGGGGATGCCGAAACAACAGATGATGTGGTCACGCAAAGAAGTTGGCAATGGGGCCTCCCGTGGCTTTTCGCAGAGGTATGGCCTCGACCCACTTTGTGAAAATGCTCCGTTGCGACCATGATCCATATGAGGCCTTTCGACGGTGTATGTATGGGGCCGATAAGGTCAAAAGCCCAAGAGTGAAATGGCCAAGGGGCCACAATCATACGAAAATCGGACGTTGGGGTGTGCATTCTGTCAGCATGTCTCTGGTAGGGTTGGCAATGTCAGACATGAGAGATAGAGTCAGATTCCATGGTCGGCCAATAGTACCCTAGTCTTAACAGTTATGCGTATAGCTTATGCGGTCCCTATTGCTCCCCACAGGCACCATTGTGCACTTAATTAATTACTTCCATTGCCGAGGCACCTTGTAAGCATCGTAGGGTGCGCCCGCGGTCTGATGGTAGGAGCCCATGAGTTAGGTATTGTAGGAAAGGCTGACGCCAGTCACCCTTGACGTTAATGACAAGCGCTTCCACGCTATCTGGCTCATACCGGCATTCTGAACAATCCCGCTGTACATCCAAAGGGTCCTTGGCTATGGACGGACAAAAGAGGCCCATGCGCTAGAGGCGACGATACAGAGGGGGGCCGTCGAGGCCACAACATTTCTGATGTCCAAACTGTAGTTTATGCTTTGCTTCCACCAGGGTCAAGCATCTGGCCAGAGTGCCTCCGGGACATCATTTGTACAGGACATCTCCCAACATCAAGAAGTCCGTGAGGGTGGAGGCAGACGCAAGAGATGGCACCTTAAGTTGGTCGACGATTAGCTACCTCCGATCACTGGCAGTAGTGTCTTTTGGGACTAAATTCAATGTAGTGCATGGTGTGGTCCTTCTGATGATGGTTAGAATTTTCTATTCACCGTCAAACTCAATCTTTGATGCAATCATGGCTAAGCTGTCCGCATGTCGGTTGTGGCACCTGTTGTGATGTTCGTATTGGACATGGCCAAGTCTTCTCTCCAAGTGTTGTACTAGGGTGCGATAAGGTGCCAAAGCTGGCTCTTTGACCGCAGACTCTCCGTCAGCTTATTTCATGATCAAGTTTGAGTCCCCCTTTATGCATAATGATTTAGCCCCCATACTGGTAGCTAGCATGAGGCCGATGATAAGGGCCTCATATTCAGCTTCATTGTTGGATATCGGGAATGCAAGCTTGAAGGATAGGGATGTGGTAACACCCTGTGGGTTGCGAAGGACTATACCAGCTCCCCCTTGCCAGAGGGGAGCTCTATCAGGACCTTTGCTAGTGGCTGAGCCATCAAACTCAAGTGTCCATAATTCATCTATGTCAGAGATCAGGGCCTTCTCCTCCCCAGGTAATTGATCTCAGGTCGGTTCATAATGTTGGTGCGAAAAGAAGGCCAGGAGGTCAACAAGTGCTTGGCTTCACAGAGCTGTAGGATTCTTAATGGAGAACTCGACCAACAACAATAACCAATGGGTAAGTCATCTAGACAAGGTAGGGCATGTGAGCATGTATTGTAGTGGATCAGCCTTGGTGACAAGCATGATTTGATGCAACAAGAAGTAGTGCCTAAACTTCTGCGAGGCGTAGACCAAGGCAAAGAAATTCTTCTCGAGCTTAGAATAGTTGGCTTCGGGTCCCCTGATTGACCAGCTGAGGTAATAAACTGGACGTTCCACCCTGTCCACTTCTTGGGCCAACAAGGCCCCTACGGACCTGGGGGTGGAGGTTAAGTAAAACAAGAGTGGAATACCTCGCTGGGGCATGACCATGGTCTGTGGTGACATGAGGTTCGCCTTGATCTGTTTGAAAGCTTGTTGTTGGGGCGCTTCCCAACTCCACAGTGCGCTGTTGCCAATCAAGTGCCGAAAGGGTGCGATAAGTTCGACCAAGGTAGGGATGAATCAGCGGAGATAAGAGACCTTGCCGAGGAAGCTCTTCAACTGTCTAGCACTCTTGGGTGGGGGCATTTCTTGGATAGAAGTAGCTTTAGAAGGGTCAATGTCGATCCCCTGTAGACTGACCAAAAAGCCGAGGAATTTGTCGGAGGAGACTCCAAAGGCACATTTCAATGGATTCATCGACATGTTGTATTGTCGACAATGATCGAAGACTGCTCGAAGGTCCATGAGATGATCACTTTTCCTTTTGGACTTAATGATAAGATCGTCGACGTAGTCCTCTACGGTACGGTGTATCATGTCATGGAAGATGGCGGTCATGGCCCGCTAATAGGTAGCACCAGTATTTTTTAAATCGAAGGGCATGACCTTCCAACAATAGTTACCCATTGGAGTCTGAAAGGCTGTCTGGGCACAGTCATCTGGATTCATTCGAATTTGGTTGTAGCCAGTGAAGCCATCCATGAAGGACAGGGTCTCGTGTCCAGCGGCAGCCTCCTTGAGCATGTCGATATTGAGCAGTGGAAACTCAACTTTGGGGCACGCTTTGTTCAAGTCGCGGAAGTCAATACAAAAGTGGACTTGGCCGCTCTTCTTTTGGACAAGGACAACATTAACCAGCCATATGGGATAAGTAATTGGCTCGATAAAGCCGGCTTGTAAAAGTCGCTCTATCTCTTGCTTGATCTTTAATTCAAGCTCAGGGCGGAAAGATTGCGGATGATGTCGGACAGGGTTGAATCCGGTAGCAATGTTGAGATGGTGCGTCACCAAGACAGGATCCAACCTAGGCATCTCGTTGTAACTCCATGCCAATACATCGCGATATTCACGGAGGAGGGTAACCAATTCCTCTCTTCGGCCCGGGGTGAGTTTTGTGCCAATGTATGTCATTCGAGGTTCCTCGCCCGGGTCAGCCAGGTTAATGTTTTCTAGATCTTTGGCCTGCTGACGAGGGCCGTCTTCATAGTAGGGTGGGGTAGCGCTCGGGGTCTGGTGGGCAATGCTCAGTCGTAAAACACCATTCCGTTTCTGTGGTCGGGTCAGGATCGAGGGGGTCAGATGACGAACCACCTGGGACCCCTGTACACCATCATAACTGGTAGATCACTTTTTCGTCTTTGACGATGCATTGGAAGGTAGGTTCAGACTTGTGCTTTTTGGACTTGGGGGATGAAGGCGGGGAATTGGTCAAGACCGTAGGTGGTGGCGCTAAAGCTGATGCTTTGTTTTTGTTGCTTTCATGGATTTGGACTTGGACTTGGGAGGCTTGTTCCCACACAGCTCGTCCCAATCTAGTAATTTGGTGGAATGATTGTGAGTGGCATTCTCACCATCCGCGGCAAGCTCTATGCAGAAGGAGGCCTCGGCGAAGTAAAACTCGGCACATTCGAATGCCCTGGTTGTGGGGATGTTATTGCTACCTCGTGTCCCACAGAATTGGCCACTAGTTTCACACATTGGTGGTACGTTGAGGGGACGCCTTGTTAACATGAATCCAAGGTCGTCCAAGCAGGAGGTGGAAGGAAGACTCGCTGTCTATCACATGAAAAGTAGTGTCGTGACGGACAATTCTGACCATGAGGTCGACAGTGATGTGGCCGAGGGTGGACTGGGGGCCTTGCCCGAAGCCAGTAATCTTGATGGGGTCATGGATGATCTTTCTTGGTGGGATGCCGGCTCGCTGCAAGGTGATGAGAGGCGTGATGTTGATTGAGGCGCCGCAGTCTACTAAGGCGCGGCAGAATCCTATGCCGTTAACAGTGCATTCGAGGTATAACGGTCGGTTGTGTTGTTCAATTGGTGGTGAGTCCTCATCTGAGAAAATGAATGCAGTAGAAGGGATGTGTCTGAGTTTGGCTTGGGCAGCGAAACATTCAGGACCGAGGCCTGTGGTGACCTCAATCAGACAGTTTGAGAGGTAAGTCCGTGCCGTGGGTGAAAATCCTATTTCATCAAAAAAGCTTTTGCTTTTTGACATCTGCCCGACTGAGGATGCTGGCTGAAGAGCAGAAGGTACACAAGGTGTGACCATAGGAAAGATCTTTGTAGGAGCTTCGGGGACGAGAGACTCAGTGTGGTCAGTAACGGCCATGAGCACTTGATGCGACCTTCCTTGCAAAGATAGTTCGCAGTGCATTGCAGTTTTAGAGAGGATGGCCAAGGGCTTGAAGAAAGGACAATAGTTGGGCCGGGTTCTTTCTTTGTCTGTGATAGGGATCCGCACAGGTGGCAATCTGAAGTTGCGATCATTGAGGACCCATTCTGTCAAGAGTTCTTTCACCATATTCAAATTGCATGGAAAGGCAGGGGGGTCTCCTGTTGTCTTCATTTGTAAGGGCGTTGGTCTCTATCCTGGAATGGATGCTTGAAGCCAGC
Organism: Escallonia herrerae; assembly: GCA_033070095.1. Classification (NCBI taxonomy): domain Eukaryota; kingdom Viridiplantae; phylum Streptophyta; class Magnoliopsida; order Escalloniales; family Escalloniaceae; genus Escallonia; species Escallonia herrerae. The sequence continues at coordinate 167,587 of JAVXUP010000612.1, read as the reverse complement.
ATAGTTTTTGATGTTGTTGTGGTTGGTGTTGTTGCTATTCCGCTGAGTACTGGGTATGTTCGTTGAGGCCAGCAGTGCATTCTGCGGGCGAGGCTTCCACAGTTTGACGGGGCCGACCGTCTCGTAAGTACGTTTGGCCGTTTCCTTGAGGTGCCCCCGAGACTTTAACTGCAAGTTCTTGATATGTACCCGTAGATGTCGTTCATGTTTTTGATGCATATGGGAACCAATGTCTCGTCTTTACTAAAATCTGTACACTCGAGGTATTTAAGGTGAAAACGGTGCACATATTTGGTTAAGTCTTCGCCGGGATTCTGGCGTATGCTGGCGATGTCCACTATGGTGACGCGTTCAGCTTCGTAGTGGAATTTTTCCAAGAATAGTTGGGCCATTTCATTCCAAGAATGGACTGTCCCCGTGGGAATTTAATGATACCAAGTGTATGCCAAGCCTATGAGGGACTTGTGAAACTCCCTCAGCTTCAAACTATCGCCCGGGCCATACTATTCCAATAAGCTAACGAATCTTGTCAAGTGCTCACGAGCTTTGCCTTCACGCCCCATTAAAGAGCACGAAAGTGGGTTGCTTGTATCTGAGCGGGTATGGTATGGTGGCCACCTCGTTGGCATACAGCGCACGGTCTGTCAGTCGCGATGATGAGTCGGGTGCAGACTACTGTGATAGCCGGCGGAGGAGTGCATCAAAGTCAGCTTTGGATGAGAGTGGTTCCTCCTGGCGAACTAGTGGCTGATGGCTGGCTGGGGCTCCGCGACCCCCGAGCCCCCTGACGATGCAACTAGATAAGTTAGAGGAGCAAAAGGATAATACACGGCATGTGTTGCCATGGGAAAGTGTGCGACAACATGGGTGGGTGGGTGAGACATGTCCACCACTTGGCCGGTCGTTTGATGTTGCTTTGTTAGGTAGGGGTTAGGCTCCATCTCAATGGAGTCATGAGTTTCAGAAGAACTTCTGGCCAATACATGCTGAGGTACAATAACAGGGATGACTTGTTGCAACACTGGTCCCAGGTCCGGCTGCGGTCTGTGCAAGGGCATCGCGGGATGTAGTGTGCCAGCTATAGGCAAAGAGGATGTCGCGAGCCCCACCGCCAGGGGTCTGGAAGGTCGAGGCAGCAGTGGCCGTGACACTGGGGCCTGGGCGACATCAGGGGAGGCCCAGGTCCTGCAGGCTGGACCGGTGGAACAACTTTTTGTGAGGCCATGGCTTGCATGGACCTTTTGCTTTTCCCTTATGGCGACCATGAGAGTGGTCTGTGAGTCTTGTATGCTGGCTATACTAGGAGTGAACTGCTGGATGGCCGCATTGACTGCAACATGCACGTCAGATACGGGATGGCCTTACGGACGCATGGCACTAGTCCCCTCTTGCTCATCCGAGTGGTCCTCTTCTTGCATGATATGGATAAGGCTCTGGCTGGTAGCCCTCGTAACTCGTCATTTATAGGAATGATGCCTAAGTGCAGCAGACTGCAACACGATGCTCACCTCCCCAGCGGAGATGCCAAAAATGTTGCCTAGGAAAAGGGGTTCGCTACTACGCGAAGGTGCCACAAAGGATGCAGTCTGAGTCAGCTTCCAGATAGGCAAAGTGGGAGACAACAAGGATGGACTAAGGGCTGAGAGCAAGGCTCCCCAGATAGGTTGCGAGGGTTGGCAGCGCCGCGCAGGCAGGGCGACGAGGAACATGGCTGACAGTCAACAGTCCGTCTGAGGGATGCAGCGTCAAGGGTCCGGTGACAGAAGTCCAAATGTGTTTCTCTCACTAGAATTTCAGAGAGAATAGGCTTTTTAGAGAGAGAAAGTGAAAATGTCAAATGAGATAGAAGATCCTTGCATAAGCTCCAAAGTCTACTATTTATAGGCAAAAATGTGCATGTGTTATAAGTTTACATGTGTCGTCCTCTAGGAGCGACACATTGCCAAGGGGGGTCTAAAGTTCTGATTCCTCGTTGGACTGCTGGTCCCCAAGTTCATGCTGCCTTGCCCTTGCAACATCTCTTTGCCTATTTGAGGAGACTGATCATGCCGCGGTAGCATGGTCAGAGTAGCCCATTGCCCCAGCCACCAGTCCAAGCCCTTACTGAATACCACGAGGTGCGTTAAGAGACGCGCAGAGAACCTGATTGCGGTGAGGGTTGCCCCTGTAGCCAACTGTTAGGTGGACTTGGCGCGATGCCCTCCGAGGACCTGCTCTAGTCCCGGAGTGATCCAGGGGTCATTGCCCTGGTGGTGTTAACGATTAACAGTACACATGAGTGGGTATGGTCGCCACTCAGTGCTTAGAGTCCGTTGTGGGGAAGTTTTCATGTCGGAGCCCCCTACGAGTGTGATGTTGATGGCTTTAAGGTTGTGCCGGCGATGGCTTCAGGGTTGTGAGACCATCCTACTACGAGGGCCGGAGCCCCTTGTGATTGCGATGGCTTTAGGGTTGTGAGCCCATCCCGCAGTTTGATTGAGCTGGCGATGGCGTTAAGCCCATCCCATAGTTTGATTGAGCCGGCGATGGCTTTAAGGTTGTGAGCCAATCCCGCAGTTTGATTGAGACGGCGATGGCGTTAAGCCCATCCCGCAGTTTGATTGAGCAGACGATGGCGTTAAGCCAATCCCGCAGTTTGATTGAGCCGGCGATGTCTTTAAGGTTATGAGCCCATCTCGCAGTTTGATTGAGCCAGCGATGGCATTAAGCCCATCCCGCAGTTTGATTGAGCAGGCGATGGCGTTAAGCCCATCCCATAGTTTGATTGAGCCTGTGATGGCTTTAAGGTTGTGAGCCCATCACGCAGTTTGATTGAGCCGGCGATGGCGTTAAGCCCATCCTGCAGTTTGATTGAGCCGGCGATGGCGTTAAGCGCATCCCGCAGTTTAATTGAGTCGGCGAGCCCATTCCGTAGTTTGATTGAGCCGACGATGGCTTTAAGGTTGTGAGCCCATCCCGTAGTGAGGGGTCCTTGTGCCGGAGCACTACGAGCGGAGCCCCCAGAATGCCCGGAGGCCTGTAACATGATTGTGGCGCTTGGGCGTGGTGCCTACATCACGAGGCATTGATTGTGGTGCATGGGCGGGGCAACGACCGTCGCAGAGAAAATACTTGGTACCGGGGGCACGTATCATGACGATGGAGCATTGGCACGGCGACGAACGTTGCGGAGCAATACTTAGTGCTGGGGCACATGTTATGGAAGTGGTGCATGGGCGCGGCGATAAAGGTCGTGAGACAATACTTGGTGCCGGTGGCATGCATCATGAGAATGGCGCAAGGGCACAGCGAAGAACATAGCGGAACAGTTCTTGGTACCGGGGGCACGCATCATGAGAATGGTGCAAGGGCGCAGCGACGAACGTCACGGAACAGTATTTGGTGTAGGGGGCACGCATCATGAGATTGGCGCAAGGGCGCAGCGACGAACGTAAATGAACAATACTTGGTGCCGGGGGCACGTATCATGACAATGGTGCACAGGCGCAGGCGACAAACGTCGTGGGGACATACTTGCTGCCGGGGCACATGTTAGGGAAGTGGCGCACGGGCGCGGCCACGAACGTCGCAGAGATATACTTGGTGTCGAGGCACGAATCACGAAAATGGTGTAAGGGGGCAGCAACGAACGTTGCTGAACAATACTTGGTGTCGGGGCACATGTCATGAGAATGGCGCGTTGGCGCGGCGATGAACGTCGCGGAGCAATACTTGGTACCGGCGCACATGTTATGGAAGTGGCGCATGGGTGCGGTGACGAAGGTCGCTAGACAATTGGTGTTGAGCGAGAATTGTAGAGAGTGCGGTGAATGATGGCAGGGTTTAGGAATGGCCCCTACAGGACAAAAGGGTGGCCGACCCCCCGACCACCTTTGAAAGAGGGATGGCCAACCCCCCCTCAAGAAGGGGTGGCCAACCCCCTTTAAGAAAGGGTGGCCGACCCCCATCAAGAAAGGGTGGCCGACCCCCCCCCCCAAGAAAAGGTGGCCGACCCCCTTCAAGAAGAGGTGGCTGACCCCCTTTAAGAAGGGGTGGCTGACCCCCCTCAAGAAGTGGTGGCCGACCCCCTTCAAGAAGGGGTGGCCGACCCCCTTCAAGAAGAGGTGGCCGACGCCCTTTCATAAGGGGTGGCCGACCCCCCTCAAGCAAGGGTGGCCAACGCCCCTCAAGAAGGGGTGGCCGACCCCCTTTAATAAGGGGTGGCCGACCCCTCTTAAGAAGGGGTGGCCGACCCCCTTGGAGAAGGGGGGTGGTCGACCCCCTTTGAGAGAGGGTGGTCGACCCCCTTTAGGAGGGAGAATGCTTTTCCCAAGTGTTTTGACTGTGTTGACGTCTGTGAATGCTTGAAAGAAGATGCGCTTTGACCGGGTGATGGCGTTGAATAACTGACCGTTGACTGGGTGTTGTGTCGCGCAAAGTGGGTCCCTTAGCGGGCCCTGGGGTGCGACCAGAATAGGGTGTGAACACTATCTCGTCTACCAAAACCTAAATAACAAACCAAACGGAAGTCATGCATTGTCGCTCGAGCACGCCTAAGTATTAAGTTTCTCTTAAGTGAGTAAAATTTACCAAACTGCCCCTGGTACTTTGTAAAATTCCTATTCACCCCTGACCTTTAACGTACCGTTTATATACCCCAATATAACCGGAAATAATATTTTAAATAGCTAGGTGGGGTTCTCGGACCATAATGGCCTTTCGGGAAATTTTTCGCTCGGAACTCTAAGTTGCTCCTTAAATTGAGCGCTAATTTTCATGTTTTCAAAAATATATCAAATGGTATTGGAATGCCATGAAATTTTAGATGCTTAAGCATCTCAGTACTTTTAGGTCACTGCAAAATTCTAGGCTAAAAATAATTTTGTTTACTATGTTAAATAATTCAAAAACCTATTTTAAAAATAAAACTGTTCGAGACAATTTCCATGTCTAGAAAAATCTCAGAAAATTCCACGTTGAAGGTTTCACAAAAATAAGGGAAGTCTTAGTTATTTACTTTGTTTGAATCTGTTGAGAAGAGGTTTTTACAAATAATTTAATAAACCATTGAAATAATCAAGCGTTACATGATACCCAATCGAGCGCTACGTTGCTAATATTGCTAAAATAGCAAACAATATTCAAAGCTTTTGAAACTCTGGAATGTACATTATCTTAGTTGCATAAGGCTATTATAAACGTATCATAATTTAATAAATTTATTTACTATTTTAAAATACACCAAATATCTTGTTCAGATAAAATTAGTTAACACGCTTCCCGAGCTCAGAAAAATCTAAAATTTCTCCTGTATGTAGATCTTGCAAAAATAATATAAGTTACTCTTTTGAGATCTTCCTAAATAAATTTTTAGGTGTACCTTAAAATTCAAGAAAAGAACTGCTAATAAGATAGTCTTCTTTAGCGACACTTTCTAGTTAAATTCTTAAAACTAAGATTTCCCTCTCTATACACAATACCTTTTTCTCAACCCATTAACCAAATCACTTCACTTCACAACCATACACTTCCATGCGAACCCATTTCTTTCCTTTACAACCAAGTTGCACTCACATGAAATGTAACCTACTCACATATATACATGTACATTCCAACTCTCATAGCTGAACCATCCCTCTCTTTCATTCACCCAAAATTTTCCATCTCTTTCCAAAGCTACTACCTCACGACGGGAGCTTCATCTTCCATTCCAACCCTTCTCCTCTTCTCTTTCATTTCATCACCTATCTAAACAACACTCTCATAACCCATGTCTTTGCATAATACATACACACCTGCATATTCATTTTGCACCTAAGTTCACTCACATGATATAACATATATAATACCCAACACAGTACTCACACCCACTCTTAGCAGCTCACGCATACACATACACATACTCATGCATATACACATAACTCACGCATATACACACACAATACTTATGCACACAGCTGCTTTCACGGCAGCTTTGCACACACAGAGCACACATGAACAATTATACAAACACACACACCCACACATCCAAGCAAACAAACAAACGTCCACACACAGCCTTCTTTCACGGCAGCCTTCCTTCCCCTTACACAGCTTCCCATTGCTCTCACACTCGGTATACTGACTCGTACAAACCCATACAATGTATGTACAAACAGTATATACACTCTACACCCACACATCATCTCTCTCTCTCTCTCTCTCCCTCTCTCTCTCTCCCCAAACCCACAGCCCGGTTGTAGTTGCTTTCTCTATCTAGATCGCAGCCACTACAACTGCTTCTACCCTCATCTGATCCATGGTGGTGATGCAAACTCATATCCCTGGTAGCCATGGCCGCTCATGGCTTCAAACCTGCACAGCCGTGCCCACCATGCACCCACCATACCTGGCAATCTCACGACAAAATGCTAAACACCCTAAACACTCAACAAATTTTCCCCCTTCACAGCTTCTCACATCCAATAGATCCATATGCCCACAGTCATATATGTATTATAATAGTGAATCTTAAACCGAACTCTATAAAATAAGAGAGAAAAGCTAAAAGAAGGCTTACCCGAAATTCCTATTCGATTGCCGGAACCTTGCCAGAAAATTCCTCTTCAAGCTCTCTTTTCTCCTCTCAAATCACTTTCTATCGTGTTCCAGATAGAGTCTGACGGCTAGAAGGGGTTGCTGCCCCATAACCATGTCTTATATATATATATATATATATATATATATATATATATATATATATATAGGCTGAAAACCCTAGTTAGAAATTGAAAAGAATACGTCCATTTGTCGCTAAAACTTCTGACCCAATTTATGATTGCAAAAAATGGTCCAAAAATAAAATACTTGCCATAAACTATATGTTAGCAACTTATTAACGATTGCTACGCTAACCTGCTCCACTATGTGTGACTAAAAGTGGTCATGTAAAAATATCAATGGTAACAAAAATAATTTCGTCGCCAAAAGTTCATAACATATTGTTCGCTAATTGCCACTAATACCTAAATGAATGTCATTTTGTATTTGTCATCATTAATTTAGAACTTATGGTTTTGCAGAATCTTCTCGCTAAAGGTTTCACAAAAAAAATTACCATTAACGCTAATTGTTACTAAAGGTCTCAATCAATAACAATACTATTTGCTATCGTTAAATTATATCTTATGATTTCAACTTTGTTGCTAAGATCGTAATTATAGTGTTCCCCAAATTTTGTCGCTGTAAGCTGCCAAAACTAATTTACCAATGCTAGGTGAGAGTTCGCCACAAAAATAAAATATTTTAGTCCAGAGAAATAATTATAATAAAAAATGTCCCGGGCTTTACATTCTCCCCTTCTTAAAAAAAAATTGGTCCTCCAAATTTTACGTATCTCAGTTTTGGAACTAGTGAGGGTATTTGTTTCAGCTGAAAAGGTTTTAGATTTTCTGAGTTCGGTAAGCATGCTAAATGATTTTATTTGAACAAGGGATTTTGGTACATTTTAAAATAGTAAATTAAGTTATTAAATTTTGAAGCATTTTTAATAATCTTATATATAGCTAAGATAGTGTACTTTCTAAAGTTTTCAAAGTCATTTGCTATTTTGAGTGTTGTTATTCGGGTAGCACTCGATCGGATATCGCGTAACGCTTTACTATTACAACAGTTTATTAAACTATTCTTAAAGGCCTCTTTTCAACTGATTTAGGCAAATACAACACTAAAACTCCCTTTATTTTTGTAAAACCTTGGACGTGGAATGTTTTGGGATATTTCTGGGCATGGGAAGGGTCTCAAATAATTTTACTTTGAAAACAGGTTTTTTGAATTATTTGGTACACATTAAAAAAATTATTTTCAGCCCAAATTTTTATAGTGATCTAAAATTACTGAGATGCTTGAGTGTCTTAAATGTCGTGGCATTCTTGTGCCGTTTAATATATTTTTGAAATAGGAACCTTGGCGCTCAATTTAAGGAGCGGTTTAGGATTCCAAACAGAGAATTCCCAAAAAGGTCATTCTTGTCCAAAAAACCCACCTAGCAATTTACAAAGATGTTTTTGGGTTATTTCTGGGTATGTAATGGTAGGTTAGGCATCGGGGGTAAATTAATAATTTTATAGTCTAGGGGTATTCTGGTTATTTCACGCGCTTGGGAAAATTTAGCACCTAGGCATAGTAGAACAACAATAAATTACATCCTGATAATTTATTGTTTAGGTTCCGCTAGACAAGAGTTAGGGCAGACTTGGGAACCAGAGCCGCTTTTGTTATTCAACTAAGTACTCCTGTCATGTTCCTCCGTACACCCTATTTTTTTTTTATATATGAGTATGTATACGTGATTTTCCAAATGAACGTTTCAAGTAATTGTGATACTCTTGCTTTCGCGTAACTGATTTGATGAGAAAATGAGTTATAATTTCCATGGGGAAAGTGTTGCCTTGGTTTTTGAGAACTCTGTGTTAATCGTGTTAGCGTGAGGTTAATATTGGTTGCTACTCCCTCTATTCACTGGGGAAAGTGGATTTCGGGTTTTGATCAACGGGACCATACGTTGGCGCACAATACTGTTGCATCGTGATACGCCCTTGCGTCCACAATATTCTTTGCCCCTGGTGGAGTTTGGGTCGTAGTCAGTGCGACTATACGTTGACCGCAATATACCAGTTGTGATTAACGGTGATAGTTTTAATAAGTTTTTCTTGATGATTATACTCCAGTTGAGATTCTTTTGGTGCAAGTGCATATACGTATGTAAATATGTTGAGTAATATATTATTTTAAAAATTATGTCAACTCTTCAAATTGGAAAGTGAGAGAACCAGGGGAAAAGATTAGGGAGGAAAGTGGAGAAATTAGAGCATTTGGGTTATATCCCATTTTCGGTTATAGAGATTCACATAGAGAAAGAGAGAGAGTGTTGTACCAGAAAACAAAAGAGAGTCTCGGCATGAAGAAAAACAGAGAGAATAAGAGAAATTGAGTTGGACACTATACAAAGGAAAAATCCAGAGAAGAGTGTAATTTTTCCGGTAAGTTTTGGCCTCCTTCCATCTTATTTTTTGGTATTGCTTATGTGTTGTGTTGTGTGTGTCTTTGGATTTTTATATGGGTGAATCATGTGTATAATAACTATGTTTAAAGTAGGTCTTAATGTGTGGGAGTGAGGGGGGTGAATAGTGTGTGAGGTGTGTGTGTTTGGCAAAGGAGTGAACTGCTGGGTTGGTGAGGAAGAGGGGTTGCGTAGAGAGAGGGGGGGGGGGAGGCTGGGATTTCAAACATTGAACTTAAAAGAAATCATATTCCAGCAGTTTCTTTTTTAATTTTTAAGATATATCTAGAAATTTATTTCGACAAGGCCAAAAGAGTAAGTAATGATATTTTTGTATGACTTACAGCCTGAAAAGCTTTTAGATTTTCTGAGTTCGGTAAGCATGCTAAATGATTTTATCTAAACAAGGAATTTTGGTACATTTTAAAATAGTGTTATTCAATTCTGAAGCTTTTTTAATAATCTTATATAGAGCTAATACAGTGTACATTCTAAAGTCTTGAATGTTTTGAAAGTCGTTTCCTATTTGGAGCATTGTTAGTCAGGTAACACTCGATCGGATATCGCGTAGCGCTTTACTGTTACAAAAGTTTACTAAATTATTCTTAAGGCCTTTTTTGAACTGATTTAGGCAAAGTACAACGCTAAAACTCCCCTTAGTTTTGTGAAACCTTGGACGTGGAATGTTTTGGGATTTTCATGGGCATGGGAAGGGTCTCAAATAATTTTACTTTGAAAATAAGTTTTTTTAATTATTTGGTATACAGTAAAAAAAATTATTTTTAGCCGAAAGTTTTATAGTGATCTAAAATTACTGAGACGCTTGAGTGTCTTAAATGTCATGGCATTCTTGTTCTGTTTGACATATTTTGGAAATAGGAACCTTAGCACTCAATTTAAGGAGCGGTTTAGGATTCCAAACAGAGAATTCCCAGAATGGCCATTCTTGTCCAAAAAGCCCACCTAGCAGTTTAAAAAGTTGTTTTTGGCCGCGTTATTTCTAGGTGTGTAATGGTACGTTAGGCATCAAGAGTAAATAGATAACTTTATAGTGTGGGGGTATTTTGGTTATTTCACTCGCTTGGAGAAATTTAGCACCTAGGCATAGTTGAACAACAATAAATAACATCCGGATAATTTATTGTTTAGGTTCCGCTAGGCAAGAGTTAGGGCAAACTTAGGAGCCAGAGCCACTTTGTTATTCAAGTAAGAACTCTTGTCATGTTCCTCTGTACACCCTCTTTTTTTATATATGAGTATGTATACTTGATTTTCCAAATGAACGTTTTAAGTAATTGTGATACTCCTGCTTTCGCGTAACTGATTTGATGAGAAAATGAGTTATAATTGTCATGGAAAGTGTTGCATTGGTTTTTGAGAACTTTGTGTTAATCATGTTAGCGTGAGGTTAATACTGGTTGCTATTCCCTTTATCCATGGGGAAAAGTGAATTTCAGGTCTTGATCAACGGGACCATATTTTGGCGCACATTACTATTGAATCGTAGTACGCCCTTGCATCCATAATATTGTTTATTCCGGGTGGAGAAGGGATTTTGGGTCCTAGTCAGTGCGACTATACGTTGACCGCGGTATACCAAGTTGTGATTAACGGTGATAGTTCCTAATAAGTTTTTCTTGATGATTATACTCCAATTGAGATTCTTTTGGTACAAGTGCATATACGTATGTAAATATGTTGATTAATATATTATTTTAAAAATTATGTCTACTTTTCAAATTGGAAAGTGAGAGAACCAGGGGAGGAGATTAGGGAGGATTTTAAGACATTACCAAAGAATAAGGAAAAACAAAAATAAAGGAAGGAAATAAATGTAAAAGAGAGAGAAAGTGGAAAGTGGAGAAATTAGAGCATTTCGGTTTTATCCCATTTTCGGTTACAGAGATTCACATAGAGAGAGAGTGTGTGTTATACATGAAAACAAAAGAGCGTCTCGGCATGAAGAAAAACAGAGAGAATAAGAGAAAGAGACTGGGACGCCAGACAAAGGAAATATCCGGAGAAGAGTCTAATTTTTTTGGTAAGTTTTGGCCTCCTTCCATCTTATTTTTGGGTATTGCATATGCGTTATGTTGTGTGTGTCTTTGGATTTGTCTATGGGTGAATCATGTGTATAACTATATTTAAAGTAGGTGTTAATGTGTGGGAGTGAGAAGGGTGAAAAGTGTGAGAGGTGTGTGTGTTTGGCGAAGGAGTGAACTGTTGGGTTGGTGAGGAAGAGAGGCTGCACAGAGAGAGAGAGAGAGAGAGAGAGAGAGAGAGACTGGGAGTTCAAACATTGAACTTAAAAGTGTTGCTAAAAGATATCCTATTCTTGTAGTTTATTTCTGAATTTTTAAGATATATCTAGAAATTTATTTCGTCAAAGTCCAAAAGAGTAACTCGTAATATTTTTGTAAGACCTAGAACCTGAAAAGTTTTTAGATTTTCTGAGTTCGGTAAGCATGGTAAATGATTTTATCTGAACAAGGGATTTTGGTACATTTTAAAATAGTAAATTAAGTTATTAAACTCTGAAGCTGTTACAATAATTTTAGATAGCTAAGATAATGTACTTTCTAAAGTTTTTAAAGTCGTTTGCTATTTTGAGCGTTGTTAGTCGGGTAGCACTCGATTGAATATCGCATAGCGCTTTACTATTACAAAAGTTTACTAAATTATTCTTAAAGGCCTTTTTTGAACTGATTTAGGCAAAGTACAAAGCTAAAACTCCCTTTATTTTTGTGAAACCTTGGATGTGGAATGTTTTGGGATATTTCTAGGCATGGGAAGGTTCTCGAATCATTTTACTTTTAAAACAGTTTTTTTTTAAATTCTTTGGTATAGTCAACAAAATAATTTTTAGCTGAAACTTTTATTGTGATCTAAAATTACTGAAACGCTTGAGTGACTAAAATGTCGTGGCATTCTTGTGCCGTTTGATATATTTTTGAAATAGGAACCTTGGCGCTCAATTTAAGGAGCGATTTAGGATTCCGAACAGAGAATTCCCAGAAAGGCCATTCTTGTCCAAAAAAATCCATAATCCTGTTTAAAAAGATGTTTTGGGTTATTTCTGCGTGTGTAATGGTACGTTAGGCATCGGGGGTAAATAGGTAATTTTCTAGTCTTGGGGTATTTTGATAATTTTACTTGCTTTGGGAAATTTTGCACCTAGGCATATAAATAACATCCGGATGATTTATTATTTACGTTTCGCTAGACAAGAGTTAGGGCAAACTTGGGAACTAGAGCCGCTTTGTTATTCAAGTAAGTACTATTTTCATGTTCCTCCGTACAACCCATTTTTTTATATATGTGTATGTATACATGATTTTCCAAATGAACGTTTTAAGTAACTGTGATACTCCTGCTTTCGTATAACTGATTTGATGAGAAAATGTGTTGTAATTGTCATGGAAAATGTTGCATTGGTTTTTTAGAACTCTGTGTTAATCGTGTTAGCGTGAGGTTAATATTGGTTGCTATGCCCTCTATCCGCGGGGAAAAAAGTGGATTTCGGGTCCTGATCAAGGGGACCATACGTTGGCATACAATACTATTGCATCATGGTTCGCTCTTGTGTCCACAGTATTGTTTATCCCTGGTGAAGGAGGGATATTGGGTTCTTGTCAGTGGGACTATACGTTGACCGCAGCATACCAAGTTGTGATTAACGGTGGCAGTTGCTAGTAAGTTTTTCTTAATGATTATACTCCAGTTGAGATTCTTCTGGTGCAAGTGCATATACATATGTTGAGTGATATATTATTTTAAAATTATGTCAACTCTTTAAATTAGAATGTGAGAGAACCAGGGGAGGAGATTAGGGAGGATATTAAGGCATTACCAAAGAATACGGAAAAAAAAAGAAAAGGAAGGAAATAAAGGTTAAAGAGAGAGAAAGAGGAAAGTGGAGAAATTAGAGCATTTGGGTTGTATCCCATTTTCGGTTACAAAGATTCACATAGAGAAAGAGAGGAAGAGAAAGAGAGAGTGTAATACCTCGATATTTTTAACGGTTTGATTTAAAAAAAAATTGGCCACTAATTTTTCTTTCAGTTAGCATAGATATTTTTATTAACTTTTGGCGACACTTAATAGAGCAGGTTATCTAACAAACCCATTAAATTCTTTTAGTACTTGGAGCTTTTTGCGATAAAAAAGAAGAAAAAGAAAATCCGCGTAACGTTTAAACTAACTAACGAAACTTGTGGGAGTTTTTGGTAGTTTATTTTTAGGGTTTTATATATAACCTTGCATAGTCTAAGGTAGCCATCAATACCCTTTGTTTTCATCTGTCAATACAATCGAGAGAAAGGGAGAGACATTGGGCGTGAAGAAGGATTGGGGCAAAGAGATTATCGGAAATCGACAGACATTTTCGGTAAGCTTACTTTGAAATCTAAATTTTCATGTGATTATGTGAATATATGTTACGGGTAGGTGTTAATGGGTCTCTGATAGATGTAATATCTATGTATATATTTGTGGGATGATGGACAACCATGGGAGGGTTGTGATCATGGACGTACACAGGTTGTTGACGTAGCAGGTTGTTGCCTTGAGTGGGAGTGTAGGTGTGCGTCGGTGAGAGAGAATCGAACAGGGGAAGAAGAAGGGATGGAGTAGACCCACTGCCGCACGGCAGTGGGCATGGTGGCCAAGTATGGTGTATGAAATGTGTTAGTGTGTGAATTTGTGTTAGCAAGAGAGTGAAGCTACCATAGTTACCAATTTTTTTCAGTGCTTTATGATCTGGGTGTTAGTGCATTACTGTGTGTGTACATAAGTTGATATTCTTTAATGTGTGTGTATGCCATGTATTTTGGAAGTAAGGACAGCTGAACAAACAAAAGGATCACCACCGCATGAGGCAGTGTGGGTTTTGTGGGTTTAGAGCCAACAATGAGATAAAGTGTGTGAGCCTTGAGTGTGAGGAGTGCAATATGTATATGGGACTGTGTGGGTAAGTGCACTGTCGATTATGCATTTTATTGTGAGTGTTTAACCCATTTGTGTGTGCTAGTGTTTATATTTGAGTGATTTGTTTGTGAATTGTGAGTGTAATGGGTAAAAAGAATGTGTGTTTATGGTGTTTGAGAGTGGGAAGGGAAGTGGGTATGACAAGTTTGTTTGGCATGGAATGAAGGTGTGTTTCTGTGTGGAATGAGGAAGAAAAGGGTGTCATGGGAGAGTATGGCATGTGACATGGAAACAAGGAGTTGCTGTGCATTTGGAGTGCATGGCAACATATATGTGAGTGGTGTGTGTGTGTGTGTGTCTGTAAGGAGCAATGAGAATGGCAGTGGTGTGGTTGTAATTGGTGTGTGATATATGTAATTAAGTGGTTTGAGTGTGTGAATGAAGTTGTAGATTTAGTGTGTTAATGGAGTGAATTGTAATGTGCCAGGGGTGAAAGAGAAGCTACGTGAACTAGTAGATGTGTGTTCTGGGTTTTGGACAGTAGATAAGAAGAAGAAGGAGGTGCAACAGTGATGGGTCTCACCAGCAAACGTGGTACAATAGTTGTACCATGTGGTTGTTCGGTATTGTACGCTTGTCAAAATATTCTGAAAATTTGCACAGTGATTTTTAGTATAATATTATAAGTTCTGTGAAAATTTCATATTTGTCTGATATTGTATGTATTTATTATATTTTCTACAAGTTCAGACATATAAAAAATTCTTTGGAGCCTTTAAACCCATGAAAATATTTTGGAAAAATTATAGTAATGTTATACAATAACAAAGACTCAGTAAAAGTTTGATAATTTTTTAAGTTGATTTGATATCATTTTCCATATCGCATTGAGTTTAGCAAATGGAAAAATAAAGAAATAGTTTTAGTTCCTTTTAAATTCTGATTTTTATTTCTATAATTTTTATACACGTATTAAGGCTTGTATAAAAATTATGAGTCCTTATTTCCAGCTAGAAGCAATTATGGAAATTTATTGGTTTTTAGTGTATTTAAGGAAATTATATTTAATTCGAAAATAATCAAAAATTTTAATTTTATTATATATGTTGTATTAAGCTATAAAGTATGTTTAATGAAAATTGTAAACATTTATGGGGTATTTCGGTGCCTAGTGGGGTGTCACTAATGTTGGGTTAGGTTGGCCATATGTAGAACCCGCTTTGAATTTTGTCGTTCCAGGTAGAGAAATAAGTACACTGTGGGTAGTTATATTAGGTTTATAATATATCTGCATGGATAGTGTTCTGATAAATACTTTGCCCGACCTAGGTTAATTCAAAGGATTTTGGATGGAGGCCGTTGAGCAGTGCATAGTTTGGACTGGGGTAAGGAATTTCTTCTGAAACCCAGTTTCCTCTACTTGTCCTCATAGATGTTTTTTTTTTTGAATTGTTATCGCTATTCTTTTGAATTCTTCTATATTGATTAAGTCGCATTGTTTGCCTAAAAAACGTTTCATTTAGCCTTAAAATCGTTTATTGAAACTCTTATCGGTGCTCAATATTTATTGTCCATCGAGCATTGAATAACATGTTGCATTATTGATTTGTTGTCATTCTCTTAATTGGTATGAGTTTCTGCATTGGTGTGTTTGGCGGGAGTTGGTGTATATTGGAGGGTATTGGTGTGGACTAGTACCTTGACGGACTAGCCGGTGTATTGGTGTGGGCTAGTGCCTTGATGGACTAGCCGGTGTAAAGTGTTAATGAGCATCTCCTTTATGGCTTTGCTAAGTGATTACCCTGCACTGCCCGTGTGGCCTTGCAATTACTTATGTTCAATAGCGTTTGTGTTTGTTTGCACCGTATCCGAAAGTCATATTGATATCTGATCGAATTAGTTGTAATCATTGTGAAAATTCTGGGATTCATCATCAAATTTTTTCTTTGAACAAAACCATCATTGTTTTGCATTCATAAATTATTTCGTAATTTCTTTGTTTGAGCGACCTTACTGAGCTCTCGAAAGCTCACTCTCCTTTAACTTCCTTTCCACAGGTAATATCCAACAATAGATAGCATTGGGTGTGGAATAGATTCGAGCGAGGGAAAGAGATATTTAGCTTTTGATTTGGTCATTAGAACTCCTGCGTGCGTTATTATTGTTATTTAGAATTGTTGACTTAGACATTGATGTTTCAACAATTACAGTATGCTAAGAGCATTATTTTATCCAATGGTTTAGTTGCTCTGACTGGATGATAATTCTAAATTGGTTGAGTTTGAGAGTTCTATTGTCTTAGCGTAAATGATTGATTGAGTGATAACGTTCTGAAAATTTCGGGATGTTACAGAGAGAGTGCTATACCGGAAAATAGAAGAGAGCCTCGGCATTAAGAAAAACAGAGAGAATAAGAGAAAGAGAGAGGGACGACAGACAAAGCAAAAATCCAGGGAAGTGTCTAATTTTTCTGGTAAGTTCTGGCCTCCTTCCATCTTATTTTTGGATATTGCATATGTGTTGTGTTGTGTGTGTCTTTGGATTTGTGTATGGGTGAATCATGTGTATAACTATATTTAAAGTAGGTGTTCATGTGTGGGAGTGAGGGGGGTGAGAAGTGTGTGAGTTTGGCTAAGGAGTGACTTGCTGGGTTGGTGAGGAAGAGGGGCTGTGCAGAGAGAGAGAGGGGGACTTCAAACCTTGAACTTAAAAGTGTCGCTAAAAGATATCCTATTCTAGCAGTTTCTTTTCGAATTTTTAAGATATATCTGGAAATTTATTTCGACAAAGTCCAAAAAAGTAACTCATAAAATTTTTGTAAGACCTACAACTTGAAAAGTTTTTTGATTTTCTGAGTACGGTAAGCATGCTAAATGATTTTATCCGAACAAGGGATTTTTGTACATTTTGGTATAGTAAATTAAGTTATTAAATTTTGAAGCTTTTACAATAATCTTATATAGTTAAGACAGTGTGCTTTCTAAAGTTTTGAAAGTTTTTAAAGTCGTTTGCGATTTTGAGTGTTGTTAGTCGGGTAGCCCTCGATCGGATATCGAGTAGCGCTTTACTATTACTACAATTTACTAAACAATTCTTAAAGGCTTTTTCTGAACTAATTTAGGCAAAGTCCAAAGCTAAAACTCCCTTTATTTTTGTGAAACCTTGGACGTTGAATGTTTTGGGATATTTCTGGGCATGGGAAGGGTCTCAAATAATTTTACTTTGAAAACAGGTTTTTTAAATTATTTGGTACACATTAAAAAAATTTATTTTCAGCCCAAATTTTTATAGTGATCTAAAATTACTGAGATGCTTGAGTGTCTTAAATGTCGTGGCATTCTTGTGTCGTTTAATATATTTTTGAAATAGGAACCTTGGCTCTCAATTTAAGGAGCGGTTTAGGATTCCAAACAGAGAATTCCCAAAAAGGCCATTCTTGTCCAAAAAACCCACCTAGCAATTTACAAAGATGTTTTTGGGTTATTTCTGGGTGTGTAATGGTACGTTAGGCATCGGGGGTAAATTAATAATTTTATAGTCTAGGGGTATTCTGGTTATTTCACGCGCTCGGGAAAATTTAGCACCTAGGCATAGTAGAACAACAATAAATTACATCCTGATAATTTATTGTTTAGGTTCCGCTAGACAAGAGTTAGGGCAGACTTGGGAACCAGATCCGCTTTTGTTATTCAACTAAGTACTCCTGTCATGTTCCTCCGTACACCCTATTTTTTTATATATATGAGTATGTATACGTGATTTTGCAAATGAACGTTTTAAGTAATTATGAAACTCCTTTTGTGTAACTGATTTGATGAGAAAATGAGTTATAATTGCCACAGAAAGTGTTGCATTGATTTTTGAGAACTCTATGTTAATCGTTGATGCCAAGGAAAGTGGGTTCGCAGTCGACGTGGAGGTGCCACAAGGAATGCAGTCCGAGTCAGATGCCAAGTGCGCTGATGTGGGACACAGCAAGGGCAGAGACCAAGGGCTTCCCAGACAAAGCCTGAGGGTGGCAGTGCTGCGAGGGCGATGGCGCAGGGTGAATACACGACGACAGTCACCGTCTGATGCTTAGGTCCAAAGTCAGGGTCCTGTATATTTCTCTCTAGGATTCTAGAGTGAGAAAGTGAGAGTGTTCTGAAAATGTCCAAAACCCTCCAAATGAATTCTCAAGACCTCTATTTATAGAGATTGAGATGATGATGTCATCACCCGACACGTGGAGTTCCCCGGGAGTGACACATCACCGAGGGGTCCACAGCTGCTGGTGCTCCATGGACTGTCGAATCGCATTTTCACCCGGCCTACCCCCCATAGCGTCGCTCTGTCTGTCTAGAAAGACTGGCTCGCACAACGTCGGTGTGGCCAGAGAACCCCCTTAATCTAGCCCCTCCTATCCAAGCCCTTGCAGAGTCCCACTGGCCTGGCAGTGGTGGGGAAGACCCGATGCCCAACTGCCAGGCAGACTAGGCGCGATGACCTCTGAAGACCTGCTCCTATCTAGGAGTGACTCAGGGATCATAGTCCATAGGGGTGCCGACGCAAGCCCCCAATACCGGAGCACGTAGGCCAGTCACGAAGACAAACTGGTGGAGATAGTGTCCTGGAGGAGTCGCCTATCTTGCAGGTGAGTCCTTGTGCCGGAGCACTCAGAGCGCGTCAAGGTAGCATCCCGGATAAGCCGTCTACCTGGCGGAAGGGGAGTTAAGAGCTCCCTGACGGAGATAGTGTCCCGGAGGAGTTGCCTATTCCTTAGGCCAAGGTAGTATCACGGAGGAGCCATCTACCTAGCCGCCAAGGTAGCATCCTAAAGGAGCCGTCTACCTGGCGGAAGGGGAGTTGAAGAGCTCCCTGGCAGAGATAGTGTCCCAGAGGAGTCGTATATCCCCGCGATGAGTCCTTATGCCGGAGCACTCGGAGAGAGTCAAGGTAGCATCCCGGAGGAGCCTACCCGATTGGCCGGGTAGCATCCCAGAGGAGCCGTCTACCTGGCGGAAGGGGAGTTGAAGAGCTCCTTGGCGAAGATAGTGTCCTGGAGGAGTCGCCTATCCCCGCGGTGAGTCCTTGTGCCGGAGCACTCGGAGCGCATCAAGGTAGCATCCCGGAGGAGCCGTCTACCTGGCATAAGGGGAGTTGAAGAGGTCGATGGCGGAGATAGTGTCCCGGAGGAGTCGCCTATCCCGCATGATGTTGCACACTCCGGAGAGAGTGGGTCAAAGCATGTTCCACGACCAAGGCAAGGTGTGCATGGTGTGGTGAAAGGATGGACAGATGCAAGGAGCATGGTTGTGTGACAGAGAGCCAAGGGGCACGACTGTGTTAGTGGCGTGGCGCATGGGTGCGGCGGAGTGAGTAAGGTGCCGGGGGCATGTCTGTGTCAGTGGCATGGTGCATGGGCGTGACATGGTGCGTATGGTGCCGGGGGCACATGTGATGGAGATGGCGCACAGGCGTGGTGACGAACGTCGCGGAGACAATACTTGGTGCCGGGGCACATGTCATGGAAGTGGCGCATGGGCGCGGCGACGAACGTCGTGGAGAAATACTTAGTGCCGGGGCACATGTTATGAGAATGGCGCAAGGGCGCAGCGATGAACATCGCGGAACAATACTTGGTGCCGGGGGCACAAGTTATGGAAGCGGCACACGGGCGCTGCGACGAGCGTCACGGAGACAACACTTGGTGCGGGGGGCACGTATCATGAGAATGGCACACAGGCGCTGCGACGAACGTCGCAGAGTAATACTTGGTGTCGGGGCATATGTCATAAGAATGGCGCATGGGTGCGGCGACGAACGTCGCGGAGACAATACTTGGTGCTGGGCCACATGTCATAAGAATGGCGCATGGGCGCGGCGACAGACGTCACAAAGACGACACACGGGCACGTGTCGGGTGTTCTGAAGATGGGATTTGAGCTGAGTGTACATGGCATAACAAGACGATGAATGCAACATGTAGTAATGACAAATTTGGGAATGATGGTATACGGTCGTCAGCGACGGGTCATTCGGCGGTAGCGCGTGACTTTTGGCAACGGGCATCGCGGGAGCGGGCGCAGTCGCAAACGACGGACGTCGCTAGGTTTATGTATGATGGACGTTGCGAGGTTGATGTACGACGGACGTCGCGAGGTTCATGCATGACGGACATCGCTGGATGAACATCCGTAAACATCGCGGAGGTGCAAAGATTCGAGAAAACAAGTGTGTGTGGGAGGGGAGGCCATAGGCCAAGGATTGGGGGAAGGCCAAGGCCACCACCCCTGGTGAGGCCGAGGCCGAGGCCGACCCCTTGGTGAGGCTGAGGCCGACCCCCTGGGAAGGCCGAGGCCGACCCTAGGTGGTGCCCAAGGCCAATGGCCAGCTCCAGTGAAGGGAGGCCAAGGCCACTCCCCCTTTGGATGAACTTCGGGCGCGCTGACAGAAGGTGTTTTGAAGGGCAATGACAAATCTGAAAGTTGCATTGCGATGAGCGTGTCGACGTCAAACTTACCCACGTGATGAACAAGGTGTCAAAGTCACATATTAATTGTATGAAGCGAACAAAAAATACGAAAGGGACTTTGCGCGAAGAGTGAACAGCCAAGGGGGAAAGGCCGAGGCCGACCCCCCATGGAGGCCGAGGCTGACCCCATGGGGTTGGCCAAGGCCTAGGCCCTTGACCCCGTTGCTTTGGTTGCGCCAATGGTCGATGTTTTTGGTGAAAAGGTGCTCGGGTGGTCGCGGTGCGACAAACGTGGTCCTGTGAGTCACGGTAGCGTGAAATAATTGGTGACTAAGTCACGCATGAGGCGTGTGAAGCAAAGAATGCACGTGACTTGGGCGCGTGCACTTTGACCGATTCTAAGCGTTGAATACTGTGCTTGTGCAGACGTGTCATGCAAAATGGGACTCCAAGTAGACCTTTGAGTGTGACCAGAATAGGTTGGGAACATAAGCCCCCTGTGTGGGGTGTGCGCGGAGGGGCAACCCGAGCAGGCACCGCACGCATAAACACTTAGCAAGATTTTGATGTTATTTGGCCGACGAGTTGTTGAGGTCGTTAAAGCATGATGATGATGAAGAGTAGGTGGTTCGAGCCACCTTCTGCACCACCTACAAAAGCTTGGAATGTTTGGGGGTTGAGACAAAGGCACGATGATGGGACGCAGGGGTGCGAGCATGTAGACAGCTCCTGGGGACAGACGACGAGTGTCGCGGAGACGTCACCTGGGTGATGGGTGACAAGCATCGCGGAGACGATGCACTTACGCTGGTGACGGGGTCATGGAGATGGCGCCTGGGTGACGGGCATCGCGGAGATGATGTCCGGGCGATGGGGGGTCGCGGAGGGGATGTCCGGGCGACGGGCGTCCCAAAGTGATGTCCGGGCAATGGGTGTCGCAAAGATGAAGTCCGGGCGACGGGCGTCCCAAAGTGATGTCCGGGCAACGGGTGTCGCAAAGATGAAGTCCGGGCGACGGGCGTCCCAAAGTGATGTCCGGGCAACGGGTGTCGCAAAGATGAAGTCCGGGCGACGGGCGTCCCAAAGTGATGTCCGGGCAACCAAGTCCGGGCGACGGGCGTCGCCGAGGTGATGTCCGGGCGACAGGGGTGGCAGAGGTGATGTCTGGGCGACGGGGGTCGCGGAGGTGATGTCCTGGCAACAGAGGTCTCGGATGTGATGTCCAGGCAACGGGGGTCGCTGAGATGATGTCGGGGTGAAGGGGGTCGCAGAGATGATGTCTGGGCGACAGGGGTCGCGGAGATGATCTCTGGGCAACGGGGGTCGCGGAGATGAAGTCTGGGCGACGGGCATCGCGAAGGTGAAGTCTGGGCGACGAGGGTCGCTGAGATAATGTCGGGGCGACGGGGGTCGTGGAGATGATGTCCGGGCAACGGGAGCATGCTCGCGGGCAATGCACGGCAGTCAAAGTTGTAATTTTTTTGTTGGCCTTGGCTTTGGGGATTTTTGGGAAAAAGGAAAAAGAAAGAAGAAAGATGATGGAGAGGATGGCGCGGCGGTGCGGCCGTGGGGTAGGGGAGAGGAGGGAGGTAGGGTAGGGAAGGGGAGGGCCAATTTTGGCCGACCAAGTGGTCGAGGCTGACCAAGGCCCCTTGGCCGAGGCCGAGGCCGCACGGCGGGGTGTGGGGTGATGGGCGAGAGGAAAGGGGAATGGGGAGGGGGAAGGCCGAGGTCGAGGGGAGTAGGAGTGGGCCGAGGCCGACGGGGTGGGGTAAGAAGAAAGGGGAAACGGGAAGGGAAAAGAGGCAGCAGCGGCGGCGGCGTGCTTGGCGGGGAGAGAGGAGGGAAAGAAGAGGAAGGGGGGAGAAGCCGAGGCTGCCGGAGGGAGGGGGGATAGTCACCGACGGGGGTGGGCCTTGGAGGCTGCCGGCCGAGGGAGGTTGGCGGCGCAAGGTTGGGCGGCGCGAAGAAGGAGAAGGAGAGAAAAAAGAAAAATTAGGGTTTGTGGAATTAGGGTTTTTTGGGTAAAACGGGTCGGTCGGGTGGGCCAGGAAGCTGGGCCTGGGATTGAGAGAGGATAGGGCGCGCGGGTCGGGTGGGCCCGAGCGCTCGGGTAGGGTTTGCCCAGATATTGAATTTGAATTTGAATCTGATTGATTTTTTTTTTGTTTTGTGGGCAACCTTAAAGAGGGATCCCCCAAGAAAGTTTTCACAATTACAAGATGAGAATGAGTGGAGTGGGATGGGATGGTGGGAGTGAAAACTTGTTTCCATAAGAAAGAGAGAAAAATTATTTATGAAGTGGGGAATGGGTGATGGGGTGTTGGGTGGTGAGGGAGGAGAATGTTAGAGAGAGAGTGATGAGAGCATGAATGTTGGAACTAGTTGGGAAGATGAAAAACTTGAAAAGTTTTTCTAAGTATAGAATGAGGGTGAGAGGGTAGTGCCCGACTACGAGCAGGCAGGGTGTGAGGGAGGAGGGCGAAGGGTGTGAGAAAAATTTCTAAGTGTTGAGAAATTTTCAAAGAGTTGGACGAAGACTAAGGAGAAGGGGCGTGAAAAAATTTTTGTAACAAAATTTTTCTAAGTGTTGAGCTCGGACAAGGGTACCGAGGGAGACCGCTGAAGATGATCATCGATGACCGGTTGCGAAAAAAATGAAAATTTTTCTAAGTGTCAAGAAATTTTTTTTTTGATAAAGGGTGGTCATGCGACCGCAAGCACGAGAGGTTGAGATGAGCGGGATGGGGGACTCAGGGTGATGGGCTAGCATCGATGACCGAATGAGTGACGGAGGTAGGGGAGGGTTGGTGAGGCGTGTTGCATGCATACCTAGCAGAGGCGGTCGCGAGACCTGGGGGTTAACTGACAGAGTTGAGACTTAGTAACGGGGGTCGAGCCACCCAGCGCACCAAGTCGGTATGGGGTGTGAGGCTGATGGGGTTGGGTGGAGCCCCCAAGGTAGTGGGTGATGGCATCAAGAGTGGTGTCAATAGGCCTGTGCAAGAGCCCATGGCTTGAAAAATTTCTAAGTCTGGAAAATGTAACTTCATTGATAACGAAGGATAGGCAACATGCCTTGATACATGGGTATGACGTACATGGAAACTTGCAAAATGAACAAAAAAAAAATTACAAGTGTGGAAAATGTACTAAGGCATGCCAAGGCTTGGTCGATTGGTTCAAATGTCCCGGACTTAGAGTTTGAGGTCGCCAGATGCAATTTTGTCAGTGAAGACGAACTTTTGGCCCCTGCACCACTTAAGATCGTGACCGACTTTTCGATGATAGGGGTAGTAGTTGGGATGGGCTAAGTCTTCCGGTGTAGGTTCAGTGTTGGCATTGGGCAGGGTTATGGCATTGTCATTGATCCATGTCTCGAGAAGAGCTTTGACAGTCTTCAAGTCACATGAGTATTCCGGGGCAGGCATCGGCTACCTTCTCTTGTCAGGTCACCCGTCCCTTCCTTGAGACTGACGCTTACGGTTGTTGTCGTCGCTACTGGCTACTTCCATCGTCGCGGCCAAGGCAATATGAGGTTGGGGCTTTGTGGCAATCAGCCAAATCACAGCCTTCACCATCCCGCTGGGTGAAGGCTGTGATTGGTAATCCTAGCAGCCCTGCGTTGCTGAGGCATGGTTGCTTGGAAGTGTCAGGCAAAGGATGAACTACACTGTGAAGCTCACCTCCCCAGCAGAGTCGCCAAAATGATGCCAAAAGTGGGTTCGCAGTCGACGTGGAGGTGCCACAAGGAATGCAGTCTGAGTTAAATGCCAAGTATGTTGATGTGAGACACAACAAGGGCGGAGTAAGGGCAGAGACCAAGGGCTTCCCAAACAACGCCTGAGGGTGGCAGTGCTGCGAGAGCGATGGCGCAGGGATACACGACGACAGTCACAGTCCGATGCATAGGTCCAGAGTCAAGGTTAGGTATGTTTCTCTCTAGGATTCTAGAGTGAGAAAGTGAGAAGTTTGAGAATGTCCAAATGTCAAAAAATGTTCAAGCACCCCACATGAATTCTCAAGACCTCTATTTATAGAGGCTGAGATGATGATGTCACAATCGACACATGGCGCTCCCTGGGAATGACACGTCACTTGGGGGTCCACGGGTGCCGGTGCTCCACGGACTGTTGAATCTCATATTCATCTGGCATGCCTTGCATAGCGTCGCTCTGTCTGTCTGGAAAGACTGGCTCCCACAGTGTCAATGTGGCCAGAGAACCCCCTTTTATCTAACCACCAGTCCAAGCAAGCCCTTGCACAGTCCCACAGGCCTGGCAACAGTGGGGAAGACCCGACACCCAACTGCCAGGCAGACTAGCCCTGATGCCCTCTGAAGACGTGCTCTAGTCTTGGAGTGACCCAGGGGTCATAGTCTATAGGGGGTGCCAAAGCAAGCCCCCAGTGCCGGAGCACGTAGGCCGGACACGAAGACACCCTGACAGAGATAGTTTTCTGGAGGAGTTGCTTATCCCACTGTGAAGGGTCCTCGTGCTAGAGCACTATGAACGGAGCCCCCAGAATGAAGACTACGATGGCTTTATGGTAACGACCTTGTCCCGCTACAATGGGTCCTCGTATAGAAGCACTACGCCCCCTAAAATTAAGATAGCAATGGCTTTCTGGTAACGAGCTCATCCTGCTACGAGGGGTTCTCGTGCCAGAGCACTATGAACGGAGCCCCCCAGAATAAAGACGACGATGGCTTTGTGGTAACGAGCCCATCCCCCTGCGAGGGGTCCTCGTGCCGGAGCAATACGAACGGAGCCCCCAGAATAAAGACTGCGATGGCTTTATGGTAACAAGCTCATCCTGCTGCGAGGGGTATCTTGTCGGAGCACTACGAACGAAGCCCCCAGAATAAAGATGATGATGGCTTTATGGTAAAGAGCCCATCCCGATACGAGGGGTCCTCCTGCCAGAGCACTACGACCGGAGCCCCCAGAATGAAGACGGCGATGGCTTTGTGGTAACGAGCCTATCCCGCTGCGAGGGGTCTTCGTGCCAGAGCACTACGAACGGAGCTCCCCGAAATGAAGACGGTGATGGATTTGTGGTAACGAGCCCATCCCGCTGTGAGGGGTCCTCGGGCCGAAGCACTACGACCGGAGCCCCCCAGAATGAAGACGGCGATGGCTTTGTGGTGACGAGCCCATCCCGTTGCGAAGGGTCCTCATACCGGAGCACTACGACCGGAGCCCCCCAGAATGAAAACGGCAATGGCTTTGTGGTAACGAGCCCATCCCGCTGCGAAGGGTCCTCATGCCAGAGAGCTATGAACGGAGCCCCCCAGAATGAAGACTGCGATGGCTTTGTGGTAACGAGCACATCCCGTTGCGTCCTCGTGCCGGAGATAGGAACGGAGCCCCCCAAAATGAAGATGGCGATGGCTTTGTGGTAATGAGCCCATCCCCCTGCGAGGGGTCCTCTTGTCAGAGCACTACGAACGAAGCCCCCTGGAATGAAGATGGCGATGGCTTTGTGGTAACGAGCCCATCCCACTACAAAGGGTCTTCGTGCCAGAGCACTACGAACGGAGCCCTCTCAAATGAAGACGGCGATGGCTTTGTGGTAACGAGCCCATCCCGCTGTGAGGGGTCCTCATGGCAGAGCACTAGGAACGAAGCCCACCAAAATGACGGAATAAAGACGACGATGGCTTTGTGTGTGCCGGAGCACTACGAACGGAGCCCCCTAGAGTGCTGCACACTCCTGAGAGTGGGTCAAAGCATGTTCCACGTCTATGGTGGGGGCGCATGGTGTGGTGCTTAGAGGCATGTAACATGATTGTGGCGCATGGGCGCGGTGAAGTGTGTGTGGTGCCGAGGGCATGACATTGTGACAGAGAGCCTGGGGGCACGACTGTATCACCAGTGCGGCGCATGGCACGATGGAGTGAGTGAGGTGCCGGGGGCAGGGTAATGTGACAAGGAGCTAGGGGTGTGACTGTATCAGTAGCACGGTGCATGGCACGACGGAGTATTGGAGTGCAGCAACTGAACGCCGGCGACTGGGGTCGTGGAGTGATGTCTGGGCGACGGGGGTTGCGAGAGAAGTCCGGGAGACAGGGGTCACAGAGTGACGTCCGAGCAACGAGGGTCGTGGAGTGAAGTCCGGGCGAAGGGGGTCACGGAGTGAAGTCCGGGTGACGGGGGTCACAAAGTGACATCCGGGCAACGGGGGTCGCAGAGTGACGTCCGGTCCCTTGAAGAGTAGTTAAAATGCTAAGTATGAAGCCAAAGACCAAATCATTGGGGGAAAGCCAAGGCCAACCCTTAGGGAAGGCTGAGTTCGACGCCCATGGGGATGCCGAGGCCGACCCCAAGGGAAAGGCCAAGGCTGACTTCCTTCGGTAAGCGCCAAGGTGCGCCGACGGCTACGGGCGATGTGCGACGACAGAGCGTGATGAGGAGTCACGCAAGGATGAGTTTCTTTATGACGAAGTCACATAGAAAAAGTGAGAAGTGCACGTGACTTGAGCGTGCACGTCTTTGACCGATTGAAAGCGTTGAATGTTTGTGCCAACGTGTCGTGCAAAATGGGACCCCAGTGGACCTTTGGGTGCGACCAGAATAGGTTGGGATCACTTTTGGCTTCCATTCTGGGCTGATAACTAGAATCAGCTTCTGATCTATATTTCTGACCGTATCTTGACCTTGAGATCAATCTAAGACAAAGGTCGCTCGGGTCTAGATGTATTTGATTGATGGAAATCGTAGGGGCCACCCCTTCACGCATTTTCTGTAGTGTATTTACCACGCCCTTAAGTTTGTGGATTTCCCTT
The DNA here is from genome assembly GCA_033070095.1 of Escallonia herrerae. NCBI lineage: Eukaryota > Viridiplantae > Streptophyta > Magnoliopsida > Escalloniales > Escalloniaceae > Escallonia > Escallonia herrerae. The sequence goes on along the minus strand of JAVXUP010000612.1, from coordinate 140,401 downwards.
GTCAGATCCGCATTTCGGGTGTCAAACAGCTTTCGGGTCAGGAGGTGGCGTAGGTCCCCCCCTTTTTAAAAGAAGGGTCGGGGAAAGAGTCCCCCGGGAGCTGCCACTCGTCTTAGGGGTGACTGAGGTCACATTAACCCGATCATTACTGGAATATCGTTGGGATGGTGTTGGCTGTCGGCCCCCTCGGCGGGAGTCACTTGATCTCGCTCGTCGATTTTGGACGGGGCGACTGGTTGGAGGAGTGTCTGAAGATGATTGTTTGGCCATGTTCCCTGTCGGTTCCACGGATGGCGCCAAAATGTTGCTGCTAAAATATTGATCGGGAACCGCGGTCAGGAAATGGACCTACAAAATAGAATACGGAGTGACCACGGGGGGTGTTCTGGTGGAGGATGCTTCGATGTTAATGTCAGAATGTTGCTACTAGGGTAGAACTCTGAATAGCAGAAAATGCATTGAGCGTGCGTGTGTGTGAACTTGTCTGTGTACCTGAGGCTTTGCTCATCATACAGGCTCCTCCCAGAATCCTCCCTTCTTCAGGACTTTTCTCTGATAGGTCCTCGATGTGTTAGAACCATGTTAGGACTCTCCTTTTAGTAGTCGAGTCCTACAAAGGGCTCTATCACCTCTTTTAGAGCTTATCCTGATACAGGCACCTTGGTTGACTCGGAGTCAACCACGCCACATGCTATCATATGGTTGGGTGGACATATTTAGCTACAGGAGTAACGTGTCCTTTGTGGTTTGGAATGTGAAAAGGGACGTACATCTAGTGTGAATTTCCTTTTTCCGAGTTCATGGTCATGGCCAGCTCGGCAGCTCATTGAATTGATGAGTACAGTACTGCATGAGTACTCTGCAATTCGCACGGAAGATAAGGTAATGAAACTTAATAACCTTTTGGTATGTTTGGTCATGGAAACATTTCAACCACATTTTGTCCATGACACAGCGTTTCACCGAATTGTAATGTAGGATTCCACCGAAAAATCACGTTGGAATCCTAGCACGACAGCACCAACTTTGCTTTCATGGATTTCGTCACCCAAATTGCTTTAGTGCTCATAAAGAACATTCATCTGGATTATCTAATCATCCACAGATTAATTACGCTTGTATATTTCCTTGACTCTGTACCATAAAGAGAGATCCTAATCTCAGGGCTTTAATAAACTATCCAACAGTGTATTTGATACTATATTGAACATACAAAGCATGCATCATATTGTACACATAGAAACTCCCTTGGGCCCGCCAGAGTACCATTTTACTTGACTAAAAGATGTGGTTAATTTCAGGTGATATTCCAATAGTGTCACGAATAAGCCATTTTTAAAGAAAGGGTGTCCACTCCTCATACCACTCACTCCTCTCAACTACCACTTTAAAAACCCTACTTGCATCATGCAGCACTAAACTGTAACATCATCTCCACTTCCCGAAGGAACAGAAATTAAATAGAAACAACTCGATAAATTACAATTTGCGACCTTGGATATATCTTGTTTTCACCTTTGGCAATTAAGTCCAACAATTATCACCGGCTATATGAATGCCGGAAAGTCACTTTTGGGGGGGCTTCTTTTGCCGATCGCAGCTTAAGTCGCACCTTTACCAACCTTTTTACACCTCTAAGAAACACTTGAATCCAGAAGTAGGAAATTTGCTATGGGATGGTGTCGCCAACGGTTGGTGATCCATTAACACGTAAAGTGTCCCTGTTGGTAAAGCTTTAAGGTTAAATTGACTAGGAAAACAGTGTGTTCTGGTCAAAAGTGACGTAAGGTGTAAACCCAAGGGGTACAAAATGTATTTGATGAGTAAAAATGATTCTCCAGCACTTATCTGCACTCGACCCTTGTAAATAAATAATGCTTGTGGAGATTCTTTTTACCTGGAAAAAGAATGGGCACCTTTTTTTGTTTTAGTGGATAAGTGAATCTAAAGGAGAATCACAGTCCTTCTTTTTGTGCTTTCTATGCTTATAAAAAGGCCATTTCAGATGCTAAACGTACTCACAAGTACATCTTCGTGTCTGCGAAAAGGAAGTAGAGTATTTAGAGTCGGTCAGAGACATGGAAGCCCAAAAGACGTGGGGAAAGTTGAGCCTGGTGTTAACCATAATGAAACCTTACATTGCTATGGTTGCCCTGCAATTTGGATATGCAGGCATGTACATCATTACTATGGTTTCTTTTAACAGGGGCATGAGTCACTGGGTACTTGTGGTCTACCGTCATTTGGCTGCCACCCTTGTTATTGCACCTTTTGCACTTACACTCGAAAGGTTAGCCCTGTCTGTCTTCTTCTTCTCCTCTCTCTCTCTCTCTCTCTCTCTCTCTCACACACACAGAGATAAAATAAAACCATCTGTTGTTTTTTCTTCTTTCAGGAAGATAAGGCCAAAGCTGACAATATCGGTGATGTGGAAAATACTGGTGCTTGGTTTACTCGAGTAATGCTCATAAAAAGACCTTAGTTTATTTCTGCATGCATGCATGTCCACGGTAGGATCCATCGTATACCTTGATCTCAATTTATTTGAGATTTCCCTTTTCTGGGGTAATTGGCAATCGAAACAGCCGGATATATTGTTTTTGAGGTGATTGAAAGAATTATTTGAAATCAATCAAAAAATGAGCTAAAACTTTTCTCTTTCATGGTTGCGCAGACCGCCCCCTCCAAACAAAACCCGAGTTACCACTTAAATAAAAGCGTGTAAGTGCTTTTTTTTTATCAAGATGATACTTACTGTGTTTGGCTGTTGATTATCAGGCCAGTGATTGATCAGAACTTGTACTACGTTGGGATGAAATACACTTCTGCAACATTTGCAGCTGCGACTGCCAATGTCCTCCCAGCTCTCACCTTTATAATGGCAATAATCTTCAGGTAATTAAAATCACTGAAATTAGCTAAAATTATCATAAGATTAATTGGAACTCTGCATTTTCATTTTCTTTTATGCTACTGATTTATTATATTTTCTTACTTCGGAAAATTAGTGTTTTAAATTTTTATTAGTGATCCATGTTAGGGTAGCGCAAACAAAAACAAAAAAGCAACCAGGAAATTAAAACAAAAAATTTGTGACTATACCTACCTGTTAGTGGCTGTACCCAGTAGTATCTAACAATTAAAGGATACATAAAATTTCTCGTTTTAGTTGTTTACATGTTGAAGCTAAAGCGTATATGTGTATGTATGATTGCAATTTTTCATCAGAAGCACTTCTATTTCTTTTGTGCTTATCTTCATTAAAATCATTATGATCAATGTTGAGCTAAGGTTGCATCAGTAGAAGGTTATATAAAACAAGCAACACCGAAGTAACGGAAATAGCCATTACTGTAACCGCATATGGAGCTTCTAATAATGTTAGCATGACTAGAAATCCAACTTTTTTGCCTTTTTGACGGTGTGACAAAAAGAAAACCTTGTAATTTAATTTTGTACTTCTTCTGATAAGCGAATGCGCCTTTTGGTACTAAGCAGCTGTCTTTTTTTAAAACTCATCAGGATGGAGAAAATAAAAATTAGGCAGATACATAGCCAGGCAAAAGTCATTGGAACTGTAATTACAGTAACGGGAGCGATGGTGATGACATTATACAAAGGCCCCATTGTCGATATACTATGGTACTCGCCTGGAAGTAGCCACCATGCCACCACCACTTCTAATGATGCCAAACACCATTGGGTCGCCGGGACACTAATGCTTCTTGGCCGCACCCTTGGTTGGTCTGCTTTCTTCATTTTGCAAGTGAGTTTTTATAAAATTCAGTACGTATAGAATTCATATTGAATTTCATATTTTATCATTTTAAAAAACAATAACTGATTGATAATATTTTTCATATTTTATCTTTACTTCTATTTATGCAACAAAAACACCAGCACCACACAAAAAATGAAGAGATGTTTATACTCGTATCCTTCATATGCTGAATAAAAAATTAAGTTTCCTTACAAGGGATGGACTATCTTGTAACTGACGTTCTCCCACTGTAATCCAAGCACTTATACAAATGTTTGGACCATAATGTTTTACACAAACTGATATTCAGCTTTCGGCAGTTTTGGACTTTTGAAACGTGCAAATACTTAAATACTTACTATATATGTAACGTGCAAATACTTAAATACTTACTATATATGTAACGTGCAAATACTTTTGAACGCTTGTTTATTACTTACTAGGGTTACCATGTTTCTGGTTCAGTCAATTACTGTGAAGGAATACCCGGCAGAGTTCTCTCTCACAAGCTTGATATGCTTTACCGGTACGGTGGGAGGAGCTGTGGTAGCGGCTATTATGGAACACGATGCAGGTGCTTGGGCAGTTGGATTCGACTCGAAGCTCTTTGCTGCGGTTTATTCTGTGAGTAGCGTGCATTCCTTTGTGCAATGGATGACCTATTTGCAGATGCTTAATATCTGAACAAAACCAGTAGAAAAGCCTGAAAGTGAAGACATCTAGTTTTCGCTTGAACATGACACCAAGCCGTAAACTAGTGACATAAACCAAACGATATACTGTTCAGGTTTTCTTACAAGTGCAACGACAATAACCCTAGTCTACTGGATCTTAGCCTTTTAGTGCAAATGTTAGGATCCCATCTCAATTTTACGTGGAGAAACATTTTCCTCATATCTATTCCAGGAAAACGTACATGTTAAGGGTAACCTGCAAATTGCCATCCTTAACGCAAACAAAAAACTTGATGATTCAGAAAGAAAGGTCTGGTTGTGAAAGGGAAATACGAGACATACACAATTATAGCTTGTTCCTTACCATACTTCGTGGCCTAAAACTTCATATGGATGTTAAAACGAAACTTTGATCCTCGAATAACAGTTGCCTTGTACCACTCATTTCTTACCGTAAATATTGGTTTGTAACGTCAATATCCCTCATCCTAGGAGTACGCATCAACTGTTACGTCTGTCCAGTTACAGTCACTCACTAAATGAAATTTAACTATAACACACAATACTCGGTCACTTGTATTGATGGCAGCATAATAGCTAGCCTGACTAATTTAATTGCTAACTTGATCAACATGATGATTAGGGGGTGGTTTGCTCTGGAGTCGCATATTATATGCAAGGTTTTGTGAGCAAGGAAAGAGGTCCCGTGTTTGTCACAGCATTCAGCCCTCTCTGCATTATCATCACTGCTGTTCTCGGTGCCACTGTGTTAGGCGAGCAAATCCACTTGGGAAGGTAGTTACATTGCTAAGATTTCCCATAATTTACGATCTTTTCATAGCATATATTGTGGAAACAAAAACTTTTTCATTAGTCCTTTAATTTCAAGTCACCAAAATGTTTTATGACCACAAGCTTTGTTTAAGCTACAATTTGTTGCAATGGCAAAATACTCACTTATGGTAACAGTTCTAAAGACGATTCAACAATGAAAAAAGGTTTCTCTTTTATGATTATGATTATTATTATCATTATTTTTTGGCAAAGAGTTGTTCTTGACGCACAAACTTTAATGTTGCTCGCACATAAATTCTTCCTGAGTTTAATCAGTTCAATTTGGATGGTCTCACCTAATTAAGCACTTGAGATTGTACTTTTTCCTTAAACATATACTAACAAAAGTTCATTTTCTTGTTTAAAATGGTGTCAGTTTGATTGGAGCAATTGTCATAGCAATTGGTCTTTACTCCGTGGTGTGGGGAAAAGCTAAAGACCGTGCAAGTGAGAAAGGTAAAGTTCAAGAATTGCCACTAGTGGTCAGCACCAAATCAAGCATTGTTGATGATGTCATTGTTGGTGAAACTGGGGATAAGTTGAACATTACAGTGAAAAATCCTCTATGATTACCAGAGTGCCATAAAACAGAATGAACAATTTTATCTGTCCTTTTTTTTTTGGTATAATGCCCTGCCACGAAAATGTAGTCCAACTTTTTGATATGTCACTGAGTAATTTCCGATAAATCTGGTTTTTACTCTCTCTGTCTCGGTAATTAAAGCATATATAGATTTATGTTCCATCTTTATACGCAACTAGTTTGGATCTCATGCTTTGCCTACGTGCCCATCAAATAAGAACTCAGGATTGCTCGCTAAGAAATGTTACATAAATAGTAAATCATATACACCAAAATTCCTTAATCAACTTTTAGTTTTGCAAGTTCAAACGATGATTTAACCTCGGAAAAACACCATACTTGATCACAAAGTAGTCCTGAAGTATACTAATGACTCTGAAAACCTGTTATAACTCCCATACCAATCACAAAATAGAGGCCTGCAAAACACAAAAACAATCCAAAACAGTCAGGAGAATGGGAAAAAAATGGGAGTCCGTGTTACACGGTTTAGTATATTAATATTAATGAAAGTGTGAAAACTTGGATGTCGAAAAAAAGTAGATTACACATACTCCGCAACAAAAGGGGGACTTGGACCCCCAAAATTAATAAAAGTGAAGGAAGAGGAAGGAAAGAAAGAAAAATAAAACTACCGGTAGCAATTTACTCATTATTTTTTAAAAGATATAAACAAAATTTAATTCAGGATGTGTGGGATAAGTTTAGTAGTCTCATGATCGATTCAAATGAAAAAAAAAAAAGGAAAAGTCCATAATTCAAATTGGTCATGAGTTGGCAAACACAATGAGATAATTGATAAATTTTCTCTCAAATGATTTTAAAAGAAAGAGAAGGCCCGAGAAAAAGATGATTGATGTATTTGAGAATAGTCCAAATTAAAGACAGAGAAAGAGGCGTGAGGGGGAGAGGGTGAGGAATAAGGAAACTGAAAGGGGTGTGTACTGTGTGTGTGTGTGAGAGAGAGAGAGAGAGAGAGAAAAGGGATAACAAAACCAAGAGTTGGTTTGACAACACTTTTTTTTTTTATTTTCAGTTTTTAAAGAGCAGCTTAATTTTATTTTTTTTTACAAAAACAAGTGGGTGTTTGATAACCTGTTTTTTTTTTGGTGTTTAGTAACCCTTTTTATTTTGACTTTTTTTTTTGAGTGGTTTGCGGTGGTGGTGGTGGGGCGTAGCGGTGGTCAACGGTGGCAGGTGGTTGCCGATAGTGGTCTCCGGCAGGCCGACGGTGGCTGCCGGCAGTCGCCGGCGGCCGGCAATGGCTGTCGGCAGTCGCCGGTGGCCGGAGGTGGCTGCCGACGGTGGTCGCCGGAGGCCGGAGGTGGCTGCCGGCGGTGGTCTCAAAAAAAAAAAACCAAAAGTGAAAAAAAAACCAGTTTCTAGAGTTTTTTTTTTTACTCTTCAGTTAAAAAACAGGTTTTTTAAATTGGAGAAGGAAAAAAAAATGGTTACCAAACGCACTTTTTTTTTCCAATTTTCAAAACTGAAAAAAAAAGAGTGTCTAATGGATCCCAAATTGAAGAAGGTCAAAGGGAGAGAAATTGTTCAAATTTAAGAAGTAAAGCATAGAAAAATTAGGGAATTTCTAGATAGTTGAAAAGACAAAACTAAAATGTACATATGGTAAGATTAGAAGGCATCCAAGTGGGTAATGACGTGACTACTTTCTTTCAACTTCGGACTATATATATATATATATATATATATATATATATATATATATATATATATATATATATATATTAACCCCCTACGTTGCACATTGGAGCAACAACGGCTAATTAAAAGCTTATACTTACATGTCGAATAATAATAACAAATAATGATATTTTCACATTTTTGTGAGTTTTGTACCATTTTTAGTAACAATATTAATAATCCATGTGTTGAGGTTTTATTAATAAACTCATCTAGAACAATATAAAATATTTTTTGACCTAAAAGAAAATACAATATGAGAGATAATTATATGTATATGCAAACATATTTGTACATAAACGTTTTATATAATAAAGTAAAAGAAAGAAGATTAATTTTGTTAAATTGTGAAAACAGATTAGACTTGTTTAAAATATAGAAAAGTTTCAATATTTGAATGAGATATAGAGACGAGTGAGATATAAATTCAAAATTGAGAGAGAGAGAGAGGGGGGGGGGGAGGGATTTGTTTTAAAATGGGACATGCTGACGTTGAGACAAGAGAAAAGTGAAACTTATTTGATTGATTGAATGTCAAATGGCATTAAGAGAGGCATGCCAAGTAAGAAAGAGAACACACACACACACACACATACATATAGGGAGTTGATCTGTTGATCGCGTATGTAAATAGACCTAAGTTGCCCGCGCGATCTGGCAGTCCATCTTTTAAGGATAGACGGCCCAAATCTTTAAAAAAAAAATGACTGTCCGCCACACAGTGTGGCGGAGGAACCTTTTGACCAAAATACCCCCCGCTGCCCGTCCGTTACACAGTGTAGCGGACCACTTTTTGCTGATATGTCACATCTTTTCTCCCAATCCGTCCGAAATACAGTGTGGCGGATGAAAGTTGTCCATTATCCATACCGTCCGCTACATTTTGTAGCGGACGGTACACATAAAAATGACAAACCCCTAATTTCGAAAGTCTTATCCCTTCTTTCTTCTTCCCAAAATTCCCAGCAGCGTTGCAATTTCTTTCTAAGAAGTCTTTTGTCGTCTAACTAATCACGTAAGTTTACAAACAAATCATTTATTTGTTTAAAATCTAGAGTTTGTGATGAGTATTGTGTATTACGCGTATTTTTATTATATAAGTAGATTTGTGCATGGTTTTGATTATGTATCATGCATGTGTTAGAGTTGGTAATTTCTAGATTACGTGTATGTATATACATACATATGTATATATATATATATATATATATATATATATATATATATATATATTGAGCATGTGCTAGCGTTGTATGTATTACGCATGTGATAGCATTGGTAATTTGCGAGCGTTTGGTAAAAGCCAAACTTGATATTTTTCCATAATTTTAGTGGCGAAAATGACGTTTAACCCTGGACCGAAAGATCCCTAAGTATTATACAACTAAGAAAAAGTAAAGGAAGAGGAAGGAAAGAAAAAAAAACTACCAGTAGCAATTTACTCATTATTGTTTAAAGATATAAACAAAATGTAATTCAGCATGCGTGGGACAAGTTTAGAAGTCTCATGATCGATTCAAATGAAAAAAGGAAAAGTCTATAATTAATATTGGTCATGAGTTGGCAAACGTAATGAGATAATTGATGGATTTTTTCTCAAATGATTTTAAAGAAGGAAAGAGAAGGTGTGAGAAAAAGATGATTGATGTATTTGAGAAAAGTCCAAATTAAAGAGAGTGAAGGAGGCGTGAGGGGGAGAGGGTGAGGAAAAAGGAAACTGAAAGGAGTGTACAGTCTGTGTGTGTGTTTGAGAGAGAGAGAGAGAGAGAGAGAGAGAGAGAGAGAGAGAGAGAGAGTGTGTGTGTGTGTGAGTGTGTGAGAGAGAGAGAAGGGATAACAAAACCATATTGCAGAAGGTCAGAGGGAAAGAAAATTTTCAAACAAAAGTAAAAGGTACATATGGTAAGAATAGAAGGCATCCAAGTAGGTAACGACGTGATCACTTTCTTTCAACTTCGGCTACTATATGTATGTATGTATATATATATGTATATATATTAGGGTCGATCCCTATCTACCGGTGAATAAGTGCTTATTTTTCTAACTGATCTTGCATCATTCAGGTGATAATGTGGACGATTGAGTTTTTTTTTTTTTAAAGATCTAGACTAAACGCTATAAAGAGTAGCGGTTAGTCTTAGTCCCGAAAGTGCCCTTCTCTTGACCAATGTCACTCTTTCTTCTCTCTTTCTAAACTTCTACACACACACTATTTATTCTTTCTTCATTTCTTACCATTTCATTTAATCATGGTCGGTTTGATTGATCTGTAGTTTTGTATGTTTCCTTTCATCTTTTTCATCTTACGATTTAACTTATTTAATCAAATTTTAGGTAAACTCACCACCCACCACCATCTTAACCACCACCGGAACCACAACCAGAGACCACTTCACCCAGTAAACAATTACAAAAATGAAAAAACAGTTGCTGTCACCGCCTGCTTCACCCTTCCCTCTTCTCACCGCGCCACCACTGGTGGACTTTCTCTTCGATTCCCTCCCCTCTTCGATTGCACAAACAAGATCTTCTCCACCACTGTACAAATCGACCATGCCCATGCCACAACCATCTCAGTTCTTACGCCACAACCATCTCAATTCTCCTCCACCACTATTCAAGGCGGCTATGAACCACCATATCCAATAAATTGCAGAGAGATTAGAGAGACAGAGGGACGAGGGGTAGTGTCGGCAGCTTGGGCGAAGGACGGTGATATGACGGCAGTGCAGAGAGGCTAGAGAGAGAGGGATGAGAGATGTGGCGGAGGACAGATGCAATGATGACGACGGCTTATGCAAGGACAGCGTCACCGTTGACATCGTCGGTAGCGTCCAGCGATCTATCTGCCTTGTCTTTGGGGAGTGGCGGCGTCAATGTCTGCTTCAGTTGAGATGGAGAGAAGGAATTGTAGAGAGAGAGAGAGAGAGAGAGATGGGTTCTTTCTTCTAGTGTACAGACAAAATGTGAGAAGGGAGAAAAAGATAATACCAATACGATGTCGTTAGATGGGAGGGTAATTGGAAAATTTGCTAACCGCTCCTAAGAGGGGCGGTTAAGCAAAAGTCGAAGAAAAAGGCATCTGCACCATCCATTTGGCGTTGTGGACGGTGCAAGATCAGTTGGAGAAATAAGCACTTATCCACTGTTAGACTTATCCACTGTTAGACAGGGATCGACACCTCTCTCTCTCTCTCTCTCTCTCTCTCTATATATATATATATATATAAACCCCATGTGTTGCTCACGTGAGCAACAACGACTAAAAAAAGCTCATACTAACATGTCGAATAATAATAACAAATAATGCTATTTTTACCTTTTTATGAGTTTTGTACTATTTTTAGTAACAATATTAATAATTCATGTGTTGAGGTTTTATTAATAAACTCACCTAGAACAGTATAAAAAGTTTTGTGGCATAAAAGAAAATGCAATATGAGAGATAATTATATGTACATACAAACATATTTGTACATAAACGTTTAATAAAGTAAATGGAGGAAGATCAATTTTGTTAGATTGTGAAAACATAAAGTTTCAAGATTTGAATGAGATATAGAGTCGAGTGACATATAAATTCAAAATTGAGAGAGAGAGAGAGAGAGAGAGAGAGAGAGAGATTTGTCTTTAAGGATGGACGGCCCAGATTTTTTAATAAAAAAATTGACAAAAATACCCCCCACCCCCGCGCTGCCCATCCGCTACACAATATAGTGGATGGTTTTTTGCTGACATAGGTTCACATCTTTTCCCCCACTCTGTCCCCCATACAGTGTGGCGGATGAAAGTTGTCCTTAACCATACTATCCGCAGCCAAAAGTTGTCCATATCCATACCGTCCGCTACATTGTGTTGCGGACGGTACATATAAAAACGACAAACCCCTAATTTCGAAAGTCTTCTCTATTCTTTCTTCTTTCTTCTTCCCAAACTTCCCAGAGGCGTGGCAATTTTTTCTAAGAAGTCCTTGAATCATCTAACTAATCACGTAAGTTCACAAACCAATATTTTATTTGTTTAAAATCAAGAGTTTTTAATGAGTATTGTGTATTATGCATGTTTTTTGTTACATAACTAGATCAGTGCATGGTTTTGATTATGTATTATACATGTGTTAGCATTGGTAATTTCTAGATTACATGTATGTATATATAAATATATTGAGCATGTGCTAGCGTTGTATGTATTATGCGTGTTCTAGCGTTGTATGTATTACGCACATGATAGCGTTGGTAATTTGTGAGCATTTGATAAAAGCTTTCAAACTAGACTTTTTTCATAATTTCAGTGCAAAAATGGCTTTTAACCCTAGACCAGAAAATCCCTCCATTTTATACGACCAAGAAAATCATATTAGTACATCTATCTAGAATGGACAAGTAGGATGCTTATTTTTTGTTTATTTCTTATTCTCACGAACATTGTATACTTTTTGCTTTACTTAAATTGTCTTTATTAATTCATAGGAAAGAGCATCACTCAATACAGTAGAAGTAACCGAACAATTCAGAAGCTGGCAATTGAACAAATTCCAGAAAAAATTGTTGCGTGAAATTGGGTTTGGGATTTTTATGCATGGGAATATCTTTCAACAAATTGACTGGAACTTAATAGGTGCCCTTGAAAGGTAGAGAAGTGAAATGAATACATTTCACTTTCCTTTTGGAGAGATGACAATAACCTTAGAAGATGTAGGGTCCATCTTAGGGTTACCGGTGACGGGGTGGCCGGTAATTGCTCATCTGTCTTTCGCATCAAATAAGAGAGCTGCTAGGAACTTCTTTACTTTAATACCCAAGAGTGAATTTAGCGCTAGTGGGATAAAGATGAGGTGGTTGCTAGAAAACTTCAGGGTTCTACCGGAATACTACACGGAGAAAATGCTTGTGTTGCACACAAAGGTCTTCATGTTGTGGGTGACGAGGACAATTCTATCTCAATGACATCAAAGAATATAGGGTTAGCCAAGGCCTTTGCCCCTTGACCCCGTCGCTCCAGTTGCTTTGTTGGTCAATGTTTTTGATGAAAAGGTGCTCGGGTGATTTCGGTGTGACAAATGTGCTACCGCGAGTCACGTTAACGTGAAATAATTGGCACCTAAGTCGCGCACGAAGCGTGCGAAGCAAAAAATGCACGTGACTTGGGCGCTCGTACTTTGACCGGTTTGATGCGTTGAATATTTGTGCCGACATGTCATGCAAAAAGGGACCCCCAGTGGGCCTTTGGGTGCGACCAGAATAGGTTGGGAACATAAGTTTGTGCCTATTCAAGTTAGGGAAGATCTATCTTAGGAGGAGCAATCGGATCGCATTTTGGAGCGCGATGAACGTGTCATGCATTCTAGGAAGGTAGCTTTTGCGAAGGTTTTATGGCGTAACCATTCTAAAAGAGAAGCCACTTGGGAACTTGAAGAGGATATGCGCAAGAAGCACGATCAACTTTTCGATGATTCAGGTACTTTTAATTTCGAGAACGGAATTATATGAAGGTGGGGAGAATGTAAGGCCCCTCTTGATGCTAATAAGGTTCATATTTGTTCGAAATTAAATTAAGGGATAATTGTTAGATGAAAATTGTCGTTAAACCATTTCTAAAGGACTCGGTCGAATGAATCCTTATCCATTCGAATCAATCTTCATTAGGACGAAAAAACTATAGAGCCACTGAAAGATTCATTCGAATAAAAACTTTTGCTTTGAATGAAATGGATTCAGTTGAATGAAAAGAGAAAGTTTGAAGGAGGCAATTTTGTGACTGAAGGATTCAGTCGAATGAAACCCCTTTCGGTCTAATGAAAAGTTTTCGGTCGAATGGAACCGCTTTGCTTCAAATGAAAATTTGTGTTGATTTGAAGACGAATGGAGACTGAAGTTTTCGGTCAAATGGAATGATGTTTTCAGTCGAATGAAAGTGTAAGATTTCCTTTTCGTAAATATTGAAAAGTTTTGGGTACATTTTGAATAAGTTACATAAAGTTTAGGGAGTGTTAGTGTAAATTGCCAACTTAGGATTCTTCCTATAAATAGCTTCTTTTCCCTCCGGCTCTTCTTTTTAGTTCCCTTAGTTCTCTTCTTAAAAGTTGAGAGAGAGAGGAGAGGGGGGGGGGAGACTCTTGCGATACTAAGGCAACACTTTAAGGATTTCGTACCAAAGGACTTGATTAAGGTAAGGGATTTCGTATTTCTTGCTATGGTAATGATTCGTTAATTAGTATCACCTTACTAGTTATTATAAAACTTTGGAGAATTGTTCAATTTGCTTCGCATTTTCCTTCGTTGATATTTGAATTCAAAATTCGTAATTTGCATATCATCATTAGAATAAACAACCTTTTATTGAAAAAGGGAGTCTTTAAGACTTTTGTAGTAACTACGGTAACTTTTGTAGTTACTTGGTAACTTTTTTGTAACTATCTTAGTGGCTTTTGTAGTCACTTTAAGTAACTTTCGGATAGTCCTCACAATCACGGCTTTTACGCTACCGGTATGCATTTCGTACCTTTGGGTTTTGTGTTCGATTTGGGCCTATGGCCACTGATGATCATTTAGTATATTTTATTTGCTTATTTGACGTAAATGTCAATTGCTATTGTTTGTTCGTCAAAGTTATGGATTTGTTTCGAAATACGAATTAACATATTCTCTTCTATTTGATTTCCCCTTACCCCTATTTGAGCTCACCCATATTTGTTGCTTGTCCTTTACCACAGGTGGCAAGCATGATTAGGAGCTTGGCACGTTCGGAAATCTTTAGCTTCTATGTTATTAGCATGTCGAAAACAATGTATTCTTTTTTGAGAACTTTACCAGGATGTGGGTAATTTGACTTGACATTAGACTTTTGTAATAGAATTTGAGGATGGATCATTCTTTTGTGATTAATGGCTATAAGAGGCAAGATTGTTTGCGCCTCTACCTTTTGGAGATACTTTGTTGATAATGGATTAGATGCCCTGTTTATCCCTTGGTGTAATTGAGTACTTATTAGAATGTATATGATATTAGGATTTGGAATACTTTTGTAATGGCTCCCAAGGTAGGGGGCGTTACACTCTTCCCCCTTCAATACCGGACCTCCACCCCTCAATTTCCTCATTTTAACACCTTAATACACACACAAACTCACCCTCCCCACCAACATCTAAACCCTTCCTCCCCAGCTACTGCTATGACTGTCGTGCCCCTGCCCCTCCATTTGCAGTCCTCCCCATCTCCCTCGCATCCCCCACACTTACACCACCACAACACCCCTCTCCCTATCCCTTTTCCCTCATTTCCCAACACCCCAAATGCAACAACACTGCTGCCCCCTCACAGCCTCCCCCTGCCCTTACTTCCCCTAGTAGCTAGCACAGCTACCCCTTCCCTTTTCACCCTCCATCACCATTCACACACCCCCTGCCCACACTCGCACACACAGCACCCTCACGCACACACAGTAATTTATCCCTCAAAAAATACACACATTATTTACACAATCTAGAAATTAAATTACAGAGAGGGATTACCCCTTTTAGGGTTTGATAGATTTTTTTCCTTCCTTCCTCTTCCTTTTTGTTTCTTCTTCTCTCTTTCTCTTTTATCCCCTGTTTTCTCTTCTTTCTTCCTCCTCCGTTTTTCTTCACGACACTGTTCACATCTCTCTTATCCTTTTTTTTCCTTGACTCAAGTCCGCATTATGTTATTCCTTTTTTTAACAATTGCTTAGTCACCTTTTTTTAGTAGGATGTGTCCATCCCTCTTTAAATTTTCCCTCCCTCATGACACCTTTCATGCCACTCATCAAATTTTCTAAAATTATATTTTTTACCCTTAACTTTCTAAAATTGCATTTTGACCCCTTTATTCCAGTAAAATTATATTTTGACCCCCAAGGCACACTAACCCCTTATTAATGCTACTTATTAAAAACAGTCCCCTAACACTTAATTATCTCCAAAATAATGCTACTCATTAAAAACAGCCCCCTTTAATTAATCTCATTCATGGTTAGATTAATCTTTGGTATTTCAAGGATATCACACATACACCTCCAGACAGTTAATGCCTTATGAGAAGAACTATCCGACTCATGACTTGCAACTTGCGATGGCGATTAGCCTTGAGAATTTGAAGACATTACCTCTACAGAGAATCTTACAAGATATTCACCAACCACAAGAGTTTGAAATATATTGTCACCCAGAGGGAGTTAAACTTGAGACAAAGGTAATGTTTAGAGTCACTCAAAAACTATGATGTCAATATTCGGTATCACCGGGGCGATGCAAACATGGCTGCTTATGAGCTCAGTTGGAAGTCACCTTCATCTTTGTCCTTCTTAATCATAAAGCAAAGTCATTTATTGGACGATATAGGGAGACTGAACATTAACGTCAAGATTCAAGCTCTAGACCATTGCAGTTCACTTAGTAATCTTGTGGTATGACCCATTTTGATTGATATGATTAAGGCAGGCCATGAAAATGATGTCCATCTACATAAGATCATGAATGTGGTAAAGAATGATAGTAAAGGGGAATAGATGTTGCATGGTGGAGTACTTCAATTCGGTGACACAATCCATGTGTCAAGTAAACCTAACATATAAAAGGAGATTTTAGAGGAGGGCCATAGGTTAGGTTATTCAATCCACCCCGGGAGCACAAAGATGCCCAGAGACCTTCTTGAGAACTTTTGGTAGGGCAACATGAAGAGAGAAATTGCCGATTTTGTGTCCAGGTGCTTAGTATGTCGGCAAGCGAAAGTGAAGCATAAAGGACTTGCAGTTTTGCTACAAGTCTTACCTATATCAGAATGGAAGTGGGAGCACAAAACCATAGACCTTGTGTCGGGTATACCTAAGACTTGTTCTGATCTTGAGACATTTGGGTGATTTTAGATCGATTGATGAAGTGTGCATATTTCTCGCCCATTAGGATGACTTATTCAACAACAAGTTGGCTACCACATTGATAGTGTGCCTTTATGGTACTCTATTTTCCATTGTATCTGATAGGGACCCTCACTTTGTATCTAAGTTCTTGGATAATTTGCAGCGAGCATTTAGTATTACCTTAGAGTTTAGCACCGCATTTAATCCTCAAATAGATGGCCAGTTGAGAGGATTTGTTACGGGCATGGCACTTGACTTTTAGGAAAATTGGGATGATCATCAGCCATTGACAGAGTTCTCATATAGCAACAGTTATGAAAGTAGCAATGGAATGGTAAGGCTTTGTATGGGAGCCTGGGATGAAATATGAGAAAGAAAGTGATTAGGAACTAAACTAGTATAATTGACATCGAGAAAGTAAAGTTGATTAAACAGAGATTAAGTGGCGCTTAAAATAGACAGGAGAGTTATGCTGATAAATGCAAGCGAAAGTTGGTATTCCAAGTTGCTGATTATTTACATTTGATAGTATCACCAACTACTGAGTAGTATGGTTTGGGAAAAAGGGGAAGTTGAGCCCTAGGTATGTGGGGCCTTTTGAGGTGCTAGACAAAACTGGTTCTCTCTTATTAGGTTACTCTACCATCGTAGCTAGCAAGTATGCATAATGTATTCCACGTATCTATCCTGAGCAAATATATACCGGATCCCACACATGTACTGCAGCCAGAGCCCTTGCAAATCAAGGACGACTTCACTTATATAGAGCATCCTATTTAGATTCTAGAGTTTAAAGAATACACACTCGGAACTAAGAAAATTCCCCTCGTTGTAGAAACCAAGCAATTGAGGACGCCATTTAGGATTTATACTTCGTGCTCATGTCAATCATGTAAGCTTCCTAGTACGCGCTTTTAAAGTCTATAGAATCATAAGCCTAAGATCTGATACCAGCTGTAACTCCCCAGAAATTTGGAAGCATTAGCCAATCTCATTTAATAACCTCAATTCAATAAAAAGCTCCAATGTATATCAGAGCTACTTCAAGAACTCAAACTCTCAGATTAACTATTCTTAAATTAAAAGACAAAATTCAAATACTCGTGAAAAGTAAGTTAAATAGTACATTCCCTTGCAGGGGCTTAACTAAATCAAATAATAAAATTTTTAGCCGACTTCTTATTCATGCTCTGATCACCCCAAGCATTCTACTGAAGATTATTACCTGCAAAACAGAACATATAGGGATGAGCTTTTGATAGCTCACCCCTATAAAAATTAACCTAATGTGAGTCTTGTTGTATTTTACATGCTACATGTTTTTTAGGCCAAAAATCATTAACAACGAAGTAGAGACTGAAAAGGCCTGGCAGGTGCCTAACACCTTCTCATTGAGTAACTTGGTCCCCGGACCCATCTATAGGTTTCGATAGACTTGTCGTCTTTTTGACAATTTAGAGTCATTTTAGGATTTTTCTTATTTTTCCTAGTTTAAATTAAATAAGATGGCGACTCTATAAAATCCTTGGGGGATTTTTTTCGAGGCGTGTGCCACACATGTGTTAACCCGCTGTTGTTCCCTTGATTTGATAGTTTTTTTTAATAAACTCCCTTTTCCTAGGGGGTGAACACACCTTGTTTGAAGACTTTGGGCTGGATCCTTGCTCCTTATTAATATGGCAGGTCAAAGTCCTTGACCGGATCAGCCTTGGTAGGCCGGATTGGTTTGGATTTTCTTTGGTACAAACACCATCTCAGGACATTTATCGCACTAACTTCAAGCACTTGGGTTTCCCTCCACGTACCATAACTAGAAGATGCAATCATATTGTTTAACTTGTCCTAACTATGTCGATTTTGTATCTGACACCCTCAACCCTGGTGACATCACCGGACTGAGTTATCGATCATAATTACAATCAACCCTGTGCAGAGTACAGAGCACAGAGCAACTACACCTTCATACATCATTAAACGCTCCAAAAAGTGTCCGTACAAAAACTTCTTCTTACCAACATACATCATACTGTAGCGGAAGATTTTCAAGTCCCTAAGCAACGTGAACACTACAACACAATACACGACTGTAGCCGTGTAGCTCCTCTCAACTAACCCCATGGTATAACATTTACCTTACCTTTTCTAACTTGTCTCACCTCGCTCAGCTTTTCTAGCTTTGCTTCCTTTCTTTTCCCAAGGTTCTCCTTGGTAAATCTTATAACCTGCACAATACAACATAAAGAAGGAGCGTCAATCACTCAATAAAGACAACACAAGGAGTATTGCATACCTTTCAGTATCAATACTCATCTCAACAATATAGTGAATCGAGAGTTTGCAATATATTTCAGCATCAACCTAATTTTTCAAACAATGTTTTCTTTCATCAGACTGAGTGGAGCTTCTTAGAAGGAAAAATTGAATTACAATCACCATACATAGAGTTAACGCAAGGTGCATTCAACAAGTTGCTACAAAAACTCATGTCAAACACAACAAGTGGCCACTACTTTCATTCCTAACAGCAATGTTAAAAATTCTCCTACACAACAATGGCCATTTCTTCGGTTCCTAATAGCAATCTAGAATCAACATATCATAACAACATAAACATTGAGTATAGCACTCCATTTTCTATTTTCCCTTCTTGCAGCCATTTCTAACTCCTCTACAGCTTTTCATGCATCCTTCCCAAAGTCTTGAGTCCTTTTGTCAATTCGTCCTTCTATATTCTTAGCTTGCCAACTACAGTATCTAAATCAACAATTCTGGGACGATATTCATGATTTTTAAACAAAATTTTTCATCCAAAATTTGGACCTCGAGGACAGGTTGGAAGATCAACCCATTTAAAAAACACACATGAGTTATGGTTCAGCAATACTTGATTGATCATTGTTAACAACAAAAAGAAGGCCAAACATGCTTGAACTGAAAAACACCACTTTTATTAAAAAAAAAAACTCACATGATTTTTACATGAACTTAAAACTCAGTTGTTTGTTAGTAACAAAAAAGGGCCAAGAAAGTTCCGTTGCTACCAATGACAAGGATTAAATTTGCTTAAAAAAACCCCTTTCACTTTAGTCACTTCTTTCTAATTTCACCCATAATATTTAAAATTACGAAAATACCCCAATTTAATTAGATTAAGGTAAAAATAAAAATTTTATCGGCACCTAAAAGTTTCAGGTGTTACACTGGTCAACGGGGCTTGTACATTGATGCACAGTACTGTTGCTTATGGTTTGCACTTGCGTCCATAGATTATATTTATCCCAGCAAGGGGTAGGGATTGTGGGCCCTAGTCAGGGAGGCATATACCCTGACCGAATAATATTTATCCCAGGAAGGGGTAGGGATTGTGGGCCCTAGTCAGTGGGGCCTATACGCTGACCGCATCATATCGTTTGAGCTAATGTTGGATTGAACGGGTTGTCATAAGTTTCTGCTAATGATTTTATACTTCAGTTCTGGTTTCATGTACTCTATTTTGTTTTACCCGATGATTACAAACTTTATGATTTTAGATTTCTTTATGTGGCTATAATATAAAGTGAGTTATTTTCTGGCATGCTATGGTCGATCTAGTTGAATCATTGGTTACTTACTGAGCACATGGAAGCTCATCCCTTACTTATCATTTCAGGTTTGAGAGTAATGTGATGGTGACGAGCATAAAGGAAGGAACAATTTGGCACGGAGCTTCGGAGACTGTATTGGTGAGTCACTAAAGATTTAGATTGTTGGATTAGTTTAGTTGCTAACAAATCAGTGTTATGATGAGTGTTAGCGTAAACATTTAGATTGTTGGTTTAGCTTTAGTTGTTGACGAGTCTGTTGTGACTGGCCAAGTCCAATCTATTGTGTCCGAGTCTGCATTGCATTTGATTTTATTTTGATGTTAATGACTTGTATTTCATTGATGTTTACTTTGGCAATTCTCGTTTATTGCTCACTTGCATAATCAGTCGATTAGGCAGTCAACCAATCAATCTTATCCATGAGGAGGTGGCAATAATCATATTCTGTTGGGCCTTGAAACCGCTCAGTCTGACGAAAGAAAAATATTGTTTGACAAATTACGTTGATAATGAAATCTATTGCAAACTCTTGATTCATTGTAATCATTGAGATGATTGTTATTCTTTTGAGACCGAATCACCTATACGTAATACTCCTCGTGGTGTCTTTACTGGGCAATTGACGTTCATTCTTTATTTTGTGTTGTGAAGGTTATAAGATTGACCAAGGAGAACTCTAAGAAGGGAAAGGAAGCAAAAGCTAGAAAAACTGAGCGAGGTGGTAAGTTGAGCGATGTGAGACAAGTTAGAAAAGGTAAGGCAAAGGTTGAGCTACGGGGTACGTCGAGAGGAGCTACACGGCTACAATCGTGTATTTTGTTATAGTGTTCACACTGCTTAAGGACTTGAAAATCTTCCACTGTAGTATGATGTATGTTTGTTAGAAAGAAATTTTGTAAGGATGCTTTTTTGAGCATTTAATGATGTATGAAGGTGTAGTTGCTCAGTATTCCGTACAAGATTGATTGTGATTATGATCAATAACTCAGCTTGGTAATATCACCAGGGTTGAGGGTCTTGCATACAAAATCAACATAGTTAGGACAAGTTGAACAATTGCATCTTTTAGTTATGGTACGTGGATGGAAACCCAAGTGCTTGAAGTTAGTGAGATAAAATGTCCTGAGATGGCATTTGTATCAAAGAAAATCCAGACCAATCCAGCCTAGCAAGGCTGATCTGGTCTAGGACTTTGATCTGCCATGTCAATAAGGAGCAAGGATCCAGCCTAAAGTCTTTGCCCCCTAGGAAAAGGGAGGTTATTATAAAAACTGTCAAATCAAAGAAACAACAGCTAATTAACACGTGTGGCATACAGCCTCAGAAAAAATCTCCTAAGGATTTTATTGAGTTGCCATCTTATTTAATTTAAATTAGGAAAAATAAGAAAAATCCTAAAATGACTTTAAATTGTCAAAAAGACGACAAGTCTATCGAAACCTACAGATGGGTCCGGGGACTAAGTTATGCAATGAGAATTTGTTAGGCACCCGCCACGCCTTTTTAGTCTCTACTTCGTTGTTAATGATTTTTGGCCTAAAGAACATGTAGCATGTAAAATAGAACAAGAAACACCTTAAGTTAATTTTTATATTTTTATGGCTTGAACTGGATAACAGGGGTTAATTGGAATACTTATTCAATTGGACTGGTTGGAATCAAAACCACCATAGGTTGACACTGGTCCTACGGGAGATAGTCTACAATTTGAGCGTAGACAAAGAAAATGAAAATACTTCTTCTTGGTTGTTTTGAAATGAAATGTGACTACGGGAAATGGAAGACAATCTATATGCTTTCTACCTTAAGAAAGCTGGTAAAAGTTACCTCGGCTGTAGCTTGCCTTGACGACTCAAAAATGTTCTCCGTGGGATCCACGAAGCAAAAATCAAATAGACATTTTTAGAGTGATTTGAATGGCTAAGATTCTCAAGAGAGGTTGGATATCACTTCACAAATGAAATGGTTTGCAAGCTTTGAAGAGAATACGCTTCTGGACCTAGCCTAGATCCCCATAATAGTGAAGGCAAAGACCACTCTTTATAGTGCTCAGGGTCTCAAAATCTGATAAGATTGGCAATGCCAATCTTCACGGCTAGAGATAAGTCAGAATAAGTGATAAAATCATATATTGACAAAAGTCAACTAATCGGCCGGTTATGTGAGACCCCGATCTTAATTAGCTTCTAATAATTATTAAGTTTAAACATGTTTAAATTTGATTGAAATAAAATAATTGTGTTACATTATTTTTTTTACATAAAATAAATGTTGAAATTAAGTTATGGCCAAAATATAATTATGTAAAACTTTGGGGGTTAGAAAGTAATTATGCAAAACTTTGGGACTAATATGTAAATATCAAATGTTAATATTTGGTGGCATGTGCACGTGTGAGAGTGTGAGTTACTCATTGGAATGTCTTGCCACCTAATGTTTGGTGGTGAGTAATCAAAGGAAACTAATAGGAAATGGAAAGAAAGATGAGTGGAAAAACTAGAAAAGAAAAAAAAGGGAGGTGGAAGACCCACCACCTTAACCATTCGGCCACAATGATAAAGGAAAGATTAGAAACAAAAAGAAATAAGGAGAAATAAAGAGTGAAATGGAAGAAGGGAGGGAGGAGAGAAGAAAGAACAAAGGAGAAAGATTTGCATCAACTTTCTTGAATTGGCTTGGGCTCTACTTGCTTGTATGTCGTTTATCTTGTAGTTTTAAGTTTTCAAAACATATATGAGAAGTATTATGAGTAGTAGTCAAACACTTTTATATTTTCTTGGAATGATTTTAAGTGAAATGTGTTCATGTACGAGTGTTGAAAATCTACAGAATATTCTTTAGATTAGAGTAACTTTGGTGCTTAGAAATGTATGCTTTTATATGTTATACTAATGCGTGTATATATTATACATACCAAATTTGAGATTGTTTCAAGTATCATTACTATGGCTTAAAATTCGTGGCTTGAAACTTGTCTTGTGAAACTGTTGTTGGACAGATTCTGAAGTAAGTTTTTGGAAGGGCCTAACATGACTTTAAAATGATATTTTCGTGTCAAATAAAATATTGGGGTGTAGCTCTTTAAGTCTAGTTTTTAGAAATATATAGTTTTACTGTAGAAACCTTGTAATTAAATTGTTATGATTTTCGGAGTACAGACTACTTCTGCTGCCAATTGAATATTGGGCAGATTATGTAACCTAAATTAGTGTTGGGCTTAATGGTGGATAATTGGGTAAATTTTAGGTCTTAAATGGAAACTCAAATATCTACATGCTAATATAAGTATACATGTGTGTAGAGTACTTAAGGAAGAACATTAAATTATTTCTTGCTTGATTACCGAATTAGTTTGTGCATTTAGAGATTAGTCTACATGTTTGGAATGTGTTTGTTGATAATATGGAAAATATGACTTGAGAGGGGATTGAACCTCTTTTGATGTACTTGAAAACATTTTTGTTGACATCTATACATGATTATTCATGTCACATGAAGGAGGAGAAAAAAGTGAGCTGAGGCGGTTTTTTGCCGGGGTTGGGAGTTATTCGGCTAGGGTTCTCGTTTTCGTTCATGTCTCGATAGTACGTACTAGCTATGCGTACTACTCTCCCAAAAGAGTTATTGGCGTGCCTGTCATGATGTTGGACTTCTTCTATAGAACTCACTATATCAGTTAGTTGCGATACGAGAAGTCTCTTGCACTCAGGGAGGGTTGGCTTGTGCATGAAGGGCATATTTGCATATTGATATTTCCATAGTTGTCTCATGTTTGTCTCGAACTTGTTTATATTGTTGTTGTTCTATTTATTGAATTTAAATTAATATTTAGGGCTTGCTTGCCATTCTCTTATATGTTTTACTAGATTTCAAATCTTGCTCGATATGCTATTCCCGTTTCTTTTGAAGGCAAGTATTAAAAAATATTTGTAAGTGATACTCGATATGTTAAATTATTCTTAAGTACATATGTATCATATGTTCAAGTAAACTTACATGTTTGTATTGACCATTCATAATATAATCAATTCATGCTTGGACTTAAAATTACCAGATACCTTACTGAGCCATCAGGCTGACCCATTCTCGATAATATTTTTTCCTGGGTTTAGAGTCAGAATATTTGCCAGGGGACGAAGAGGATTACCTTGAAGAGAATCAAGAGTATTACACTGAGTGAGCATAGTTTTAGTTGTTTTGCTTTTGTTTTGGAGTGTAACACTTGTATAGAAAAGATGTAGTCTGTAATATAATGCTATGTTCAGTCTTTCACTTATGGATGACTGTGACATTTAAGTCATACTTCTGCTGTTTATTTTGAGGCATTATTTCTGAAATCACAAACAGGATGCACTAGATTCGGGATAAATCATTCCTTAACCAAAAAATTAATTTATTTGATTTCAATATCAAGGAAAAATCATGGTTTATTTTTCCAAGTCATCTAGACAAATTACATCATTTAGAATAATTTTGACCATGGATTGAACTAGACCTACATGGACTGGACATGCAATGGACTGAACTGGATTTGGCAATTTAACTGGACTTGATTAATTTAATAAAATTGGACTAATTAATTATATAAATCACATTACTGAACCCACACTTAATAACGCATTTTATTTAAAAACTAATGCCCATTATTTAAATAATTCAAAATGCCTACAAAATAGGGTGTCTAGAACATGTCCAATTCTATGCAAAGGATTGCCACACAATGTATCATCACGAGAAGGGGGCAAAAAACATGGTCAAGGCATGTTAAAAGCTTAGGCAAGAAGGTAAAATAAAGCCTTGTCCAATCTAGACACATAACAAGGTAAGATCAAACCATTAAAGCTTAACGTGAATGAAAAATTAAAAAAAGCACATGCTTTTACACATCCTAGATTAGATCGATTTGAGGTTAATGATTGAGGATTCAAGCATAAAGGCATTTAACGTTGTATTGTAAATCCTCTTCAGCTCCCACACACAAACTAGTTCATTAGTTTTCTCTATAAAGTGTTTGCCCTAAGTAAATAGCCTTAGCATAGTCTCATTGCAGTGAACTGCCTTAGAAAATATCCTTCAATGCACGGAGGTCTAGGAATTCGGATTCGCCATTTATTTTACATAAAAGGAAAAATACAAAAGAAAAACCTAGGAAGACTCTAAGGTACCAAAAAGGCTTCTAATCTACTGAAAATAGAAATGATGGGTTCGGTGACTAAGTTAGGCACCCATCATACTCTTTCGATTTTTACTTCACTTTTAATTATTTTGGCCTTAAAACATATAATGCGTACAATAAACCTTGACATATAATTCTGGTTTGAATTTGACAACTGGTGCCAAAGGCCTGCCACTGGGTCGGACAATCTGAGAGCAAAATAACCATAGTTCTATTTGGACCATTCAGGAGGTGACCTAAACTTTGGTCTTTAACATGAAAGTATGAAAATAGACTTGAAAGACTCTTTTTAGAAAACTTGTTTTTGTGACTAAACCTGGGTTGGAGGAAGAGGAAAACTTTAGACTCTTCTAGATTAACCTATAGAAAGTAAAGTAAACCTTTAGAAGATGATGGCTTTGGGACTTAAGAACCACCTTGATGTGAATCACAATGCAACAGTCAATTCTTACTATGAAGAGAATATGAAAGTGTTGAAGTTCTCCTTAGAAAGATGCATTACCTATAGGAAAAAATGGTACAAAAGTTATAGAGATAGTAGCCTCCTTGAAAAAGTAGCCAAAATGCCCTTTTCGTAGAGGTCTGCGGCTAACCGAAGTGATAAAGATAACTTTTGAGTCTAAGATCCTTGATAATAGAGATGTCAAAACGGGGGTGCCACAAGGAATGCAGTCTGAGTCAGATGCCAAGTGTGATGATGTAGGACACAGCAAGGGCGGAGCAAGGGCAGAGACCAAGGACTTCCTACACAAAGCTTGAGGGTGGCAGTGCTGCTAAGGCGATAGCGCAGGATGAATACATGGCGACAGTCACAGTCCGATGCTTAGGTCTAAAGTCAGGGTCCTGTATGTTTCTCTCTCTAGGATTCTAGAGTGAGAAATTGAGAGTGTTCTAAAAATGTCCAACCGTCTAAATGAATTCTCAAGACCTCTATTTATAGAGGTTGAGATGATGATGTCATCACATGATAGTGGTGCTCCCCGGGAGTGACACGTGGCGCTCCTAAGAGTGACACGTCACCGAGGGGTCCACAGCTGTCGGTGCTCCATGGACTGTCGAATCGCATATTCACCCGGCCTGCCCCGCACAACGTGGCTTTGTCTGTCTGGAAAGACTGGCTCCCATAGCGTTGGTGTGGCCAGAGAATCCCCTTAATCTAGCCTCCAATCCAAGCCCTTGCAGAGTCCCACAAGCCTGTTAGTGGTGGGGAAGACCCGACGCCCAACTGCTAGGCGAACTAGGCGCGATGCCCTCCGAAAATCTGCTCCCGTCTCGGAGTGACCCAGGGGTCATAGTCCATAGGGGTGCCGACGCAAGCCCCCAGTACCGGAGCACGTAGGCCAGTCACGAAGACACCCTGGCGAAGATAGTGTCCCGAAGGAGTCGCCTATCCCGCTGCGAGGGGTCCTTGTGCCGGAGCACTACGAGCGGAGCCCCCCGAAATGAAGACGGCGATGGCTTTAAGGTTGTGAACCCATCCCGTGGCGGCGATAACTATAAGGTAGTGAGTCCACCCCGCTATTGATTGTGCCGGCGATGGCTTTAAGGTTGTGAGCCCATCCCGCAGTTAATTGTGACGGCGATGACTTTAAGGTTGTGAACCATCCCGTGGCGGCGATGACTATAAGGTTGTGAGTTCATCCCGCTGCGAGGGTCCTCGTGCTAGAGCACTATGAACGGAGCCGCCCGGAAGCATGCAACATGATTATGGAGCATGGGCGCTAAGACTACCATCGCGAGACAATACCAAGTGCCGGGGTATGTATCATGAGAGTGGCACACAAGCGCGGGTGATGAACGTCGTAGAGACAATACCTGGTGCAGTGTGCACATGTCACGGAAGTGACGCATGGGCGCGGCGACGAACATTGCAGAGATATACGTGGTGCCAGGGCACATGTTATGGAAGTGGCGCATGGGCGCGGCGACAAACATCGCAGACACAATACTTGGTGCCGAGCACATGTCATGAGAATGGCGCATGGGCGCAGCGACGAACGTCGCGGAGATATACTTTGAGCTTTGGCACATGTTATGGAAGTGGCACATGGGCACAGCGAGGAACGTTGCAGAGACAATACCTGGTGCCATGGGCACATGTCATGCAAGTGGCACATGGGCGCGATGACGAACATCGCGGAGACAATACTTGGTGTCGGGGCACATATCATGAGAATGGCGCACCGGCGCGGTGACGAACGTCATGGAGACTACGCACGGGCACGCGTCGAGTGTCCTGAAGATGGGATTTGACCTGAGTGTACCTGTCATAACAAGATGATGAATGCAACATGTAGTAATGAGAAAGTCGGGAGTGATGGTATGCGGTCATCGACGACGGGTCATTCAGTGGTAGTGAGCGACTTTGGGCGATGGGCATCGCGGGAGCGGTATGAATTCACGGACGACGGACGTCACGAGGTTGATGCACGATGGACGTCGCGAGGTTGATGGAGGACGAACGTCATGAGGTTGATGCACGACGGACGTCGCGAGGTTGATGCACGACGGACGTCGCGAGGTTGAGGCACGACGGACGTCGCGAGGTTGATGCACGATGGACGTCGTGAGGTTGAGGCACGACAGAAGTCTCGAGGTTGATGCTCGAAGGACGTAGCGAGGTTGATGCACGACAGACGTCGTGAGGTTGATGTATGAACGTTCGTAAATATCTCGGAGGTGCAAGGACTCGAGAAAACAAGTGTGCGCGGAAGGAGAGGCCATAGGCCAACAATTGGGGGAATGCCAAGGCCGAACCCCTTGGGGAGGCTGAGGCCGACCCTAGAGGGCGGCCAAGGCCAACTCCTATGAAGGGAAACGAAGGCCACTCCTCCTTTTGGTGAACTTCGGGCACACCGACGGTAGGTGTTTTGATGGGCAATGACAAATTTGGAAGTTGCATTACGACGAGCGTGTTGCCGTGAGTCGTACCCATGTGACTAACAAGGTGCCAAAGTCACATACGAAGCGTACGAAGTGAAAAAAGTGCGCAAGGGACCTTGCCCGAAAAGTGAAGAATCGGGGGGGAGGGGGAAAGCCAAGGCCAACCCCCCATGGTAGGCCAAGGCCAACCCTATGGCCTTGGGTGAGGCTGAGGCCAACCCCATGGCCTTGGGTGAGGCTGAGGCCGACCCCATGGGGTTGGTTAAGGCCTTTGCTCCTTGACCCCGTCGTTCCGGTTGCACCATCGGTCAAAGTTTTTGATGAAAAGGTGCTTAGGGTGGTCACGGCGCGACGATCGTGCTATCGTGAGTCACGTTAACGTAAAATAATTGGTGACTAAGTCTCGTGTGAGGCGTGTGAAGCAAAGAATGCACGTGACTTGGGCGCACACACTTTGACCGGTTCGAAGCATTGAAGAATTGACTGTTGACAATGTCGACGTGTTCCCGTGAAATGGGACCCCTAGTGGTCCCTTGGGTATGACCAGAATAGGTTGGGAACAATATGTAATTTAAATTTCTTTTTATTTCAAACCAAAAAAGGTGAATTGAATTCTAAATTTAATTTCATAAAGTGGGTGAAGTGTTAAAGAGTCTTGAAGAATAATCTCATATTTCTATAAATGACCAATGAATTTGAATATAACAAGGAAAGATGTTATTTTATCTTCATCTATCTCGTTATTGTTGTTGTTTGATCTATTCTATTTTTCTTTGACATTTACAGGTTTTACACCATATTACTAAAGGGATTGAATTTTGCACTTAAAATCAGTATGTGTGGGCTAGAACAACTAGTTTTTGCACTTAATCCGTGGTTAGTGGTCAGCCAAATCAATTTGACTTTTCGAAAGGGGGTTAATTCGTGAGAAAGTGATTGTATACTCAGTGGTCTGTTTGCAGAAACTTTCCCCTTTGTTGAAGAAGAAGTCTTTATAACAAGAAGTTGGGAAGAAAGGGGAAAAGAAATGGATTGGGCCCGGCCAGGCCCTAAATATTGGGCCAGGGCTTGGACTGGGCCCATATATCACAAATTTCAGGCCCGGCCCGTTTTCATTGGAGGCCCGCTGGGTCGGGCTGGGCCGACCCAAGCCCGACCCATTGACATCTCTACTTGATAAAGTCAGATATTTGATAAAAATTGTGGATTGAATATGTAACGCCCCGAATTTTTTTTTCGGAACATTAATTTCAAATAAACAAAATCAGAAAACTTCAAAATTTCCAAAACTCTCCCAATTGGGTATTTAGAATATCTAAGAATAAGTCTCAAAGAAACATCAATAAATGTCACACCACCTTAAAACTATTACATTGATCTCAAGTACTCCTACATGGAGCTCCAAAATAAAATCTAAAACCAAATATAATCGTACAATAAATATAAAAGGAAAATCATTCCCTAAAAAGTTTCTTACTTAGCCATGCTTTAGAATCCTTTGTACAGCTCCAAACACTGCCTGATAACCCTGAAAGTAGGGGGTGAGCACAAACTCCAGTAAAGATAATCGCACACACCCACCCACAGAGTACAAAGCACGCTATATCGATAGTAGTACTTGGAGGTGATAAAGTACGATACCAAGGTGCATGGCGAAAACCAAAACCAATGCACTAACTTTCAATTCAGAAATCAGATTAGCAACAAGAACAAATAGCTCGTATCGGCAGACAATACAACCTCAAAGTAAGGAATTACCATATATAACTAAATTTACGAAGGGTGAAAAGGTTTCGATGTGTTTAAAACAATACAAATTTAAGTTTGAAACGTTTTCACAGGTTCTGATAAAGATAACTTATATTTCAAAAAGACTCTAATGAATTCAATAATATTTTAGATATGTTTGAAAACTTCTTCAAATAGATCAGATATCAAAATCCAAATGTTCAATGAGTACAAAGACAAAGACCACTGGAGCCATTCAGGAATGTGTCATGCGTAGCATCACTAACACGTTAGACAAGGTTCAGAAATTAAGATCGCGATCTCTAGCTCATCCCGCTGAGCTAGTCCATGTTTCAATTCACGTGGATAAGTCAGAAATAGATAAGTCACATACACTGTGACATGGCTCGCCAGCTTATAAAAACATATACCAAATTAACTTAATAAACACCAAGAGTTTGAAGCCGGCAAAGTCATTCTCGTTTACACAATTATACGCAGAATAGTTTTATTCAAGGGCTAACTTCAACAATAAAATCGACGAATTCTAAGAAAACTCAAAGGAAGAGGACTCGTTACTGTTTCCGTAAAGTCTAAGATCATAAAAAACGGATAAGAAACGAATAAGATGGAGTAAGTCAAAGTAAGCTGATTTGCAGTGTCAAACAGCAACTTTTGCACTGATAAATAACTTTCAAACTGAATTTTGATTAGAAAATAGATAGATTCTGATGAAACACAAAACTAATAAGTTTAAGAGGACTCTTTAAGGTTTCCAGATCATCTAGAATCATGAAAAACCAATGAGAAACAAAGGAGATAGAGCAAATCGAAGTGGCTGATTTACAGTGTCAAAAATAGAAAAGTCTGCACTAATAAATAACTTTCAAACTCAATTTTTGACCAAGAACCAAATGGATTCTGATAAAACCTTAAACTACAAAGTTGAAGAATACTCTTCAAGGATTTCAGAATTTTCAAGATCATTAAAAACCAATGAGAAACAAATATGATACAACAAATCGAAATTGGCTGACCTGAATTGGAAGAAATATAAGCACAACAATGTTCAAGTCTATTTTTGAATATGGATCACTTGGAATTTCGAAAAACCCAAAACTACAAAGTTGTAGTAAACTATTTGAGGTTTTTAATAAGTCTAAGAACACTAAAATTGGCCCAGAACGACAAAGTTACGGACTTTTGAATTTGCTACAAATATTTGCAACAAAAAGATCACGAATCAAAGTCAATAATCGGAAGTACAAAGAACTATTTAGCGTAACGATCAAGAATGTAATTAGGGTTCTACAGAATCAATAGATCTCTTTAAACAACAAATCAATTGATGAACGGATCAAAAATCAGAATTCTGATGGGGTAAATGTGTGAGAAGACCCTTACCTCAATTGCGTAAATCAACTCCAAGTCTTGATCTTTTCAAACAAATTATTTTAAAAATCCTAATATAATAATACCCAAAGTTTCAATTAGACTCCATCAATCACAATAGCTTATGTGTTTCTAATCACAAACCTCAATCCCAATATCAAAATAAGGTCTTACCTCAATGTGATGACCCAAAATCTCAAGAGTGTTCTTACTAGAGATTCCTTGAAGGCTCTTCTCAAGTTTGTGGTGCTCCTAGGGATTATAATGCATAAGTCATTATCCTTAAAGGAATGTAATTGTATTCTTAGAAAAATAAGAATTGCAATCCATTATGTCCCAAATTCCTCTAACTTTATAAATGGGTCAAGCTAAAGCCCAAATTTAAATCGGGTCATCTAATTCCAAAAGTATAACCTAATTTCCGAGAAGAAAATTTTAAATTAATTTTTAGGCCTACTATTTAATTCAAAGTCATAATACATTCTAATTTATACTTACACGAGTATCCTGATTAAAAAAAATCTGGGGTGTTACAGAATAAAAGTCAACTAACCTGCTGGTTTATTAAAAAAACCTGCTGGTCTTTTCTCAAATTTTAGGACATTATATGTCCTTAATTAGGTAGTTATCTCTAATTAAATGGATGGGATATACCAGATTTTGAAAAATTATTTCCAAATTTCATATAAATCGATGTGATTAACACGCATCATTGGTTAATCACAAGACATTTACTAATAATCTTCTGACATGGACTGGGGTCACAGTGAAATGGAATGGACATGAATTGACCTAACTGGAAAGGACAAGATTGGACTGGACTACTTATTGGACCTAGTAAATAAATTAGGCTCACTATGTTATTAGGCCTAAACCCATAATAAAAAAACTTTAACTATCAATAACGGCCAAGACTCTGGGAACACTTGCAAATAACAAATATATATGGTCCTATATTTGAAAGGTTTCCTACCTATCCTTACAAAAAGAATAAGACAAATGTAATGCGGGAAAATATAACACTCGAAGCTGGAGCCAGCAATAACAACGATTAGTCGTCAAGGGATACTAAGCTTCAGCTAGAGCTGGAGCTAATAGTAACAATGATTGGTGGCCATACGAAGGCATATTCCTAACCGGAGCCAACAGTAACAGCGATTGGTCGTCCAAGAATACTAAAAAATATTTTTGTTTGTTGCCAGAGCCACCCATACGATTGTGACACCCCCAGCCTAAGTGACGTCATCGGAGCTGAGATGTCAATCCTGTCAACGTTACAACCTTAAATATAACACAGAGCAACTACAACCTTAAGATCATGAAGAAAACGTTACAACACGTCCTTACAAAAATTTTCCTTGATAGTACACTTCGTGTCGCAGCGGAAACTGCATAACATAACACAACTTAATATGTGCACCAAATTTTACATCTATGTGGCGATAAATATATTTCCTCACTAGACCTCAGTATAGTTTTTCTTTACCTTTCCTGAGGTCTCACCTTGTTCAAACCTAGTACCTGAAAAACACATCAAATAAGGAATGAGCGCAAATCGCCCAGTAAGGATAATACGAGGAGTATAACGTACAACCCTCTCGAACTTATGGGAGAATCGATCATAAATTTTCAATGAAGGCAAATGATTTAAGAATGCCAAGAACGAACATTTACAATCCTCTTGCTGCATCACCTTTGTTCAGACTGAGTGGCTCAAGCCCAATTGAACATCATCATTTCCACTGGGACAGATTCATGGACTATGCAAGTGCAATGCAAAAGAGACACTAAAGCATAAACATCATGAGAGTAACGACATAATAAGTTCAGCAACATCAAATAAAATCAATTGAAATGCATGCTTGACTCGACATGACACGACAGACTCTAGCGCGCTTCATTGTCTTTTTTATTAGTTACTCACTTTTTCACTGACCGCAAGTTACTTCCCTTCATTGGCCCTCCACTTAATGATGCCCCTTAATACGGGGTGTTCATCTCAATCTTGTCCAGATTAGGGAACAATTTTTCATCAAGGAGTGAACTTAGAGAGTATCTTCGATCGTAAGTCCTCAACAACGCTTTCAAGCTCATTGTCGGGCAGACTAAGAGAATTCATTCTACCTTAAGTCCTCAACAGCACAAGTCAACAAGAAGTACCGGTTCATAAACTCAACCGATATTCCAACATAAATATACGAGTTGAACACGAGCATGATCAACATGGTATGCCAAGCAAAACAACAGATATCATATCAGAACTGCACTATCCTTACCAGTTTCGCACGCTTCCTGATTTTCTCAGCAATGGAACCACCTATCAAATAAAATTATTCTCGTTAGACTGCCCTAAAATACAAAAAACATACCTACCTTACCTCCCCCTCCCTTACTGCTCATCTGTCTCCCACTTATTACGACTAATCCATTAACCGGATTTGCCATAACCCATAAGGTGCATTACCCATACTACGACCAATCTTGTGAGTATCTAAACTCAATTTTCCTACTCTTTATACTCCTTACTACTTAACCATGAGTTTCTGCAAGATTCGTCACCGGGTGTGAAAAATTACCAAAACACCCCTGGCCATAGGTAAAATTACCTAAACACTCCCTAACGACTTCTACACCAATAAACACTCCCAATTGGCTCAAAATACCTTTTTAAAATAATGTGAACTGATTTTTGTACTAAAAAGTTATTTGGTAAAATTTTTGCTTGGAAATCCCACCCAGGTAACCAAACCGAGCGTTAGGGAACTAAATTTTTTTCCAAAATACGAATCAACCTCCAAATGTCATGAAATTTTAGATACTGAAGTGTCTCAGTTGCATGAAGTTTCTGTAAAATTTTCAGATTAAAATACATTTATTTGATATTTGTTAAAAATTCAAAATCCTATTTTAAAGATAAATATATTTAACATTGTTCGGAAACTCAGAAAAATCCCAAAATTTTATAGTATGTAGATGTTTCAAAAATAATGTGTTTTTCTTTTGTGTTTGGCCAAATTCTATCTTAAATCTAAGGTTCAAAAATAAGGTTTGAAATCAATTAGAGGCTAAGACTTTTAGCGACATTTATAGTCACTACTCATCACTTTTGGATCAAAATTTTACTTTTTCATCTCTTTCCACACTTCAAGTTGCATTATTCAGATTTGCATGCCCAGAAATATTTCCCCTTCTTCACTTATACATGCATTTTATGCTAACTTATCTCATTACCTATTTAATTCCACCTCAAATTTCATTTAAACCAATTTGATCTCACTTCATTTCCACCTATCTAACTCCATAATTTCATTTAACATGAAATCATAACATAACTAATCAATTCAGCCCTAATCTCCATCAAGAACACATACCAAAACACCGAGAACACACACATAAAAAGCTGATTTTTACCTCACTTTGAAGACCTGTAACTTCTTCATTTCTTGGCATAAATACCCTATTTTTGTTGGAATCTCTTCCTTTATTTCCCATATACAACTTCTATGTTTGGCCTTTCATGAGATTCTTTTTGGATTTTCCTCAAATTCCCTCTCAATCAGCCACTTCGCACAGCTTCGCACACTGCGGTTGGTTTTTTCCTAACTTTAGCATTCCCTAACTTCCTCAATTTATCTCCAAATCGATCTCTATTTCTTGGGTCTTCTTTATCCTTCTTTTCTCTATGATTCTCAGTTGAAGTCATCCCGTGATTCCTTCTGCATTTTCCGTTATTCTCCTTCCAACAGTTATCCAGGGTAACCATTTCCCCATGCCACCTCACACTCCAGTTATCTTTCCATGCATACACCTCTTGGAAATGAGAGGTGTCATTCCCCTTTTGTTTGTGGCTGTCTTTGGCAGCCACAAAATCAATGCACCTTTTAAAATTTTTAATTTAATTATTTTTTTATTATTATCAACAACAAGGGTATTACAACGATGGTCGAGAACATAGGGCGTATATCTGGATGTCGGAGCCACCCAAATAATGGTCAATTAGATATACTAAAAGCATAACTCTATACATTGTCAGAACCACATAACTTTATACATTGTCAGAGCCACCCTAATGATGCTCGATCGATAAATGAAAAGCATGGTTAGATGCTAGAGTCACCAAAATGATGGTTGTCTAGGGATATTGGGGTATATGACTAAGAGCCAGAGCTAACAACGAGTGGAAGCGATTGGTGGCTTAGCCAAATAAAAAGTGAACCTAAAAGCCGGAGCCAACAACGCAAGCAAGGGATTGGTGACTTAAGAACACTGGAATATATTCAACAATCAGAGCGAACAACATGAGGAAGCGGTTAGTCGCTGGACATATGGACTACACCTAAGAGCCAGCGCCAATAATGCGTGGAAGTGGTTGGTTGCTTAGGCATAAGGATCTATATCTAAGGACAGGAACCAATAATTCTTGCTTAGACATAGAGATTTATATGCAAGAGCAATGGGCAACAATGCTTGGAAGCAGTTAGTCACTTAGACATAAAAGGAAACCTGTAGTAAGATCACTCAAAGATACAGCCAATAGTTACCAAGTATAGTTATTCTTTGAGTGTCGAAGCGTATCAATTAATTTTTGAATTAATATGGTAAAACTGTCACTTTGGGACAAAGGATAAGACTCGATTCTGGCCTTAAACTATACCATATCATTTAATTGAGCAATAGATTAGGAGCATTATAGATTTCCACAGATTTTGAATGTACGAGCACACAAGCCCACAACCAGGCCCGCACACAGTATTTCCAGTAATTAAGGAACACACTTGACATTTAATTGAGAGCACTCAAACATGCAAGTGAAATTCAAACAAGCACACAAGGACATCGAATTTTTTTTAATAAAAAAATGATGGTTTTTGACATTAGTTTAATTAAACTCAAACAACAAGAACTGAAGGGTTAGATAGGGGCAAGAGTAACGAAAATGAACCGGCCGGTTAGTTAAAGGACTGAGAAAAGGTAACGGAGAAACTGGATGGTTTATCAGAAAGACTGGAAAATTATAGTAAAACCCGACCAGTTTTCCTGTGCAGAATTTTAGCACTAAGTTTGCAAAATAGGGTTTGATTTAGGGCAAATGTCTAATTGCCGCTATTCTCTATTCTCCTTCTCCAAAGGAAATTACCAAATTTCGTCCCAATCCAATTGAAATTTCTCCTTCTCCAACTATAAAATCTAGGATTCTCTCCTCTTTCTTCTACATCTTTAATCTATAGAGTATGGGTTAGAGTGAAAAGAGGTCATGAGGGAGGCCCCCAAATTGGGTGAGTTTCAAGGTTTTGTCAGATGATCCGAAAGGATGATCGCACGGTTTTGACTTTGGGTCAACATACACACTTGAGCAACGCCTTCTTCAATGTCTAGTCATGATTTCTCCCCCTTTTATTCTTATCTTATACATAAGTAAAGAATATTAGAAAATATGATTCCTACATGCAATAAAGGGCCCACATCTTATTTTTGTACAAGTTTTGCATTATCATGCATAAACTGGTCGGTTACCTGAACTTTGTTTTTCCTCTTTGCTTTAATTGCATGTAGCCACTCCCCAAGAATATTAGGCTAAGGGGTTCCCCCAATTTAGTGAGGGAGTGCTGGAAGAAGGTCCCTAATGTGGTAAAGGAGAGGATTACCTTGACAAGTATTGAGACATTTTTGAATTGGTGGGATTCTACCACCGTTTTTCATCTTCCCTTTGAGGAAACGACCCTCACACTATACGACTTCAAACACATTACCACATCCATGTGAATGCTATACCATGCATCTACGACCTAGATTAGGACCTCGATCTTGTGGAGTGATTGCGAGCGTTCATGCCATCCTTTAAGAAGGGCGATTCAGTTTTGTTGGCTACCATCCGTTTAAATATGAGGATATGGCGTTAGAGGATGCTGATGCGATGATGGTCAATCAGTATATGCATGAATTTTTGCTATATGCACTTGGGGAGACTTTATATTCGCAATAGGGGCGACTCGGTACAATTCTCTTGCCTGAGGATGCTAGAGGATATTGAGGAGGTAGAGGATATTACTGGGGACTCCGGCACTGGTCTATTTGTACCATTCCACGGGGTCCATTTTTTGACTATAGGCGGCATATTTTACGGGATACAACAATGTTTCTGACGTATGCTCTACTCTTGTATTCCCCTTTTTATTTCAATCCCGCACCTTGTGAGCTTTTTCCTTACAATTTTTTTTTCTCTTTTGTTATTTTTTTCACATAATTAGGCTCTCAGGGTGCAACAGCTACGCTCTCCACAGCTGGTAGAGGGGAGAGGGGTCAAGACGAGAGGTCGAGGTTGAGGCTTGCGCAAAGGAATTGCTAAATCGAAGGGTAAAGAAAAGCTGTCAATTCGTAACTCTACAAGAGTTCATATCTTAAGCCAGGTCTAGTCTTGATAAATGAGCCAATAGAGATTGGGGTCTCTCTTTTTGGTGAAGAAAAGTGATCGTGGGAAGAAAGCAAGGATGCAACTGCTTCGGACTCTTTAGGTGTCAGGCTGAGTTCCAAGATATCTCCACAATGATCACACAAGAGTAGATTAGATGTAGGAGTTTTAGGATTCCTCGGGAATTCTATTAGAACATTTAGACTATGTCATCTTAACTCAAGTTGAGTTAATTCAAAATACGTTGCTTTTATGTATGACTTACATGAGTTTATGTGCGCAAGAAAGTGAGAATGGGATAAAAATTGTAGGTAGATTAATTGAAAAAGGGTACAAGGATAGGCCAAGAATGAACAACTCTTTGAAAGTCCCCACAAAATTGACTAACTGGCCAGTTAGCTAGGAAGCAATTTTGGAGTATTTTTATTTTTTGCATGAAATTGGTCTATTGGTTAAGAAATGGACTTTAAACATGATTTCTTTCGAAGAGAACCAACCAGTTAATCAACAGGTCCAATTTTGAAGAAAAATTGGCCAGTGACATGTTCCCAACCTATTTTGGTCAAACCCAAGGGACAGCTAGGGGTCCCATTTCACTCGAACACGTCGACATTGTCAACAGTCAATTCTTCAACGCTTCGAACCGGTCAAAGTGCGCGCGCCCAAGTCACGTGCATTCTTTGTTTCACACACCTCACGTGTGACTTAGTCACCAATTATTTTACGTTAACGTGACTCATGGTAGCACGATCGTCGTGCAACGGCCACCCAAGCACCTTTTCATCAAAAACTTTGACCGACAGCGTAACTGGAGCAACTGGGTCAAGGGGCAAAGGCCTTGGCCAACCTCAGGGATCGGCCACGGCCTCACCCAGGGCCATGGGGTCGGCCTCGGCCTCACCCAAGGCTATGGGGTCGGCCTCGGCCTCCCATGGGGGGTTGGCCTTGGCCTTCCCCCCTGGTTCTTCACTTTTCGTGCAAAGTCCCTTGCACACTTTTTTCACTTCGTACACTTTGTATGTGACTTTGGCACCTTGTTCGTCACATGGGTACCACTCACCGCAACACGCTCGTCGTAATGCAACTTTCGGATTCATCATTCCCCATCAAAACACCTACCGTTGGCACACCCGAAGCTCACCAAAAGGGGGAGTGGCCTTGGCCTCCCTTCATGGGAGTTGGCTGTTAGCCTTGGCCAACCCCTAGGGGGTCGGCCTCGGCCTTCCCCCAATTATTGGCCTATGGCCTCTCCTTTTGCGCGCACTTGTTTTCTCAAGTCCTTGCACCTCCGCGATATTTACGAACATTCGTACATCAACGTCAAGACGTCCGTCGTGCCTCAACCTCGCAACGTCAGTCGTCCATGAACCTCGCGATGTCCGTCGAGCATCAACCTCGCGACGTCCATCGTGCGTCAACCTCGCGACGTCAGTCGTGCATCAACCTAGCGACGTTCGTCGTGCCTCAACCTCGCGACGTCCGTCGTGCATCAACCTCGCGACGTCCGTCGTGCATCAACCTCGCAAAGTACGTCATGCATCAACCTCGCGACGTCCGTCGTCCATCAACCTCATGATGTCCGTCATCCATGACCGCATACCGTTCCCGCGATGCCCATCGCCCAAAGAAGCGCACTACCACTGAATGACCTGTCGTCGACGACCGCATACCATCACTCCCAACTTTGTCAATACTACATGTTGCATTCATCATCTTGTTATGACAGGTACACTCAGCTCAAATCACATCTTCGGGACACCTGACACGTGCCCGTACGCGGTCTCCGCGACGTTCGTCGCCGTGCCCGTGCGCCATCGTCATGATACGTGCCCCCGGCACCAAGTATATCCCCACGACGTTCGTCGCCTGAGCCCTTGTGCCATTCTCATGATGCATTCCCGCGGCACCAAGTATATCCCCATGACGTTCGTCACCTGCATCCTTGCTCCATTCTCATGATGCGTGCCCTTGGCACCAAGTATTGCTCTGCGACGTTCGTTGCCGTGCCCATGCACCATTCTCATGACATGTGCCCGGCACCAAGTATTGTCTCCGCAACATTCGTTGCCGCGCCCATGCGCCACTTCCATGACATGTGCCCACGGCACTAGGTATTGTCTCACGATGGTAGTCACCGCGCCCATGTGCCACAATCATGTTGCATGCTTCCGGGGGGCTCCGTTCGTAGTGCTCTGGCACGAGGACCCCTCGCAATGGGATGAACTCACAACCTTATAGTCATCGCCGCTACGGGATGGGCTCACAACCTTAAAGCCATCACGGGCACAATCAACTGCGGGATGGGCTCACAACCTTAAAGCTATCGCGGGCACAATCAACTGTGGGATGGGCTCACAACCTTAAAGCCATCGCCGGCACGATCAACTGCGGGATGAGCTCACAACCTTATAGCCATTGTAACGACCCGGTCCACGGCCCCACCACAGGGCATTGCCTCCCTCAAAAGGGCTAGCCAAGTAGGTACTTATGAGTTCCTTGGCAAGTTCATATAAGGGTCATCTCATACTATTCCACATCCGATGTGGGATATTACAATCTCCCCTCCTTATACCTTAGCGTCCTCGCTAAGGCTCAATCACACATAGCCCAGAATCTTCCTCTCTAGCCAATGTGGGATATACCGGACTCACCCTTCGTTGCCCCAACCATCCTCTTGATGTGGGATATACCCGGGCTTGCCTTCGTTTCCCCAACCATCGGTAACCCGACTGGATAGCCCAGCCTGAGTTTTCGAGAGTCGGCTCTGATACCATCTGTAACGACCCGATCCACGCCCCACCACAGGGCAATGCCTCCCTCAAAAGGGCTAGCCAAGTAGGTACTTATGAGTTCCTCGGCAAGGTCTTATAAGGGTCATCTCATACTATTCCACATCCGATGTGGGATATTACCAACTGTAACATCCCGGAATTTCCGGAACGTTAACACTCGCTCGATCAGATACACTCAGACAATTACGACCTCAAACTCAAGCAATTTAGAACCATCAGTCCGTCAGAGTAACTAAACCGTTGAGTAAAATAATACTTTTAGCGTACAATTATACTTGAAACATCAAATCTAAACTAACAATTCTAAATAACAATAATGGCTCACGCAGGGGTTCTAAAGGCTAATACTGAAACTTAAATTCTCTTTCGCTCGGCACAAATCTAGTCCACACCCAATACGATCTATTGTTGGTTATCACCTGCAGAAAGGAAGTCAAAGGGGAGTGAGCTTTTGAGAGCTCAGTAAGGTCGCTCAAAGATAGAAACTACGAAACAATTACAGATGCAATTCATAGATTTTCAAAAAAGAATCATAACTAGTTTCATTAGATATCAATACGATTTCCAGACACGATACAAACAATCACGAATGCAATAACATGAGCAATTGCAAAGCCACACAGGCAGTGCAGGGTAATCACTTAGCAAAGCCACAAAGGCGATGCTCATTAACACTTTCCACCGGCTAGTCCATCAAGGCACTAGCCCACACCAATACACCGGCTAGTCCATCAAGGCACTAGCCCACACCAATACACCGGCTAGTCCGTCAAGGTACTAGCTCACACCAATATCCTCCAATATACACCAACTCCCGCCAAACACACCAATGCAAACTCTCATGTCAATATGTAGAATGAGAACAAATCGATTAATGCAACATGTTATTCAATGCTCGATGGAGAATAAATATTGAGCACCGATAAGAGTTTCAATAAACGATTTTAAGGCTCAATGAAAGGTTTTTAAGGCAAACAATGCGACTTAATCAAAATAACAGAAATTCAAAAGAATAGCGATAACAATTCAAAAAAAATATTCGAGGACAAATAGAGGAAACTGGGTTTCAGAAAAAATCCCTTACCTCGATCCACGCTATGCAATGTTAATTGATATCAATCCAAAAGTCGTTGAATTAACCTAAGTTGGCAAATTCATTTATTAGAAAAATAATCTACACTACTATACTATAAACCCTATTATCAACTACCCAAACGGCACTCACTTCTAACCCCAGAATGACGCAACTCAAAACGGTTCCCGCGCACGGCCAACCTAGCCGAAAACACTGTATGCTCTCTAATGCGTAATGATATCCCGAGATTCGTAATAAATTACAATAAAATACTTTCGTAGCTTAAAACATTGTAGAGAGTCGAAATATGAATTTTCTAAAATTTTGAATATTTTCGAATTAAAAATAATTTCTTTAAATACACTAAAAACCCATAAATTGCCAAAATTGCTTCTACCTGAAAATAAAGTCCCATAATTTTTGTAAGAGCTTTAAAATATGTATAACAATTATTGAAATTGAAATCAGAAACTAAAAGGTATTAAAACTATTTTTAACTTATTCGTTTTTCTAAAACCAATGCGATACGGAAACCATAGAAAATAAACTCCAAAAATCATCAAATTCAAACTGACTCTTATTTATACCACAAAGACATTACTCTAATTTTTCCCCAAACATTTTCAGGGTTTAAAGGCTCCAACAGAATCATACAAATCTGTAATTTCAGAAAATATTAAAACTTCCTATGATCTCAGAAAATTATAAGATTTTACCAAGAATTTTAATATGGTCTAAAGTATTATACTACAAATTTTCACGTGCTAACGATAACCGTGCACTAGTCTATGCACGCAACGAACTTAACGCTAACCGAGGTACACCCGTGTACTACCCAAATTTCCCTGTGCCCAGCAACCCATTTCCCTTCTTCTTCTCCTTTCTATATAACACTCTATACATATACACATGCATTTCAACCCACCATTCCCACAACACAGCTACTGCCTCACGGCAGTAGCTTCCCCCTTGCTCAAAACACCCACATACCCATATTTGCATGCATTTTTTGCACACACATTCATACACACATGCACTCCATATCTTCTCCCATTCCAACAACTCATTCCATTTCACCTAGACATAAATCATGGTAGTTCACTCACACACTCACATGAGCACACAGGCCTCCACACAGCTGGGTTTAACACACACACACACACATACACATATTTCACTACCATTACACTACACTATTTTTTTTTTCAGTACACCACAAATACATATATGTAAACACTAAACTCACACACATGACAAATCCATCTTGCATCTCCCTCTTTTCTTCTCTCGTACATACGTGCACACAGCACATCCAAACATATAAACACACACTCAATACGTACATACAGTGTTTCCTTCTCTCCCTTTATTTCTCACCCACTCACAGTGTTTCCTTCTCTCCCTTTATTTCTCACCCACTCACATAATCACACAACTCTCCATGCACCCACATTTCCTCCCTTTCACCATCACTTACACAAGTTCAAAAAAAATGAATAACACTACCCATTTGCATGCCCCACTACTGTAAACCCACCACCTTGCTACCTCACACACATACACAAACATGTATACAATTTTCCCACACACACAACCCGTGGATACTCATTTCAGTTCACTCCCTCTCTCTCTATCTTGCGTCTTATACCCACTACAACATACTCCCACACTCACTACTGCACCATATTCTTTCTTGTTACATACCCCAACCTGCACCACACTCAACACACCCATTATTTCACTTTAATC
Organism: Escallonia herrerae; assembly: GCA_033070095.1. NCBI lineage: Eukaryota > Viridiplantae > Streptophyta > Magnoliopsida > Escalloniales > Escalloniaceae > Escallonia > Escallonia herrerae. The sequence continues at coordinate 97,184 of JAVXUP010000612.1, read as the reverse complement.
TCACACACACATATACTATCAAATATACGCACCTCCCACACCCACTGCCTCATGGCAGTGGGTCTCTCCTTTTTGTGGTTTACACACTCACGCACACTAAAATACCCACATATATTCATGTAAACACACCTATATACACATACATGCACTCAGGCATGCAGTCATTACCCAAACGTGCTTCTGCTTCTTGCACTAACAATGAAGACCATATTGTTCTTATCTCTGCACACTGTTAAGGGTTTCTGTAGTTCTAGAACTTAGGCTCTTATCAATGGAGGACTAAAGCATTAAAGTGCCATCATAGTCTAAAAGGATTGCCCTACTCGTAGTCCTCTTGTATGCAGAAACTATGTGCTCCATGGAGAGCTTCTAGAAATTTGGATCAAATGCAACCACCTGAAACTTAACCCAATTCCAATTCCCCAGCACCTACGTCGCGTATGATCCTTACACGTCCTCTCTAAATCTTGCAAGAAACTACGAGCCCTATATCCAACACCATGCGTGCTGACATACCCATAATGCTTCTCATGCCCCCTTTTAATTCCATAAACCACTAAATAAACAAGAGAGAAAAGGGTCTAAGAAACTTACCGGAATCGTCTCGCAACCTTGTCGTCTTTCCATTCCTCTCTTTCTCTATATCTCCCATCCGTGCTCAGAGAACAAGCAAGAACATTAGGGTCGGCTGCTCTCTCTCCCTCAAAGCCCTATATATATAACCCTAAATTTGGAAAACAACTAAAAGTTCCCCCTAACTATCATTAGTTGTGCAAATTTTTCACCCGAAACGTTTATTTCTGCGAAATGGTCCAAAAAAAAAGTCTACGATTGTTTATGCGCTAAGAAAATTATTAACGGTTGTTACACCATCCCGTTTCACACATCGTTGCTAGAAAGTACACCAAAACTAAAAGAAAATTTTAATTGTCGCTAAAGTATAAATATATTATCCGCTAAAAATTTTAAATAAATCCAAAAAAGTATCGGGGTGTTACATTCTCCCCCACTTATGAAAATTTCATCCTCAAAATTCACAACATTATCAATGTCCAACCCCACGCTTTCACTACCTAACTTCCAAACGAAGGTGTCATCAAATGTTACAAAGAACCTCCAAAATATGAGTCGAGAACATCAATAGCAGCTTCAAACATTTCACTATACTATATAATTTTGATTATAACCTAGGGTTTCATAATCCAACCAACTGGATGTCATTACTCATCCTCAACTATTTAGCCAATTCCTATAAGCACTCACACATCACAGCCTCAAATCAAATAATGTTCCAACTACGCTTTTACTGCGTACTCTGATATCTTGCAACTAATATGGTTCAACTAAGTCACTAAGTTTTTTTTTTCCTTCCTAACTCTCTTGTTGAAACTTACGTTTTCTCTCACTTGCTCCTAAAGTCTACAGAATTATAAACCTATGTTTGATCATTTGTTCGCCTTGGTTCGAGTCTACAGAATCATATACCTAAGCTCTGATACCAACTGTAACGACCCGGTCCACGGCCCCACCACAGGGCATTGCCTCCCTCAAAAGGGCTAGCCAAGTAGGTACTTATGAGTTCCTTGGCAAGGTCTTATCAGGGTCATCTCATACTATTCCACATCCGATGTGGGATATTACAGCCATCGCGGGCACAATCAATTGCGGGATGGGCTCACAACCTTATAGCCATCGCTGGCACAATCAACTCCGAGATGGGCTCACAACCTTAAAGCCATCGCCGGTACAATCAACTACGGGATGGGCTCACAACCTTAAAGCCATCATTGTCAAAATCATGGGAAGCTCCGGCCCTCGCAGTGGGATAGGCGACTCCTTCGGGACACTATCTCCGTCAGGGTGCCTTCGTGACTGGCCTACGTGCTCCCACACTTGGGGCTCGCGTCGGCACCCTAATGGACTATGACTCCCGGGTCACTCCGAGACAAGAGTAGGTCTTCGGAGGGCATCGCACCTAGTCTGCCTGGCAGATGGGCCTCGGGTCTTTCCCACCACTGTCAGGCCTGTGGGACTCTGCAAGGCTTGGATTGGAGGCTAGATCAAGGGGGTTCTCTGGCCACACAGACGCTGTGGGAGCCAGTCTTTCCAGACAGACGAAGCAACGCTGTGAGGGCAAGCGGGGTGAATATGCGATTCGACAGTCCGTGGAGCACCGGCACCTGTGGACCCCTCGGTGACGTATTACTCCCAGGGAGCGCCACATGTTGCGTGATGGCATCATCATCACAACCTCTATAAATAGAGGTCTTGAGAATTCATTTGGAAGACTTCAAATTTTTAGATTCTCGGAACTCTCACATTTTCACTTTCTCACTCTAGAATCCTAGATAGAGAAACATACAGGACCCTGACTCTGGACCTAAGCATCGGACGGTGACTATCGTCGTGTATTCATCATGCGCTATCGCCCTCGCAGCACTGCCACCCTCAGCTCTGTCTGGGAAGTCCTTGGTCTCTGCCCTTACTCCGCCCTTGCTGTGTCTCACATCAGCGCACTTGGCATCTGACTCGGACTGCATTCCTTGTGGCACCTCCACGTCGATTGTGAACCCACTTTCCTTGATATCGAGACCCTTATTTATAAAAATTAAACATTTGGATCCTTAAATGAGACTTTTCTGTACTTTTGGGGGTGCTGACGTATATTTAACCCTTCATCTTACTAATGTTATTTTTCTCAGTATTGTGGAGCGTGCAGAAACTTTGATACCGTCAATGTCATTACAAGTTAAATTATCGATACAGAGTGTCATATAAGTTCAATTTATGACTACTTATTTGATTTGATGGCAACAAACATTCTTGGTGCCAATCTTTAACTTTACTGTGCTTTTTTCTTTTTTTTTTCCCCTCGTGTAAAGCACAGCTATTCTGGTTTGCTAAAAAAATTTGGTAATGCCTCTCTTGTGATTATTAGATAACATCGGTGACAATATTGACGAGTATACACGCATGATGACATAAACAGAAGCTCAAATTAGGTGTTTTTCTCATGGAAAATCTTCAGCCACATATTTCCAGAAAATGGAGTTCTGATACGGCCTTCTCAGATTGGAAATGGTTCAACTGCCTACATACGCCTCTTGCTTGGCAGGGTTTTCCCATTGTAGAGTGGAATTCCACCAATATCACATTGGAGTCCTCGTACGAAAGCACCAATATTTATTCATTTTGTCTCCCAAGTGCTTTAGTGCTTGTAAAGAGCCATTTGTTGGGAATAATAACACGGTTAAGTCAATAGGAGATGCTGGTAAGTTGATTCTCCAGTTCAGTTGCCACATCTTGAAGTTGTCTTTTTATGATTCTGTACTGATCATAATAATATAGTTTTCTCCTTTCTGGGTATTATGCTATGTCTCAGGACGTCGATCTTCTGCATGAGCAACATACAGCAGTGCTCATATCCATGTGTGCCTGCACGCGTACCTTCAATTGTCACATTCCTTGTGCGGGTGATATGAGAAAAAGTTGTTTGAAAGTGAGTTCTTCTCATAGAGAGATTGAAAACAGATGTACAGGGCTGCATGCACATCATTATTTAGGATAACTTTTGTGAAGGGCCCACGACCAAGATCATAACCGCTGGTAGAGAAGTTAACATGGGTGTTAAAGAAGCATTTGTTCGGATAAACAATATACGTACATACTTCTCGTCAAGTCCTATACTCGTAGGGATAAAAGCATTAACAAGGCAAAAAAATGCGCTTTGCTTAATTAGTTATTAATGGCTACAGCAGAAGAGCAAGCTCAACAGATTCTGCCCTGTGATTGTGTTCGTTTTGCTATTAAGCTTCCAAACACTGTTCCTGTGTTGCCTTAAACAGTTACACATTGATTAGTAACAACTTTAAAACTTATTTAGCACCACGTATACTTGCAGTTACTTAATTGTTAAAACACATTTTTGCCAAAGTTAGGACCATAGCAATATTGCTGCATGTAGTCTTTCGTTCAACATCGAAATCTTCAGAGATACTCCACCTAAATTTTGATAACTGAGATCATGGGAAGAGACGTCAGACGCACTAGATACAGCCCCTCAATCAATGTTTGGAAGAGGTGTCCGGTCCACTCTTCACACCACCCACAAACGCTACATACTTTATACTTGCATCATATAGCACTAAACCCTAATTTAATTCCGCGGTCAATGAATTCAGTTTCCCGAAGAAAAGAAAAAAGCAATTTCCCACGTAGAGAATCCAAAATTTACTCATCTTTCTTTTCTTGAATTATATTGTCGCTGCAAAGAGATTCTATTTTTTTTTTCGTAGTGGATAAGGGAATCTAGAGCACGTAAGTGCATTCTAAGAAGGCAAAGGTGTTTTGCAATCATGGATTTCTCTTTATTTTTGCTTTCATTGTGTATAAAAGGGGGCCAATCCTTATATTCAAGTATGCTCATTCACAACTAGTAGTTAGTTTTTGGGCGGAGGTAAAGAAAAAAGGTTGAAGATGGGAGATCAACGGCCATGGGCAGTGTTTCGCCTAGTGTTTAGTAAGCTAAAACCTTACTTGGCAATGGTCTCCCTGCAGTTTGGGTATGCAGGGATGTATATTATAACCATGGTTTCGTTGAAGCGCGGCATGAGCCATTGGGTACTCGTGGTCTATCGTCATGTTGCTGCCACCCTAGTTATTGCTCCATTTGCTCTCGTTCTGGAAAGGTCTGTATCTTTCTCAGGTTTGGATCCTTCCCATATATGCAATTAACGAGGAAGAACATTTGGTCTGCTGTTCTTGATGCATGACATGCGTAATTCTGACTTGTGGAAGGACCAGCACAGGGCAAAGGTGACACTCAGTGGGAAAGACCAATAACACATATGACCTGCCCTGCTTCATGCATTGGAGATTGTGCAAAGTCAGATGTGTGCCGGTTTCGCCCATTGTCTGTCCTTGTTGCCGCGTTGGACGTGAGAAAACTAAAACAGAACCGCACTTTTGACTTTTTCACTAGAGGGTCACTCCTGAATTTTAAGCATGTAAACCTGCGATATAGCCGACTGAGAAAATCGAAAAATCAAAGATTTTATCATTAAAATGAAAACTTTAAGATTTCTCTAATTGTGTCAGAAAATCATAGTACACCATGTTTCTGAAAAGCGAAATCCTTGTGTTCACGAGCTAACGCATTTATTTGTTGATGTTACTTGAGATAGATGCTAAGGAAATTTTTCTATATTCAACTGACAAATTTGTTATCTGTTACAGGAAAATAAGGCCAAAGATGACGGTCTCAATCTTCCTCAAAATTATGCTACTTGGTTTACTAGAGTAATGATCTAAAAACAACTGCGTGTCTCTTTGTCTCAATGTGTGTACCTTTTTTCCCCCTGTCCAGGCCAATCTTTTTGTTCTTACAAGGAAAAACGCTGGAAATTGTTTGTTGTGGTTCGGAGTTAATCTAAACCAAACTTGCATGCACCAATCATGAGTAGCCAGTGACCTCTACTTTACAGTGGCCACTATAGACCATTTCTACTTTTCTACTATACCCAATTAGAAAACTACGTAATATGATAAACCCACGTGTAAAGTGTGCTTTCCAGAAAACAGGGGGGGTTGAACATCCATTCCTCCGCATTCAGATTATGTCTATGCTCATCTTTCAGTTCAGCAGAACTTCTAACATATTTGGCAAGTTCTGTTTCGACAAAAAGTAAATGTATTTTCCCTTTCAGAAAATAAATGAGACTTGACGTAACATAAGTTGCTCCATTGTAATGAAAACGCATACAATACGTACTTGGAGATATTACTATAGAAAATAGGTAATGCATAATTATTTTGGTTACTGAATGTCGCCGTATTTTGCCGTTGATTACTAGGCCAGTAATTGATCAGAACTTATATTATGTGGGCATGAAGGACACGTCTGCAACATTTGCTGCTGCCACTGTTAATGTTCTCCCTGCCCTTACCTTTATTATGGCACTTATTTTCAGGTACACACTCGTCGTTATTTATCGGAGGCGTCTCATCTGTCTTTAAATTCTTATGTGATGGTGCCATGTTAATCCCTTTCTTCTAATGAGAGTAGAAATCACAAAAAAGAAACACGAAACAACTTTTTTGCACTTCTATAAAGATGACTTATTAGCATTTGTGACAACTACATTATTGTTCATTTCTACGTGCTCCACTACCAGTAGCCTTTTTTATTTATTAGGTTGGAGAAAGTTAACATCAAAAAAGTACACAGCCAAGCAAAGGTGATTGGAACTATAATAACAGTAACAGGAGCAATGGTGATGACGTTATACAAAGGCCCTATTGTCGACATACTGTGGTATTCACGTGGAAGTAGCCATCGATCGAGCAGTTCTACTACTGGCCAGCATTGGCTAACTGGGACACTAATGCTCCTTAGCTGCACTGGTGGTTGGTCTGGCTTCTTCATATTGCAGGTTAGTATGCTCCGTAATTTATTACAGTACTACTTGAGTGGTTGTTTAATGTTTAATTATAAAAAACAATTGCATGTAATACTCTTCTAAAAATTTGAGCAATATCTATATATATAGCTAATTCTTGTCAAATTAATGACAAAACAGAACTATTTAATGAATGACATGACACGCTATTATCTTATAAAACTATCATTTGGCAATGGATGCTATATATGTATGTATATCGCTACTCTCAAAACATAGCGTTTTTACCCCCCCCCCCCCCACCCCAAAATTTCGACAACCCTGTTACTTAAAATTTTACATCAATTGAGCTTTCCTTACGCTCTGAGAAACTAGACAAAATTATATTTCTAAAAAGCCAAAATTACTAAAGGTGTGTTTTCCCCATTTTGACGCTGATGATTATATAATGTATCAGATAAATTGAAAATAAACTTTGATTTTATATACTACTTATAACTTATGGAGGTTGCCATATTTGGATCAGTCCATAACCTTGAAGGAGTACCCGGCAGAGCTCTCTCTCACAGCTTTAATATGCTTGATGGGCATGGTGGAGGGTGCAGTGGCTGCCCTTGTAATGGAACGCGACATGAGCGCATGGAGTATTGGTTTTGATTCTAGGCTACTTGCTGCAGTCTACTCTGTAAGTCGCAACACTCTGATTAAAGTAAATCATTTACTATCACACAAGCAAACAGGCTAGCCAGTGCCTTGGTGATTTTCGAGGATATACAAGACATAAAACACATGTTAGCAACTACAAATCTTGAAATTAAGTTTCTGATATCAACGGAGAAATAAAAACAGGAAGATCAATGCACAAGACTAACTCTGCGTGCCAAAATTTCTAGACGATTAACTGTATCAACTTTATGACTAGGGGGTGGTTTGCTCTGGCATTGCGTATTACATACAAGGTGTTGTAAATAAGATTCGAGGACCGGTATTTGTGACAGCATTCAGCCCACTATGCATGATCATCACTGCTGTTCTTGGGGCCATTGTCTTGGCCGAACAAGTCCACCTCGGAAGGTACAGTGCCATGTGCTAACATCTTAGCATAATTTCCATGTTTTATTTTAAATACGCGATGGAATTAAAGTATTTCATCCTTGAATTTTCCACCGATTTTACCAAGCATGGCAGGTATCAGATTTCGCTGTAATTCCACCAAACATATGACGGATCCTCTATTTTCAGAAACTCAAAAGTTGAACTGCAACTATACCACTTCAGTTACCTGTAAATTGCAATTAGCTTAACGTACTTGTCTGGTGAATTAATCTCATAGATCAGCTTACCCATGATTTGTTTTGTCTGCTCGATATGATTTCAGTTTGGTTGGAGCCGTTATCATCGTCATTGGCCTTTACTCTGTGGTGTGGGGAAAACGCAAAGATCACACACTAACAGATGAGAAAACTGGTAAAGTCCAAGAGTTGCCAACATCAGGAGGCATGAGTAATGGTGATAATGTCAGAGGATCAGACGTTCAATTAACGATAAAGGCGAAGATCCCTCAATCGTTCGAGCCATAAAAAGCCCCCCTCGCACCCACCTACGCAAAAAAAGAAAAGCAAAAGAAAAAAGGAACCCTCGTGGCACGGCATGTTAGTATATATTTAGGTTTTTACTTTTTAAAGGTATGTCCAAATTTCAGTCTTACTCAAGTAAAAGTATCTCTGGGATCTTGTACATAATAAGTTGTTTCCCGGGAATTATATCATTTGGAAAACCTGCTGAAGGCCGGGTGCAGAATGTCTCTATAATGATCCAACATATATAATGTTCTTCTCTTTGTGCACTTCTCTGAGCTTTTTCCTTTTACCGTTTGCAATGCTTACGCTATGTAGGAGAATTTCATGTCGGATCCCTTTAGTCACGTGATTAAACTGCAAGTCTTAGCTAGTTGTGTAGCCAGAAATTTTGTATGAGATAGATATCAAGATTTTAGAAGTATCTTGACGTGTTCTGTTCAAAATTAATAAAGATAAAGATCATGCTATTTGAGAACTACTTGCACTACATTGGACATTTAAATCAATAAAGTATCCCTAAAAGGAATAAACGTATTACTATACATCTATATATAATAACAAATGTAAGAATAAATTGAAGTGTTAGAGTTTCTTGATTATTATGTGGTAAGAATAATTTTGTGTATGTTGAAAAAGAACAATGGCTTCAAAGAAAGATTCTTTAAAACTAAAAATTTTCAGAGGGCCACAAAAGTAACAAATTATTAATATAAGACTCGTATTTTAAAATCTACTTCATGCCAAAGGGTGGAGGTGGGGACGTGCCCACTATGCCACCCACTTCCCTCCGCCGCTAGTCCCCCTTCCCTGCGCCACTGGTTCTAGCACACTTCACTAAATTTTACTTTGGCATGAAAAGACAAGATTAATCTTAAAACGAACTTCCCACCTGTGCCATTGTACGGTGCTTATTATTCTTCAGGAATTTTAATTCATGTCAATTAAGTCATAAAGTGAGGTGTCTGATGCCATTTTAGCTTAAATATGAAGTTCATTTGTTCGAAAGAGAGTGACTCTTAGGAGACACTAGAAAACACCTTTGAAATATGTAAACTTATTTACTTGGATGGCAAACTCCCAATTTAATATCGAATTTTTTTTTTGGGAAAAACTAGGAGAACATTATTTGTTCAACACAACTTCTTTAGTCACACAATGCGTGTTTACTCTCCCATAAGCATCATGGTAAAGAAGGATGGACAAAAAAATCGGTTCATGATTCCATAATTGATATCCTTCTTAGTCATTAAGCCTGCACAAAAGTTAGTTTCCCTGTATACATGAAAAACTTCACATGCCATGTCTACATAAATAGTTCTTGTAATCCATAAGAAGAGTCTCAACATACGAGAAGGGGGTGACTCATTTAAGAGAGATTGGACAACATTGTTATAGTCTACGTCAAGCAAAATATAGCGATCATTGAGGTTCCAAGGAAGAAGTAGGCCGTCACAGACAGCCCACCACTTAGCCCCGTGGCTATCAATGGTGTGGATATTACAAGAGCAACCTGCCATCTAATTGCCTTCATGATCACGGAAAAGGACAAGGGTGTCCCCTCAGGAATTCTTTTGTTTGCCAATCATCGGTATTGAGATTAACCCAATTTTTAGGGGGAGGAGTCAAATGAACATGAATGATGGTTTTAAAGGTCGTGTTTGGAGTAGCCCGATTGACAAAAAACAATAGTCGCGCATAAGAGCTTTAACCTTTTATAGCATGTACAGGCAATTGGGGATGTTAATTTTAAGAAGCATAAGTTTATTCTGACAGTTCCTAATAGAAGTCATTAAGGACGCAAAGAAGGTATTCCAGGGTAACTGTGTTGGCTTCGTAAGTTCTTTTTGCTCCAAGACTGGTATGAAAGGTTAGAATCTCTCCTCTGCAGTCTGTGAGGGTTGAGGATTTACCAAATATTTTTCACTGAAATGCTTTAATATCCTAGTCTCAAATTGGGCATATGATTGATTTTGATGAATATACTTGACACTATATATTGTTCACTGGGTGAGACTTCGCGATGTAGCAAAGATCTAGTTGCATAATGGAGAAATATGGAGATTCCAATGTGGATGAGTTTGTGACTTAAGAGTATTGATATTTGAGAATACGTGAATTAAAGTGTGTTAAAGACATCGGACAACCCTATACTTCGAGGTGTTTAACGCATCTACATTATAAGTCACTTGAAATTGGTTATGGGTCGTTGCCTGCAATTTAAATGAATCTAGTGATATCAATACTCGATGTGTTATGAAGGTAAATACCAGAGACCAGATATGGTTAAAAGCAATAATCTAAAGAACACCATAAAATTTCAAGAACAAAATTTCTTTAAAGGAAGATAATGTAATACCCCAAATTTTAGAGTTGGTTTTATACAATTCTAGTAGGTCATTTATTCTTTAGCGACAGCTTCTAGGAGTGATACTATTTGGAGTCCTTAGTGACCATTGGTGTGGGCAAAATAATTGACAAGCTTTAATGATGATTGTCATGAAAGAATTACTTTTGGACATTTAGCGACATCTTAAAATGACCATAAGTTGTAAATAGAATGAAGATTGGCACAACGGAAATTAATGAAAGCAACGGGTATACTTAGGAAAGAAAAATAATTAAAGTTTAATGGTTTCTAAGAAAATTTCTTATTAGGGTTAGAATAAATACCCCAGTAAAGCTCCAGCCATAAAAAAAAATTTAGTCTGCCTTTTTACGTGAAGTTCAGAGAGAGAAAAGAAAATAGAAGAAGCAAGCTAGGCCAAGAAGATTTCAAGGTAAAAATTTCTAGCCTCCCTCTTTAATTGTAGCCATGTTATTGGTGTTCTAGATAGGTTTTGGTGTATAAATTTAGGGGTTACTGGTGTTAGTGCTGGAATATTGTGTGTTTCAGAGAGTGACATATGGGTGCGTTCGAGAAAAAGACTGCCGTAAAGCAGCATAAGAGTTAGGATTTTTGTAAACTAACCTAATTAAGGTGTTTTTAAACTTTTTGAAAACCTTGTCTTGTCCACTTTAACTTTATAGGTTTAAGTTTTCTCAGAATCTTATGTTTACATATCGAAAAATGACTTTAAAATCAATTCACCATAGAAGTCCAGAATTTTTTAGTTTATGTCAACCACATTGATTTGTCATAGAAATTTCATTACACCTTGGTCTTTTGTGAACTTATATTTCTAGAAACCTCATAAGGTCTTCTTCAACTTTCTAATCTTGATTTTTCTGACATTCTCCGTGTTTCTGCCTCAAAATGGTTAATGTACAAAATTGTGATTTGCTGAAAAATGTTGTTTCTAGAATTATAGATCAGTCCATTGTCCAAAACTTTTTAAGCCATTTCTGAGCATATTTGGGCAAAGAAAGAAATTGAAAATTTCCTTATTTTTGCGAAAGATTCAACGTAGTATTTTCTGGACATGTGAAGGGCCTAAAATAATTTTATCTCAAAATCAAGTTTTCAAATTAATTGGCATATTAAACAAAATTATTTTTAGCCAAAAAATTTACAATGATACGATCTTACTAAGACACTTGAGCATCTGAAATTTTGCGGCATTCCGTGCCGTTTGATATACTGTAATACCCCAAAATCTTCTTTCTTATGTCAAAAAAAAAAGTTTATGAAGTTTTTAGTCGATGAACAGTAACTTTTAGTTGAATGAACAGTACTTTCAGTCGACTCAAAACTATTTTCGGTCGACTCAAAATTTTTTTTGGACGAATTAAAAGTATTTTCGGTTGAATTAAAGGTGTTTTCGGGTCGACTTAGAAGGTGTTTCGGTCGAATAAAAAGTGTTTTAATCGAGAGAAGAAATGGCTGAAGGATTGAGTCAAATTAAACTTGTATTGCTTTGAATGAATAGTGTAGTTTTTTACCTTCGTATAAATAGCCTCTTTGTTTTCTTTTGGCCCTTTTGTTCTTGGTTCCTTGTTCCTTTGCGGAGGAGATAGAGAGAATAGAAGGCTTGGAAAGCTCTTTTGGCGCTAGAGTGGTGCTTGAGGTTTTCTTTTGTTCGAAAGCTTGTTCGTGGTAAGGGTTTGAACATTCTTACTGTGGTAAGGGTTTGTAATGTTTTGCTATGGTATGGGTTGCTTCTTTAAATCTGAAAAAGAGTTGTTAGAGTTGATTAATCTTGTTGTGTAAGGGGTTCTATCTTTTGCTATGGCTTGGGTTTCCCTCTTTAAATCTGAAAAATTATTGGATTTTGATCAAGCTTGTTGTGAAAGGGATTCTATCGTCGTTTTTGTTGTGGGAAAGGTATCTTTCGGAATCTGAAGGTTTTTGCTTCGTCAATTTTGGTTCATCTATATTTGTTTGCATTTGATTTGTCCCACTTTTGCCCTCTTTTGAGAACATTGTTTACCCCATTTCGTTTGTGCCTGATGATGCACATCTTCGAATCTGTACATTTGTGACCGTCCATTTAAGATTGACACTGACTATGTTGAATAATTTTCAAAAATAGAGAGGGTCCATGGACACATGTTTGTTATGCTAAGGAGCCAAAGACTCCTAGTACGCTCCAGAGCACACGTTTGATGTTTGATGTTTGGTTCGACAATTGGGTCTTATGACCACCATAGTCATCGTATGTTTGTAGCGTACCCGACATATAATTGAAATGTGTTTTGGGTTAAACACTTAATGACGTTTGCTTTGGTATTTGACAGTAAGATATGATTGCTCATTTTTGCACCTTCCGGCTTGTATTTATTTGATTTGGGTTCTTCGGACCACCTTATGAACATTTCATATATTTGATTTGCCTTATTTGCATCGTGGTCAATTGCTATCTTTTGTTCGTCCAATATTTGGTTTTGTTTTGGACTACGAATCACCGTATTTCCTTCCCATTTGTTTTCCACTTTCGGGGCTATTCAAGCTCACCCCCTACTCGTTTGTTTTGTCCTTTACCACATATATCGGACGTAATTTTGAGCGAATGTAAATCATTAGAGAACTCTACCCGGAAGAGGGTTAATTGGATTTGAGACTTGAAAATTATATTGAATAGTAGAGTCTTTGTCATATTATTTGGTTTTGGTAGATTTTGATGAGGAAGATTTCACTTAAGTTTTTGAAAGGATTGTATTTAACTGTTGGACCTTTTTGAGATAAATAAGATTGAGATTTAGATAATTGTGTTTGTGGTATCGTAGATGCTCTGCTATACCTTCATAATGGTTATGTCATCGGCATGTTTGGGTCTTGGTTTAAGGTCGGTACGGACCCTGAAATTAGAGAATTGGTCTTATGTGCGAAATTGTTTAATGGATTTCGAGAGCTTTACCCCGATACGGGTAATTTGATAAAATTAGTTTTTTGTATATTGTTTCACCGTTGCGTTTGGTAATCGTTTTGTAATGGAATTATTTTGGAGAACGGATTGTTATAGACTTTTGTCTGTGGAGATATTTTATCTTAAAGGATTTAGTTGCTCTGTCTATATCATTATCTTTAGAACTGTAATGGTATATAATGAATGATGTTAGTCGCGGCCTCTCGTTTTGGGGTCGTGACATATACTTTTGAAATAGAATCCTTAGCACTCAATTTAAGAAGTGGTTTAGTGTTCCATACGGAAAATTTCAAGTAAGGTCCTTTTTGTCGAAAAAAACCCACTTAGTCGTTTAAAAGAGTGTTTTGAGTTATTTTTGGGAATGTAGAGTTATGTTAGAAGTTGGGGTATTTTGGTAATTTTACATAAGTTAGAGGGCATTTTGGTAATTTCGCACACTTGAAGGGGACGGGGGGATGGGATTTAGCACCTAGGCATAATCGAGCGAAATAAGTAATATCCGTATGGTTTATTGTTTTGGTATCAGTAGACAGGAGCAAGTCAAGGTTAGGAACAAGAACCAGGACCGCTTAGCTATCCATGTAAGTTCTCCATCCATGTTCCTCTATGTACACTATCGATGAAATATGCAAACGTATACCTGACTTAACCAAATGAAAGTTTTTTTGAAGTCCTTGTACTGCATATATTTATATGTTAAATTGTTTGATGAGAATTTGAGTTAAAAAAAAGGCCATGATCTGTTATATGAGTGTTGATTTAAATTTGGTACATGTTGAATGAGATGGTAAACTTGATTTGGTTGCTGTGCCCATATTCAGTGGGAAAAAGTTAGATTTCAGGTCCTGGTCAATGCGGTTTGTACGTAGATGCACAGTATTGTTACTTGTGGTTCGTCCTTGCATCCACAAATTTATTCATCTTGGGTGTAGGAGGGATTTGGGGCCCTATTCGGAGGAGCTTGTACGCTGACTACCACACACCTAAGTATGGATTATCTAGCATATAAGTAAATGAGCTTTCATGATGTTATACCCTAATTTGAGAACCTTTTGTATGTGAGTGAGTGGGAGGGAGGAGGGGGAGAGAGAGTGCCCCGCGCACGCGTGTGTGAAATGAAGAATATTGATGATGGTAACAATGATTTCTGTCTTGAAAACGAAAACCATGGCATGTTTATTAAACCCAAAACCTATTTTAGGGACATGATTTGTGTACTTGCTAGGCTTTCACTCATTCCTTACTTTTCAAGTGATGACCTAGAGGAGGCTGATCCTTATGAGCAAAGCGAGGAAACGATCGCTCGAAGAGAACCATTAGAATGATGAAGTTTCTCTGAACTTTAAGAAATTTTCATTTGATGGATGTTATTTTGAATGAACTATTGTAGGGAGCTTAGGTCTCCTCAAATTCATTCAAAGTTGTCAATGACTTGTAAGTGAAAGTTTTAATTTAATTATTGAGGAAATTCTATGTGAGGCTTATAATAGCCAAAGAATTATTTTAGAATTTAGCAAGTTAGAATGAATTCTAAGTACAGTTATGGTAGGCCTGGCAGAGCCTTGGTGGAGACTTAATGGGCCTGTGGCCGGCCACGGGCCTAACTCATGGGCTCGCCAGTGGGTTTGGGTCGTGACAAGGGTAGTTCTGAAAGGAATGGTCAATTGTCTCAAAATGATCACAACCATGGGGGCAATTTGAATTTTGAAGCCAGAATGAACCGACATGTCATTGTGTCTACATTTGCAATGAAAACATTGGACCCTGGGTAGGCACGACAACTTCCAAAGCCACATTCACTCTCCTTGAGAGTTGACGACGTTGTCTAAAATAAGTTGATGAGGACTTCTCTAGATATGAAAACTTTGATAAAAATAGAAAAACTAAAAGTAAAGTAAAACAATGTGTGCCCAAGACTAGAGAAGACTTTTTAAAAATAAACTAATATTTACATTGAATATAGGGGCCTCTATCAATAAGAGGCGAAGCATTCAAAACTTTAAAGAAAAAAAAGAAAAGGAAGACTTGAAGTCAAGTCATTTTGTTGAGTTTGTGTGATGATGTCCGATCCTTCGTTCTTCTTTCTCCTTTTAACCTTGCTTTCTTGTAACAGTTCGCTCTAATCCTCTCCTCAAAAGAGTTGTCTGTCATTACCGTCTACAACCACTGTTGTTTATTGTTTCTTTTCTATGAAGAGTTGTATAACACTTCTCTTCAGTTTATCTAATACAAGTTCTCCGTGTGCTAGAAACTTGTATTACAGGCCCCATATTCAATGAAAACTTGAGCCGCTTTAAACTCTCATTGCATCATTATTAATGACATCATCACTAGTAGTCACCTACAAACTCCTCCTAACCATAGAACATCTGTCTTTCTACACCTTCTTTTATGCAGACGTGTCCATAGTTCATTAGTCAGGTAGAATTGAATTTTTAGAGGCCAACATTGACCCCTTTGACTCGTGTGAACCTTGTTCGTACGAGTCAATTTAATTTTACTTCAAGTGTTTTAGGCCATTACCTATTGGTACTCAACTGCTGGATAGAGTTAAGTTATACTAGGACTCCTCACTCTATCAACCTAGCTTGTGCTGATCTCAAATTCTCAATCCTTTCTTCTTGAGCGTCTTTTATAATTTTTTTCAAAACATCATGGGGAAGCAAACTTAGTCTTAAAAGGCGATGAAAGGATGGGCGTCCCCTTTCCAGCTCACCCTCGATGGGATGTTAGAGCTCTTAGGGCTCGTACGACCTCTACGGATTCGAATGTTTTGATTACGGCATAGAAAAATCTCAAATTTCTTGGTCCTCATATCCGAGGTCCTTCTTTCAGGAATGGGACCTCTTCTTTATCCAAAATTCCTGTAACTGAGTCAGAGAATTTGCTGCTCCGTGAACCCAATTTAGAATTGGTTGCCTGATCGATAAATGTTCTTTCGATTTGGTCTTATCCCGCTATTCTTGATTCTAACTGGGGAGCATGGGTAGATTAGTTATCGGCTGTTTATCATAATCAATAAAGAAACCAAGGAATCTACGAGCTCGTCTGTATGTCCAACCATCCTCAAAAGGTGGATAAATGGCTTTTAGATGCGTCCTTTTGCTTCTGGTCTACCACTACTACTGGGTTCATGCTTAGAATAAAAATGGCCCTTACCATTTATGACATACGTGAACTAATCGGTTTTCTACGGATAGATTGAAGAACATGTCAGTGATTTAACCAATCACAACCCCCTCATATAGCCTTTGAGTCTTCCTCTGGGGTACCCCAAAAATATTCTAAGGTTTTTGAATGATGGCTTAGGGGTTCAGACACTACGTAAGTTCTAGTTCAGTTAAATGTCCATGAACTGCTGTCTTTCTATGGATATGGTTGTCTAGACATGTCTTTTGTGCACCAAGTCCGCCATTGATGAATGAGTATATCAACTTAGCCATCACTTTGGCTCATGGGAAAGTGTATGCCGTCACACCTTTGTTTTGGGTAGTTTGTACAGGGTTATTACATTACGGTGATGAAGAAAATACATTGGTGTGTGAGCGGCCCATTCTTACTTGTTTAACTTTGGCTTCAGTCCTTTATTGTACCTATAATCCTATATATTCCTTTTCCTTTCCACACATATGACCATCTGTTCTTGGGTGAAATTGCCTCCTATACCTTTGAGTTTTGCTTTAGAGTCTTATCCGACTTTACTCAAATGTTGAGGCCTGTGCCCTTTTTATAGCTAATCCCTTGGCCTTGACTGGTTTAAATATTGACTAACTCTATTTCAGATGTTATGTCCCCAGTAAGAGGGCAATTCCGAAAATGTATTTGGCAAGTTTCTTACGTTGGAGGTTTTTACATGTCGGAAGCTAGATTAGCAATGCACCTTTTTGCGGTGAGTAGTTCTGAGATATATACACCCTCCTAATTTGGTCAGTAGTTTGGGTTGATCAAAAGGATTCCTATTCCTTTCTTCATTGATGAGGGTTTTGCAAAACTCAAGAGATACCAAAAATGTTAAGTATTGACCCCATCAAAGCAATTGATAGGCATGTAGATCAATCTGCAAGGAGTTTTGTGATGAAAAATTTTGAGAGCAAGACCTCCTTGGTTGTCAGTGGCCTTCAACCATGGTATCAAAGAAAGGTCTACCTGTTCTATATCAATTGCATTTCATCAGTTACTTTGAACCATGGTATCAATAGAAATGTAAAAGGCCAAGAGGTACTGACCTCTTTGCCTCTGATTTTTTTCAGCATTATCTTCTCCCTTACTTAATTCTTAGGGGGGGAGGGGGGAGGCGGTTGGCTAGCCATTCTTCACCATAGAAAGGTAAAAGGAAATCAAGCCCCAAAACAGGTTCCCCATGGGATAAAAGTAAAGAAAGAAAAAATGCCTAAATCTCCAAGACAAACTAGGAGCCAGACTGGTTAACCGTGGATGAAACATCAAATAAGAATGTTGAAGATTTGGGAGTAGAGAATGAGAAAGAAGATGCCATTCCTCTCATCACTAGAAGAAAGAAGAAACAAAAGATCAATCAGTTTACTAATGAGGTTCCTCAAATGTCTGAAGATGAACATATGGACTCTAGGTTAGAACCTCGATTGAACAACCCATAGAAGTTGTTTCTTTGATATTTGCTTTTACCTTATGCTGGTTTATCAACGGCTTAAACTGGTTCGTAGACAACCCAGACTTATAACACCAAGCTTTTTTATTCTTGCAACTTTGGTTACCTCGAGTTGTGGTGGGAAATATTTTCAAGTTGGACAAAATCCCTTAATTTATAAGGGAAAAACTCCTATCAAAGGAGCAAGTAATGTTGCTAGGATATCACCTGATGAAATCCCTACTATGGAAACTCATGCTGCTAAAAACATGATCAGGAACCACGGCCTGGAAAACTGAACTAGAAGACAAAAAAGAGTAACCGCTGGGTGAAGGGGTTATGGTGAGAGAACTCTATGATGCTTAAGTCAAAGTACAGCTAAGAGGGTAGAACACTGAGAAAGCAATAAGGTACGATGTGTATGTGTGTTAAGTTGTTTACGTACCAGATGGTAGTTCCTTTTATAGAAGAACCCTAGTTGGACTAGAATTCGAACAGTTGGGCCTTGGGAAAGATCTGTCAAGATCACGTTAGGATCCATGAGGATCACATCACCACTCTTAGGGATTTTAATAGAATCCTTTTAAAATCCTAACTCCTTACCAATATGGTAACAACCAAATCCATTGTTGACTTTGCCGAATATGAGTCAATCCTGACACGTGCCACCATCCAATTGCGAGTATATCATTAACTCTAGGGGGGCTAACCATGCTTTACCATCCAAAGGTAAAAGGAAAGCAAGTCCAAAAGAGGTTCTCCATGGGGTAAGAGGAGAGAAAGAAAAAGTTCCTGATGGTCCATTGTTGACTTTTCTCATGTTTGTCATCTTAGAAATGCAAAAATCAATCCAAGTCTTGACTTCACAATTGTCAACTTCTCAAGCCCTCAGAGCTCCCTACCCTGTGATCGCTACTCACCCCATGTTATCCCAAGCTCTAAGATTGGCCCCTTCTGCTTAGATCCAGTCTTTAGGCTCGGGTTAGTTCTGGACACTGCCCATGTCCCAGTATCACGAGCATTGCAGCCTTGGTCCTTCGGGCCCTCGACAGTAGGACTCGCAGCACCTCAGCCCGCGACGCCACTCTTTACCTTTGCTTGAAGTACTTCAGAGACTCACGACTCAATTGAGATGGAGCCTAACCCTAACATAACCAAACGAAACCGAAACCTAAACATAAGCCATTCCCCAGGCTTGCTTCAGTCGACCCTTCCGATAGTCAACCTCCTACCGTTGGCACTGTCCTCATGCAAACCATACCCCAAGAAGTTGCTCCCCACCACCAACCACTCTCTACCATTGTCATCCCCTTAATGCCTCAGGTTGTATCATCTGGGGGCTCTGGTGCCAGGATCATCTCGATAGGGCAGAAACCCTCGCATGCTTCATATGTCACCAAGCATGACCTTGATGCCCTCCTCCACCGTCTCAAGCAATCATCCTTATCACACTCCCCCTCTTAGTTGTCATGCCATTCTCCCTACTCTGACAGCCTCGCTACCAAGCCCTACCCTATTAAGTACAAGCAACCATCATTCACCCTATTCAATGGTAAAGAGGGAAACGCCTGCGAGCACCTCACCCATTTTGCTGCCTCCCTGAAGCACTATGGGGAGGACTACACTTTGAAGCTTTGGGAATTTCACAAGTCCCTAACTGGCCTTGCCTATTCTTGGTACCACCAGATCCCTGACGGTACTATCCATTCCTGGCCTAACATGGTTCAGCTCTTCCTTGACAAGTTCCACTATGAAATAGAACGTGTGACCATCGTTGACATTATTGGAATTTGCCAGAACCCCGAGAAAGACCTCAACGCCTATGTTACGCGATTTCATCACAAGTGCTTGGAGTGCACTGACTTCAGCAAAAGATGAGACTCTTATACCCATTTGCATCAAGAACATGAAAGACACTTATAGGGTCTACCTTGAAAATCTCCAGCTTCAGTCTTGGGGACATCTTAAGGAAGCTGCACAGTACACCTATGACTCGGTCAGTCCATCAAAGATCCCCGAAGCCCCAAACTCAACTTGCCATGGCCGCGATGGTGGAAGTAGCCAGTAACGCGACAACAACCGTAAATGCCAGGGATGGGCGTCTTGACAAGAGAGGGCAGTCGACGCCTGACCGAGAATAATTGTGCAACTTGAAGACTGTCAAAGCTCTCCTCGAGACCTAGATCAATGACAATACCATAACCCTTCCATATGCCAAATCTAAACCCACCTCGGAAGACCTAGCCTATCCTAACTATTGCCCCTATCATTAAGAAGTTGGTTACGACCTCAAGTGGTGTAGGGGCCTTAAGTTCGCCTTCGCTCACAAGATTGTATTTGGCGAGCTCAAACTCTAAGTGTGAGACATGTGACCCACCCGCCCAAGCCCTAGCCTGCCTAGTGCATTTTCCACACTTGTAATTTTTTTCTTCATTTTGCAAATTTCAATGTGCTCAACTCCCACGTACCAAGGCTTGTCGCCTAATTTTGTTATCAATGAAATAATATTTTTCAAACATAGAAAATTTTTAAGCTACATTGTTCTTGCACAAGTCTATTGACACCACCCTTGATCTAATCACCCACTCCCTCAGGGGCTTCACCTTTTCCCTTTCTCAAGCAGGCCAAGTTCCCTCACCCTCTGCCTCAACATTATGTAGCAACTTAGTAGGTGGTGCGCGGGGTGGCTCGAGCCATGTTATCTAAGTCTCAACTCCGTCAGTTGACATCCCCCAGGCCTCCCGACCGCCCTTGTAGGTATGCATGCAACATGTCTCGCCGACCTTCCCCTACCTTTGTGACTCAACCGGTCATCGATCCCAGCCCACCACCAAAGTTCCCCCTCCCTCTCATCTCAACCTTTCATGCTCGCTATCATGTCATCACCCCTTATGCATTTTTTTTACACTTAAAAAAAATTCTTCATTTTTCGCAGCCGGGTCACCACCCTCAACGGTCTCCCTCGTCACCCTTGCCCAAACTCCACTCTCCCTTTTCTGGGACTTAGAAAAAATTATCAAAATTTTTCTTCCTTGTAGCCCCTCACCCCTCTCATCCTCTTTCCAATGCTTAGAAAAATTTTCAAAATTTTTCCATCCCAGCCCATCCCATGCTCCTTCCAACACTTAGAAAAAATTTTAACAAAATCTTTTACCCCCCACTACACTTCGCATTCTCTTTCCATCACTTAGAAAAATTTTCAACAAAAATTTTTCGTCTCCCCCCTTTTTCCTTGGAAGGCCAAAAAAAAATTTGGGTGCCCCTCTACCCACCCACCCACCCCCCTTCGGCGCCTGGGCTGCCCCTAAGTTCAGGCAGCCCCCTCCCCCCTTCCTGTGGGTTTTCCCTCACTCTCTTCTTTTATTTTTTCATTCCTTCTCCCTTTCTCTCTCTCCAATCACTTCCAACTTTTACATTTTCTCTTTCTTCATTCACTCTTCTCCCTCACATCATCCAACACACTCCTCTCTCTCTCACTTTCACGTGGGTCTCCCCCTCTTCCCTTCTCTCTCTTCCTTGTTCCTCACCCATTACTCACATTAACTTCCCTCCACCTACAACCTTCTCTCTCTCACTTCTTCACTCTCACACATCACTCTCTCTGTCTCTCTCTAATTCTTCTCACCACTAATGACCTTTTCTCTCACCTATCTCCATCTTTCACCTCACTTTCTTTCACATTACCCAATCATCACTCACCCATCTCACACTCTCCCATTATTCATTCATCTTTCTCTTTTACACAGTTACTCTTTCTCATTAAACCCACCGCACTAACTATTTCCCTCTCACCTCCCCACACATGGGTTTTTCTCCCACTCTCCTCACCCTCTTTTTTCCTTCCTTTCCACTCATCATTACACCCTCACTCCCACTCTCACTCTCAATCTCATATTAATTCTCCCCTTTCACATATTACATTCCCCCCTCCCCCTTTTTCCCACACCCTCGGCCTCAGCCTCCATGTCGCTTCCCCTAGGCCAACCAATGTCCCTCTCTCTCTTATCCATTCCCCATTAATTCCCTTCCTCCCCTCACTTTCTTCCTTTACTCACCAAATCAACACAATAGCCTTTTTTTTCTATCTTTCCTAACTTCCCAAGTCAACCCACCATTATCTCTTCCTACATCACTCTCCCCCTCATACACCCCTTGGCACACTCCATTAATTCCCCTCACCACAACCCAAAATTCAAAATTGGTTTTATTTTTTTTCTCCTTCTTCTCCCATCACTACCTATTCTCCTTACTTCATAAATAGCACACCCCCACACTCTCACCTCCTCTCTTTCACTCCATAACACTTAACATTTTTTTTCTATCGAACCGAAACCAAAAATCAACAAACTAATTTTACTACAACTAAAAATTTTCATGTGCTTTAGAATAGCACTTCTTCACTCCCTTACACATTTCGTCACTCTTCAACACTTAAAATATTTTTTCCGACTTTAACCACATCGCAATGCCCACTCCCCTGTAACTATCGTCATACCAACATACCCAGGCTTTAGTAAGTGGTGCAAAAGGTGGCTCGAACCACCTACTCTTCACCTCGTCATTCAGTGATGACTGCCCCCCACACCCCCAGCCCGTCAGCATGCCTCTGTGCCCCATAGTCGTGCTCCCATGCCAACGCCCAAGCATTCTAAGGTTTCAGTAAGTGGTGCACGAGATGGCTCGAGCCACCTACCCTTCACCTACATCGTCCAAAGACTATGCCAGAGACTTTCTGGCCAACAAATATCGAAGATTCTTCTTAGTATGAACTTACAAATATGAGTGCAGTGCCCACTCGGGTCGCCCCTCCGTGCACACCACACGCGGGGGGGGCTTATGTTCCCAACCTATCTTGGTTACACCTAAGGGTCCATCGGAGGTCCTATTTTGCGTGACATGTCGGCACAGACAACAGTCAATATTCAATGCTTCCAACCGGTCAAAACAATCGTGCTCAAGTCACGTTCACTTTTCACTTTTTCTACGTTACTTTGTCACTAAGAAATTCATTTTTACACGATGCCTCATCGCATCTCAACTGTTGCATGTCGCACGTCGTCCGTCGGTGGGCCTTGGCACTTTCCCAAGGAGGTTGGCCTTGGCCTTCCCCTTGGGGTCAGCCTCGGCCTTGGCCTTCCCCTAGGGGACGGCCTCGACCTCAGCCTCCCCTTGAGAGTCGGCCTTGACCTTCACTTGGTGTTGGCCCTAGCCTTACCCTAAGGGTTGGCCTTGGGCTTCCCCCAAAGGTGGACTCTGGCCTCCCCCCTTAGCACCTTCACTACTCTTCAAAGGACCATGCATCATCCGCTACACACGTGGCCAGCGTCCGTGTCGAACTTCGATACACTGGTTACCCGAGTAATGTCTCTACGATGCGCTACAGCCATCGCCCAGGCACCGTCTCTGTGACACCCGTCAAGGGTGCCCGCGTGCCATCTTCACAACCCCCTTCCCCTGTTGCCCCAGTGCAGTCTTCACGACCCCTGTCACCCACCGCTCGTTAGCCGTCTCTGTGACGCTTGTTGCCCATGCCCGTGCACCGTCTCATCTACCTTTGTTGACAGCGTGCCGTCTCCGCGACCCTCGTCACCCACGCCGGCACACTGTTTCCAATACTCCGTCGCGCCCATGTGTCACGCCCCTGATACTGTAATGCCCCTGGCTCCTTGTCACACTATAGTGCCCTGGCACCTCACACATTCCATCGCACCCATGCGCTGCACCACTAATACAGTCATGCCCCCTGGTTGCCTGTCACACTAAAGTGCCCCGACACCTCACACACTCCGTCGCGCCCATGCTCCGCACCACTAATACAGTCGCACCCCTGGCTCCTTATCACACTACAGTGCCCCTGGCACCTCACACACTCTGCTACACCCATGAGTTGCATAGCTGATACAGTCGTGACCCTTGGCTCTCTGTCACATTACCACGCTCCTTGCATTGGTCCATCCCTTCACCACACCATGATGCATAAGATGGTCATGGAACATGCTTTGACCCACTCTCCGGAGTGTGCAGTATCCCGCGGGGATAGGCGACTCCTCCAGGACACTATCTCTACCGATGAGATTTTAGTGCTCTGACATGAAGACTCATATTCTGATAGGTAGACGACTCCTCTGGGATACTACCTCGGCCTCTTGAGTAGATGGCTTTTCCAGGATGCTACCTTGACACGCTCCGAGTGCTCCTACACAAGGACTCAGCAACGGGGATAGGCGACTCCTCCGGGACACTATCTCTACTAGGGAGCTTTTCAACTCCCTTTCCATCTGGTAGATGGATCCTCTGGGATGTTACCTCGGCCCGTTAGGTAGATGGCTCCTCTGAGATGCTACCTCAATGCACTCTAAGTGCTCTGGCCCCAGAGATAGCTCGCTCTCTAATTTTTGCCAGGGAGCTTTTCAACTCCCCTTCCACTGAGTAGATGGCCCCTCTGGGATGTTACCTCATCCCGTCGGGTAAAAGGCTCTTCCGGGATGCTACCTTGACGTGCTCCAAGTGCTTTGGCATAAGGACTCACCTACAGGATAGGCGACTCCTCCGGACACTATCTCCGTTAGGGTGTCTTCGTGACTGGCCTACGTGCTCTGGCACTGAGGGCTTACATCGGCACCCCTAGGGTGACATTAGCTTCCATTAGCTCATAGTTTGATCAAGATGAAACAAAAATACCAAATTGACTCAAGATATCGGACATAGCCCCAATCAGCAACAAACCCTAAAACTCCAACACACCTAGCTCAAACACTTATACTTCGAGTTTAACATACATGAATCACAAGGAAAAAGTACACATATAGAAGTGCAAAGTCTCATTCATCAATTTGTTACTAGTTTGATCCTGATTTAAATTTACACTAAACTAGCCTCATTCATCAATTTGCTATACTAGAAAAGAAAAATGGTTATAGCCTCATTCATCAGAAGCCTAAGCAGATTGATGAATGAGGAAACAAGCCAGAAGTCCCTAATCTAATTAAAGATATGACTATTCAATTTAAAGCAGAAAAAAATTGAGAAGAAACTCAAAAAAAGCCAAAACTTATATTGTATCACTCAGTGGGATCAATAAGAGGATAAAATTATGACAATGTGAAATTGCTAATAGCATCAGTGAAATCAATAAGACAATAGATGACAATCTCAATGAGCTTCTACAGGGGCAAAATTGAATTTATCTGTTGGGTAACCTAATGACAATCTCAAATTGCAGACTAACATAGAGATTCAAGCATTTAACACTTAAAGGCTGAATTTTCTCATTAACAAAACTTGAAGGCATCTAACATAATTTCGCATCAAACAGTGTGGTATCTAACACTTCAAGACCAATCAAATTATGGTAGATTTGAGAGATGGAGACAGTGGTAGATGACATACCCAGCATAGTGGTAGATCTGCCAAAGATAGACGATGGAGTCAACGGCGGCGTTGCGAGATAGAGGTGGGTTATATGCACATTAACAGATGCCTTGCCATCTGTTCCAACTGATTAATATTTGATTAAAAAGAGAAAAAGAAATTGTAGCTGGAGAAAGGAGATGGAGGCAGTGTTCAGTGGAGGCGATGGAGGCGGTGGGCTATGGACCCAAGAGAATAGGAGTGGAGGCGATGGACTTCGTCTGTGGCTGTAGAGAGAAGGGGGAAGGGGGCTTTAAGACAGGACTTTTAGCGACAAAAGATTTCGTTGCTAAAAGCCATAATTTTTTAGATATTAAGCGACTGCCATTTTTAGCAACGAAAAATGCCATCGCTACAATACTTTTTAGTGACAGAATGATTCTGTAGCCAAAAAAATTTTGAAACAGGTGACTAAGAATTAGAATTTTTTTAAAACTTTTAGCTACGAAAGAGCCATCACTAATCATCGGTAAAAAGCCATCGATAAAGCTCTGTACCGACAGATATCCCCGTCACTAAAGACTTTTAGCGACGGACTTTTAGAGACAGGCCATTTCATCACTGAAAGTGACTTTTTGCAACAGAATTTCTTCCCGCTAAAAGTCCATTGCAAAAAACCCTTTTTTCTTGTAGTGCATATGTATGAAGTTTTTTACATGCCGGGGGTAGTTCCTTTTATATAGTGTTAGGTAGAAGAACCCTAGTTGGACTAGAATTCTGACGGTTGGGCCTTGGGCATGATATGTCAAGATCACATTAGGATCCAAAAGAAGCACATCACCACTCTTGAGAATTTTATTAGAATCCTAACTCCTTACCAATATGGTAGCCACCAAATCCGTTATTGACTAGGCCGAATATGAGTCAATCATGACACGTGTCACCTTCCAATTGGGAGTGTATCATTTGCTATAAGGGCTAGCCATGCTTCACAATCCAAAGGTAAAAGAAAAGCAAGTCAAAAGAGGTTCCCCATGGGGTAAGAGTAGAGAAAGAAAAAGTGTCTGATGCTCAGGAGCCCTGCTGCTCAACCGTAGATAAAACATCAAATAAGAATGTTGAAGAATTGGAGCAGAGAATGATAAGTAGGAAGAGGATGAAGATATCATTCGTCTGATTACTAGATGAAAGAAAAAATAAAAGATCAATCAGTCTGCTAATGAGGTTCCTCAAACCTCTCAAGCTGAAGCTATGGACTCTAGGTTGGAACCTAGATTGAACAACCCAAAAAAGCTATTCCTATGAGGATTGATTTTACCTTTGGCTGGTTTATCAATAGCTCAAACTAGTTCATCGACAACCCGAACATATAATACCAAGCTCTTCTATTCTAGCAACTTTGGTTACCCCAGGTCGGGGTGGGAAATCTTTTCAAGTTAGACCAAATCTCTCAATTTATAAGGGCAAAACTCCTATGGATGGTGCAGCTAACGTGGCTAGGATATCACCAGATGAAATCCCTACTACGGAAACTGTTGCTATTAAAAACTTGATTTCGAACCATCGCTTGCAAAACTGATTTGCAAGATAGAAAAGAATGACCACTGGGTGGGGCTTCCGGCGGGGAATCAGATGCTTAAGTCAAAGTTTAGCTAACAAGGTAGAACTCTGAGAAAGCAATAAGTTACGATGTGTATGTGTGTAAAGTTATTTAAGTACCTGGGGTAGTCCCTTTTATATAGTTGTAGGTAGAAGAACCCTATAGAACTAGGATTCTCACAGTTGGGCCTTGGGCAAGATCTGTCAAGATCATGTTAGGATCCTTGAGGATCACCTCACCACTCTTAACGATTCATTTAGGATCCTTGGAGAATCCTAACTCCTTACCAATATTGTAACCACCAAATCCATTAATTACTTGGCCGAATATAAGTCGATCCTGACACATGTCACCTTTTGATTGTGAGTGTATTTTAGCTACGTCATAATGCCCTTTGCATTTAACAGTGCCTACAAAGCGGGAAAAAGAAAAACTAATTATTGAGATGGCTAAAGCAATGAACCAAGTGGGCCAGGAAATTCATTGGGAACAAACAAGCTAGTCAAAGTATAAACCTAGAGAGGTTCAGTGAAATCACCTTATCACTGTTTGGTGCTCAGACTGCCTGCACAAACATCTGCTTGGGCTTGGTATGTCCTAGCACACTAAATCTGATCCTTACCTGCTCGGACAGATATCGTGCCTTGGTCTCTAGATATCACCAAGGATACAAATTGAACAATCTCCTCAGGCTATCTACTCGGGTTGTGTTTTGTCCAAGCACATTATGTTTAATCCTAATCTGCTCGGGCAGTAATATACCTTGGTCTCTAGAGACCGCCAAGGATACAAAATAAATAAGCGCTGGGTGAGGATACCGGTTCAGAATTTTTGGATAATTTTTTTTAAAAATACATTTTGCTCAAAAATGACTTCACGATGCTTAAAATAGTATTTAAAGATGTTTTGAAATTTTTCTGGTACCGGAAACCCCAGGGGTATTTTGGTAATTTGCCACTTTGAGGGGGGTATTTGGGTAACTTTCCCTAGAATTTTTTTTGAAGGACTTGTTAGTCCAGAAAGGATTGTAAAACACTTGAAAGATTGTTTTGAAGCATATTTGAGGTGTGTGGGGGGGGGGGAATAGTGAACCATCAGGGGGCATTTTGGTAATTTGTCTCTTAGAGGGGGTATTTTGATAATTTTTCCTATAAAATTTTTCAAAGAACTTTTTGGTCTAGAAAGGGGTGTAAGACATCTAAAAGGTAGTTTTGAAGTAGTTTTGAAGTAGTTTTGAGATATTGGTTAGGGCGATGGCCGTAGGGTTTTTTTTGGTAATTTTAAATAAGTCGATGGGTGTTTTGGTAATTTTTCCCTTTAACATTTTTTGAGGGACTATTTGGTCTATAAATGATGTACTACATCTAAAAAGTAGTTTTAAAGCGATTTTGGGGTGTTTGTGGTGTAGTAGCCATCAGGGTTATTTTGGTAATTTTGTTATGTTGACTGTAAATTTTGGCCACGCGTGTTATTAAGCGTCTGGAGTGGCAAGAAGTGAGGAATGGTGTTAATACTTCAAAATGAGAGTGCTTTTATTGATAAGGCTAGATTAAGGATCCGGTTATCGGATCGGATTAGGTAGCTGTTGTAAGATGCTACGACGGTTTAATGGGGATGGGTAAAATAAAATTTGCATATATGTTGAATGATGTCAGATGATTAGAGTAATATTTGACTAGGTGATTCCACTCTTGCGATCAGAGGTTTCAAGTTGCTTCAGCTATAAGCCAATGAGGTCAGGGCAATGCAGTTCTGATGTAATACCCCAAAATCTTCTTTATTGTGTAAAAAAAAAAAGAAGTTTCTGAAGTTTTTAGTCGATGAACAGTAACTTTTAGTTGAATGAAGTACTTTCAGTCGACTCAAAATTATTTTCGGTCGAATTAAAAGTATTTTCATTAAAAGTGTTTTCGGTTGACTTAAAAGTGTTTTCGGTCTAATTAAAATTGTTTTCGGTCGACATAAAAGGTGTTTCGGTCAAATGAAAAGTGTTTTAATCTAGAGAAGAAACGGTTGAAGGATTGAGTCAAATTAAACTTGTATTGCTTTGAATGAATAGTGTAATTTTCACCTTCATATAAATAGCCTCTTTGTTTTCTTTTGGTCCTTTTGTTCTTGGTTCCTTGTTCCTTCGCAGAGGAGATAGAGAGAATATAAGGCTTGGAAAGCTCTTTTGGCACTAGAGTGGTGCTTTGAGGTTTTCTTTTGTTCGAAAGCTTGTTTGAGGTAAAGGTTTGAACATTCTTGTTGTGAAATGTGGGCACTTATTGGTAATCGACATTTATCTTATGTAAGAACGTTGTTGAGGGCTTGTGGAAAACTTCCTGAGTTTGCCCTGTTGATGATGATACGTTGAACTCTTGTTGTTAGGTTAAACACCGGTTGATCTTTTAATCTGGTATTCCTTGTTGAGTTGTATTGTTGAGGACATAAGGTGTAATAATTTTCCCTTTGTCTGCCCATTGATGAAGCTCTATTGTTTAGTTGTAACGCAGTTAGGGACAAACACTCATGGTGAGTCCCCTCTTGTTGACAGTGTCTCTCTTAAATTACTTGAGACTGAGATGAACAGCCCATACAATGAGTCATCAATAAGTTGAATACCAGAGAAAGTGGAGTAACTGGTGACTAGTGAAAGTAAAGTAATTGGTAGTCAGTGAAAAAGTATGTAACTGACAAAAGGTATGATGCGGGATAAAGTATGTCGGTCGAGTCAAGTCGAGTCTACATTTGCAATTGATTTTCAATTGATGTTGTTAATTTTTACTACACACTCAAACACGAACACACACACACACACATACAAACCCACACAAGCACACACTCTTCCATCTTCTCCTCCCTCATTACATACACCCACTTCACACATAACAATCCACGGCCGAACACACAACAGCCCACTTTAGTGCACTCTCTCCCTCGATAGCTTTTTCAATAGATGAACTCACACAATCAACTGACATTAACCCACGGTTGTCCTTGCGACAACCATAGCCATTGCTCACAAGCTTCACGGTAGCTCTTCAACGGCAGCCATGGCTTGCCATTGCCCACGACACCCACGGCAAATCTGGGTTTCCCTTCCCAACGCAACCACCATATTCCCATGCCCACAAAATTGCACTACTTCACTTATTCATGCTTATTAACCCACAAAAACACTCTACAAATTAACCCCTTCTCACTTCTGCATCCCCCCGGTCCCCTTACTCCAGTAATCAATTAAATAAAACAAGAGAAAAAAATGCTAGAACTCACCCAAAAACTCGCCTGAAAACCCTTCTTCAAGCTCTCTCTGCAATTATGTTTCACTCTCTCTGTGTGCCTCTGTTTCACTCCTTCTCTGACTTTGTAACCGAAATCTCTCTTCCTTGTGTCCCCTCTTTTTTTTCCCTCCTCTTTCTCTCTCTTTTGTCTTTCTTTCTTCCTTTCTCTTTTTCGGGCTTGTAATTGTAAACGAGATTTATGGGATATAAATCTCATTTGCACCCATTTCTTCCAAATTCCTCTCCTTATACACTTTTAAATTTATTATTATATATAAAAGAGTTGGCTTAAACTTTCTCTTTAATTATCCTTCCGTGTTTCCTCGCTTTCCTAATTTAAAGAGGTAACTTATTCTATTCAAATAAATCAGATTTTTATTTATTTTATGTTTTATTTATTTTCCAACCCGCTTCATAATTGTCGCTAAAAGTTAATAATAAAACTTGGTCACACTAATTGTCACTAAAGACCTAAATCAGTATCTCTTATAACTACTATCGTTAAGTTACAACTTAATTATAATTCCAAAACATTATCGCTAAAGATCACAAAATTAATGCTCTCTAATTTGTCGCTAAAAGGTCCAATAAGTAATTAGCTAGGATTTCTATCATAAAATTAGCCTTAGGTTCGAAGGTGTTACATTCTCTCCCACTTATAAAAATTTCGTCCTCGAAAGATCTTAATCATGTTTCACCTCAAATAACCACCAACATAACACATCAAGTGTACCACACAACTCAATCCATGTAAATGGTTGATAACAAAACCCGGATATAATCTCAAACAATTTTACAGGTACATGCACTAAAGACTTAAAGCATCAAATAGTGTGAGACACATTTAACACTTTAACCCACTGATAAGTCGTACCTTGAATATTTAGCCGATTCTTATAGGTACTTACACCACATCAATGCCTCAAATGAAACGATGTAACTACTATGCTTTCACTGCGCACTCTGATACCTAGTCGCTACTGAGGTTCAACTAAGTCACTAAAGTTTTTCCCTAACTCTCTTGTTCAAATTTAGGCTTTCTCTCACTTGCTTGTAAAGTCTACAGAACCATATACCTAAGCTCTGATACCAACTGTAATATCCCAAAATTTTCAGGAACGTTAGACAATCAATCGATCACAATAATGCCACAACACGTCAGAGCAACTAACCGTCAATCAAACCATACTCTCAATCTACTGTCATAATTGAAATACCAAATCTAACTCTAAAAAAATTTAAATAATACTATTCACCCGTGTAGGGTTTCTAATGATCAACACTAGCTTAATTTAATTTCTCTCGCTCGACTCTAATTCGTGCTGGCAACCTCAACCTAATGCTGGTTATCACCTGCAGAAAGGAAGTCAAATGAGAGTGAACTTTCGAGAGCCCGATAAGGTTGATCAAAGATTTATACAATAAAAATGATTCAAATGAGTTTTTTTTTTCATATAGAGTCAAAGGAAACTTTTTAAGAGTATTTTCTATAAAACACAATATTTTAATACTGATGAACTATTTAAACGATTTTTACATTCAAGTCAAACAATATCTTTTTGAAACACTTTTAAATGAAATCTCAATTATTTCGATATAAACACAGAGACGAGTATCAACTTAATCTCTCAATTAATAGTTATTTAAAACACTTTATGTAAAATAAAACAGGAATAGAAAACGTTGAACACGAGTAGTACACTGTAACAAAGCCATCCCGGCAGTGCTCGATTCGCTTTACATATGCATATGTATACTGACTAGTCCATTTAGGTACTATTTTAATCAAACCAACATACCATCCTTATAACTCCCAGATTACTAACTCATGTCAACATTGAGAAGTAATAAACAGAATTGAAAATATTTTACGATGATTGAGTCAACGAACATATACGTATGAATTAGAATTTCAAACGATCGCTAAAAGGTTCAAATTAGGGTTACACAGGCAATTGAAAACATTTTTATGACAAATAAAATATCACTGTTCATTAAAAATTCAATAACAACTCAGAAAATTATATTAGATATCAAGGATGAAATGGTATTCAGAGAGAGTTCTTTACTTCGATCAAAGCTAAGTAATGCTACCAACTTCGATCAATAATCGCTGAATAAACCTAGATTGGCAATCCATTTGTTAGAACACAATCTATGCTACAATACTATATACCTAATATTCATTACACGAGCAATGCTCACTTCTAACTTCAAAATCGCTCAACTCGAAGTGATCCCACACACGGCTAATAACCTAACCAAAAATCTGTACACTCTTTAACGCGTAATGATATCCCAAAATTTATAATAAATTATAATAAAATAGATTTATAGCTTAATATAACCTAACAAGTTAAAATAAAATTTCTGAATTTTTGAATTATAATAATTTCTTTAAATACAAGAAAATGCAAAAATAGCTATTAATGTTTCCGGCTCAAACTAAAGTCCCTTAAATTTTAAAATAGCTTTAAAATCTATGAGGACAATACAAAAATTGAAATAAAAAATATAAAAGTGCCAAAATTATTATAAAATTATTCGTTTACCGAAATCAAATGTGATATGGATAATAGTATCAAATCAACTCTAAAATTTATGAACTGAAACTAAGTTTGCTTTGTGCTACAAAAACATTACTGAAATTTTTCTAGAATTTAATAGGAATTTTAACGGCTCCAAACAAATTTTAGAATAACTAAAATTACAAAAAATTATTAAAAATAACAAACGATATCAGAAAAATATGAAATTTTAAAAGTAATTCTAATATTGCCCTAAGATCCTTTTTGTAAAGTTTCAACATTTTTCAAAAATTGTGCGATACCCAACCACTACATGGTATAACTGTGCAAGCACAATGTACCTGCCCCACTGCACATACCCATTATCGTTCTTCATCTTCTTCCCTATTCTATGCATAAAAATCTAGAACATCACACCCACACCTAAACCACTCATGGCAGCCCCTTACTCCTCCTTACACACACTCAAACACAAACACACACACACACACACACACACATATAAACCCATACAAGCACACACTCTTCCATCTTCTCCTCCCTTATTACATACACTCACTTCACACATAAACGCACACATACAAACCAACACAAGCACACACTCTTCCAACTTCAATGCACTCTCTCGGCTACAAACATAAACACACACATAATACTCCTCGGCTGCACACACAACAGCCAACTTCAATGCACTCTCTCCCTTGATAGCTTTTCCAATACATGAACTCACACAATCAAACGACATTAACCCACGGCTGTCCTTGCGATAGGCATAGCCATAGCCCACAAGCTTCATTGCAGCTCTTCAACGGCAGCCATTGCTTAGCCATGGCCCACAACACTCACGATAAATCTGGGTTTTCCTTCCCAACACAACCACCATATTCCCATGCCCACATAATTGCACTAGTTCACTTACTCATGCCCATTAACCAACAAAAACACTTTACAGATTAACCCCTTCTCACGGCTTCCTCCCCCTACCCCCTTACTCCCATAATCAATTAAATAAAACAAGAGAAAAAAATGCTAGAACTTACTCGAAAACTCGCCGAAAAACCCTTCTTCAAGCTCTCTATGCGCCTCTGTTTCAATATCTCTATGTGCCTCTGTTTCACTCCTTCTCTGATTTTGTAACCGACATCTATCTTTCTTCCTTCCTCTCTTTTTTTTCTCCTCTTTCTCTCCCTTTTCTTCTTTCTTTCTTCCTTTCTCTTTATCGGGCTTGTACTATAAATGAGATTTATGGGATATAAATCCCATTTGCACCCATTTCTTCCTAATTCCTCTCCTTGTACACTTAAATTTCTTATTATATATAAAAGAGTTGACTAAAACTTTCTCTTTAGTTATCCTCCCTTGTTTCCTCTTTTTCCTAATTTAAAGAAGTGACTTATTCTATTCAAATAAATCAGATTTTTATTTATTTTATGTTTTATTTATTTGCCAACCTGCTTCATATCTGTCGCTAAAAGTTAATAATAAAATTAGGTCACATTAATTGTCACTAAAGACCTGAATCAGTATCTCTTATAACAACTATCATTAAATTATAACTTAATTATAATTCCTAAACATTATCGTTAAAGATCACAAAATTAATGCTCACCGATTTGTCGCTAAAGGTCCAATAAGTAATCAGCTTGGATTTCTATCATAAAATTAGCCTCAAGTTTTGGGGTGTTACATACACATATATTGAAACAATAGGTTGTCCGGAAGAACATGGTATGAGTACTTACTTGAATAGTTAAGCGGTTCTGGTTCTTGTTCCCAAACTTGCCCTGCCTCTTGTCTATTGGAATTTAATATTAAACCATACGAATGTTATTTATTGCCGCTCAATCATGCCTATATGCTAAATTTCCTCCAAGTGCATGAAATTACAAAAATACGCTTAGACTTGAGTAAAATTATCAAATTACTCCTGACGCCGAACGTACCATTATGCACCCAATATAACTCAAAACATTCTTTTAAACGACTAGGTTGGTTTTTCAGACAAAAAGGACCTTCCTGAAAATTTTCCATTTGGAACCCTAAACCATCCTTAAATTGAGCGCTAAGGACCCTATTTCAAAACTAAATCAAATGGCACTGGAATGCTGTGAAAGTTTAGATGCGTAAGTGTTATAATAAGATCAGATCATTGTAATGTTTTTAAATAAAATCATTTTAGGCCATTCACATGCCCAAAAAATCCTAGAAAAATTTACATTAAAGGTTTCACAAAAATAAGAGGTGTTTTAGTTTTGTACTTTTCCCAAATACGCTCAGAAATAGGTTAAAATATTTTCGGCGATGGACTAATATGTAATTCTAAAAATAATTTTTTTAGCAAATCCTAATTTTTTACATTGACCATTTTGAGGCGGAAACATGACGAGTATTAGACTTTATGAGGTTTTAAAAAATGTATGGATCATAAAAATTCAATGAGTAATGAACTCTTTTATAGCAAATCGAAATGGCTAATAGAAACAACACATCTCCGTACAGACTAGTTTTGTTCAATGGCTATTTTGGAGCAGAATTACTACTAGTATCAGAAATTTTAAAACTAAAAAGTCAAAGATGACTTTCTGAGGTTTCTAGAAATATAAGATTCATAAAAGAACAATGAGTAATGAATTTTCTATGGCAAATCGAAGTAGCTTGACTTTCTGAGGTTTTTAGAAATAAAAGGATCATAAAAATTCAATGAGTAATGAATTTTCATATAGCAAATCGAACTGGCTGATAAAAATAAAATGTCTCTACGCAGATCGATATTGTTTAATGGTTATTTTAGAGCTGATATGCTACAAATATTAGAAAAATCAAAACTAAAGAATTGAAGACTTTATGAGGTTTCTAGATATATATATATATATATATATATATATATATATATATATATATATATATATATATATATATATATATATATATATCTAGAAAGTAACTATGAGTAATGAATTTTCTAGGACAAGTCAAGGTGGCTGCCAGAAATTAAAAAAATTCTAGACTTCTACGGTGAATTGACTTTAAAGTCATTTTTCAGTATGCAAATGTGAGATTATGAGAAAACTCAAAATTAAAAAGTTGAAGGGAACACAATGACCTTTTTAAAAAATGCAAAATCGCCTCAATCGAATTTGAAATACAAGAGATTTGACAAAAACCTTCACCCACTCTCATGCTACTCTACATCAGCCTTCTTATCAAACACACCCACATCTCACCCTCTGAAACACACACAATACCAACCAGTTCAGACATAATATCATAGTTAAAACACCCAATTACATGGCTAAATTTTGAGAGGAAAGATTAGGATTTAACTTGAAAAAGTCTTGCCCAAGGTGTTGCTTCTCTTTCCCTTTTCTCTTTCTAACTTTCACGTAAAAGAGGTAGGCAAACTTCTTGGACGTCTCCCCCCTGGTTGCCCTAATGCTGATACTTGCTAACTATCCCCTTAGTTATTTTCACCACTTCATCTACATCTTTTAAAAGACTATAAACTCTTTAGATTAAGATTAAAATAAATATTTCATTGACAAATGAAAAGTTTCGGATGTCACATTCTCCCCACCTTATTAATTTGTAACTTAGGAGCATTATAAATTGTCAGTAAAGGTCCATCAATACAACTACTTATAATTGTCGTTAAATACTCCAATTAATGTATATTACCACAAACACTGCTAAAGAATTGACTAAAATTCTAGGATCCATTGTAAAACGTATTACAATAAGACTATAGATTTTTGGTAATAATTTGATCGTGAATCATAAGTGATGTGATAACTTAATTAGAGCCTTATACTCGAGTGAAAATAAATACATAGGTATGCAGAATCATATCTTTGTGCTATGTTAAGATAACACATCTCTTCGTGAGGAACTCGGTAGAAGTTAGGACTCACTGATTTAAGACATCAGAGTGCGCACTGGAAGTCTGGTGGCTACTGCTTTTTGTCCTTTGTAATATATAAATGCTTATAGGAATTAATTATCCACATTAGCTTTTGTGGGGTGCGAGTCACACGTGACCATCACCTAGTAGTTTAGTGCACCTTGAGCTTGAGGTTAAGCTCACTATTATTAAGTGGATTGTACAAGAGTATAATCTGCTACATTACCTGTATAACACAATGAATACATATTGGATTATAGAATGACTTAATTCGTTTTAGATGCATTGAATTTAGAATGGTGTAATTGACTTCGATGAGTTCCGTATTAGCTAGGTTATTGCTCGTAAAGTACCAGAACGATCTTCTTGCCGAGTTACTATAGTCTATTTCTTGTTTTTTTTTCTTTTACCTTTTCTTTAATTTCCCTTTATAAAATTTATCCTTATTTTACATTAAAATTAGGTTAGTTACCAAACAAAATAAGAGATGTGACAATTATTTACAAAATCTTGACACATAATGTAACTTTCAAATTTATAAAAATAACCCCAAAGTTTTCCATATTTACAAAATGACCCCAAAAATTTTCAAAATTAGATGTTGATCCCAAAATTATTTCTACATTTAATTCAAAATTATCACCCTTTTATTTTTCGAAACACATATGATTATTTTAAATAATTTGAAAATGTATGGGACATTACATTCTCCCTACCTTGTAAAACTTTCGTCTTCGAAATTTGATTTCAAATTTCCTATTACTTATAACGTCTATCTTCTTATACAAATGCACGTCCCACAAATAATCGAATGTAACTCTATTAATTTCAAATCGTAATGCTAAGCTCAAACCTGTCAGGTTATCATTTGTGCTGTAACACACTGATATGGATAACCAATTGCTATAAACATTTACACATTACAAAAGACAGAGAAGAAAAAACTATAACCACTAGGCTTTTACGGTGGACTCTGATATCTCAAACCAAAGAGTCCAAACTGTTACTGAATTTGTCACAGAGAAATGTTTTACTTTAAAATGGCACAAAATTATGGTTCTACACATGCATGAATCGCACCTCTATTAAAGTTTAAAGTTGTAAGTTATCACCTCACTTATGATTCACAATCACATTACTTACCAAAAATTTAAAATCGTATCCTTCTATCATCTGCTTTGGTTAAACATTCAAAATCTTTTAGTTCTGAAGGCAAGTAAAATAGGGTCCACTATTGCATGCTCAACTAATTCTCAACCTTATATCAAAACATCAAATAAATTGTCAAAATCTAATGCTTGTTCTCAAAATTTACTCTCAATAAGAGATTATCTAAGGCTATCTACATAATCTCATTTTGGGCAAATGAAACTATGCAATTCCTAAATTAGGTAAAAATACATGCGAACAACATATTATCAATTTCAAAATCGTTTGAGAATAGAACGTAATAAAATTCTGATAATCTGCTTAGGTATGAATAACAATCACAACACCAATTATCTCAATAAAGCATTTAAGGAACAAATAATAACAATAATCATAATTGGACCACCAAAACATGAAAGTCTCTAACAAAATCATACCTATTGGCTTTCAAAATTCACAATGCAAATATAAACATTCTAGAAAGGTAACGAGTATAGAAATAATGATGTAGGTATGATGAAGCAAAGTCAACCCAATGACTCAAAGTAAATACAATTAGTAGGGGTTATTAGTCCATGATACTCTCATTTCGAGGTTATGGTTGTGGCTGAGCTAGATTCTATGTCATCAAAGTCAAAATTAGGTCCATAGTGTTCAAAATCGTAACCATCAGTTCTGGGTTCCGCTGTTCCTCTCTATTAGGTCGGGATACCTCCCTATCGGGGACCTTCTGGCCCTCCATACTATCTCCGATGTCAGTGCTATGAGAGTGAGACATGCTGGTACAATGGACAGTGATCAGTGCACATGACACATGTCCAAAGAAGAGTACGATTACAAGTTAAAGCCAGACTCCTTATGTGATACCCCGAAAATACCGAAAATTAATCTAATCGTGAGTTTGATTAATTAATGGGTACTATTTTTATTACGTAGCAATACGTTGATGATGAGTAAGTGTTAGGGAGCTAAATAGGAGGTTAGTTTGGCCTTGGGGGTCAAAATGTAATTTTAGAAAGTTAAAGGGGGTAAAAGTGTAATTTTGAAAAATATGATGAACGTGATGCATATTTTTATTAAGTAGCATCATTTTGATGATAATGAGGTGTTAGGGAGCTACATGGATGGCCAGGGTGATTTTGGGGTCAAATTGTAATTTTCCAAAGTTGAGGGGTCAAAATGTAATTTTGGAAACTTGAGGGGCCAAAATGCAAATTTTTGAAACTTGAGGGGCCAAAATGCAAATTTTGAAACTTTGCAAAATGTGTCATAACCTGATGAAATAGGCCATGCACGATGGCCACCTCCTACTTGCTATAAGCTAAGTCATGCCTGAAAAGTTTAAAATTTCTTTGGGATAAGATTCATGGGGTTAAAATTATCAAGAAAAGTTTTGGAGAGGAAAACAGAAATAAGAAGAAGTGAAGAACAGCTGAAAATGTGCACAGTAGCAGCCACGTGAAGGAAGGAAAAAGAGAAGGAAAGAAAGGGAAAAAGGAGGAAGAAGGAAGAGGGGAAGGAAAGAAAGAGCAAAAAAAAGTTGAATTCGAACCCCGACGGGGTATGATCTTGAACCCAAAAGTGTAGAAATTGATTGAATTCGTTTGAGAATATGGTACATATAGATGTATATATCTCTCTATATATTCGGTTATGTGCGAATTGATTGGAATTGGAGAAGTTGGAATGAATTCTTGTTGTTATTATGGAGATAAAACCCTAAAACAAAAAAAAACAAAAAAAAGACAACGAATTAGGGTTTGAATTGGGCTTAATTTCAAGGTGCGGGAGTGCATGTTTTTTTGTGTAACAGTCTGTGTTCTTCAATTTACTTAATGGGTTTGGATTCAATATGGTGTAATTGTGTAAATTAAGGGGATTTAGGGTGTTCATGTGTAATTTGTGATGTAACCAAGCGATTAGAATGTGAAACAACTGAGAAATTCATGCGAGATTGAAGGAGAAATGTGCCCAGGTGTGTGTAATGGCTGAAGGAGGAAGAAGACGAGTGTGTGTGGCCAAGGTGTGTTAGTGTGTGTAGTGATTTGAACAGTAGATGTTTTCGTCGCTAAAAAGAGAAAATTATGTGAACAGTTCTAATTCGAATTTTTAAAAATAGTTAGTCTCATATTTAGTCAAAGTACAAAAAAGAGACCCTAGTTATTGTTGAGATACCTATATCATGGAAAAAGTTCAGATTTTTCCAAGATCGGGAAGGGGGTGAACGGATGCGGGAAGTTTGGAACTTTATGGTGAAATTTAAAATATCAAACGAATGCGGTTTTGCGCGAAATTTTAATGAGGACTCTATAATGTTGAGAAGTTCCATTTTACAAGTTTTCGGGTCATTCCAAAGTTGTTAGATATTTTTGGCCGAACGGGCTTTTAAGCTATCATTTTAAAGTGGTTTTGAAATTTTTATGGTGCCGGGAACCCTCAGGGGGTATTTTGGTAATTTGCCACCCGAAGAGGGGTATTTTGGTTAATTTCCTGGTAAAGTTTTTCAAGCGAATTTTTAGTCCAGAAAGGATTGTAAAACACCTAAAAGGTTATTTTGAAGCTGATTCGGGGCGTTGCGGTGATAGTAACCCCGGCGGCATTTTGGTAATTTGCCGCTAGAGGGGGTATTTTGGTAAATTTTTTCTATAAAGTACTTCAAAGGACTTGTTAGTCTGGAAAGGGATGTAAGACAGTTGAAAAGTTATTTTAAAGTAGTTTTGAGACGTTTGTTGGGGCGATGGCCGCCAGGGGGTGTTTTGGTAATTTTCCCTTTAAAACTTTTTGAGGGGATATTTGGTCTATAAATGATGCCGTACATCTAAAAAGTAGTTTTAAAGTGTTTTTGGGGTGTTGGTGGGGGTGTTGGTGATGTAGCGGCCATCAGGGGGTAGTTTGGTAATTTGCCACGTTGGCGCTAAATTTTTTAGGACGCGCATAATTTAGCATTCGGAGGGGTGGGAAGCATGGAATAATGGTAGTATGTCTAAAATGAGAGTTGTTATTGAGAATAAGTCGATAAGGCTAGATTAAGGATCCAATTATCGGATCGAATTAACTAGCTATCGTAAGGTGCTATGAATGGTTAAGTGGGAATGGGTAGAATAAGGAGTGCGTATATGATGAATGATGACTAACGAGCATGATATGATTTGACTAGGTGATGTAGCTCGTTGCGATCAGAGATTGCGAGTTGCTTCGGCTATAAGCCAAGCAGGTAAGGACAATGCGGTTCTAATATGCTAATTCATTGTTTCGATTAGCATACTATGTTGATGACATTTATGTTGGACTCTTATTGTTATGGGTTGACACCGGTAGTCATTGTGACCGGTATACGTATATTTGAATTGTGATGTTAAGGACTTAGGGTAGAAGAAATTCCCTTAGTCCTCCCTGTTGATAGAATTTAGTGAGGATGATGCGTGTCCTAGTATGCTATGACTTGATTTGATTAGCATACCCAAGTGGATGATGATGTTGTGTAGGGTTGTTGTGTGTTGGTTGTGAGATGCCGGCAATTATTGATAGCCGATATCTCTTCTCTTTGAGAACACCATTGAGGACTTATGGCAACTTCTCCAGAGTCCGCCCTATCGTTGAGGATGATGTAGTGATGATCGTTGCGTTGCTGTTGTGAAATGTCGGCATTTATTGATAACCGACATTTCTCTTATGTAAAAACGCTATTGAGGGCTTGCGACAAATTTCTCCCAAGTTTGCCCGGTTGATGATGTCACGTTGAACACCGGTTTCTCCCAAGCTTGCGACATTTCTCTCATGTTGTTGGGTCTGAACACCGGTTTATCTTCTGATCCGGTATTCCTTGTTGAGCTGTGTTGTTGAGGACATAAGGTGGAATAAATTTTCTCTTAGTCCGCCTCGTTGATGATGTCTTGTGGCTTGGCTCTAACGTGATTAGGGAAAGCACTCTAAATGAGTTCCCTGCTTGTTGACAATGTCTCTTTTATTTACTTGAGACTGAGATGAACATCCCGTAAAATGGGACATCAATATGAGGAGGATGGCCTGTGAAACATGATCACTAGCAAAGAGGATGTAGGGCGCGCGAGTCGAGTCTGTCATGTCTAGTCGAGTCTAGTCTGTCGTGTCTGAGTTGCATTGCATTTGATTTTCTTTTGATGTTAATGACTTGTATTTCGTTGATGTTTATCTTTCAATTTCCTGTTTTAGTATTCACTTGCATAGTCAGTCAGTCAGTCTGTCGGTCAGTCAGTCCAGTCCATGAGGAGGTGGCAGTAATGCTGTTCTATTGGGCCTTAAAGCCGCTCAGTCTAACGAAAGAAAACTTTTCGTTTGACAAGTTATGTTGATGCTGAAATTTATCGACTACTCTTGATTCATTGCTATCGTTGAGATGATTATTATTCCTCCGAATCTTTTGAATCATTTGTACACGATATTCCTCATGTTGTCTTTACTGGACGATTTGCGCTCATTCCTTATGTTGTATTGTGCAAGCGATAAGGAGAACCCTCTAGAGAAGGGAAGAGAAACAAGTTAGAAAAGTTGAGCAAGGGAATGCGTTGTGTGAGGTAAAGATTGAGCCGTGAGATCGGTTGTTAAGAATCCTACGACTACAGTCGTATATTAGTTTGTACATATGCATGTTGTTCATAGACTTGAGAGTCTTCCGCCGCAGTATGATGTATGTTTGTAAGAAATTTTTTTGTAAGGACGCATTTTGGAG
Organism: Escallonia herrerae; assembly: GCA_033070095.1. Classification (NCBI taxonomy): domain Eukaryota; kingdom Viridiplantae; phylum Streptophyta; class Magnoliopsida; order Escalloniales; family Escalloniaceae; genus Escallonia; species Escallonia herrerae. Next base: position 54,798 of record JAVXUP010000612.1, on the reverse strand, counting down.
CGTCTATTAATGATGTGTGAGTATGAGGATGTAGTTGCTTTGTATTCAGCACAAGGTTTTGAATGTGATTATGGTCGATAACTCAGCCCGGTGACATCACCAGGGTTGAGGGTGTCGCAAGTTGGTATCAGAGCTTAGGCAAATGATTCTGTAGACTTTTGATGTATATGTTGGAACGCCTAAGTTTTCAATGAGGGGAGTAGAAGAAGAATTTTGATGATTTAGCAGAACTAGGAGGATGGTTAAGATATGTTGGCTGAGGTTGGCTAAGGCATATATATTGTGACCTTAGCATTCCTACTATTGTTGCAGGAAGAGGAAGAAAGAGTTGGTTGAACTACCTTTACAAGAATGGTTTGAGGATGATAAGGTTTCGGTGTCGGATCTCAAAAAAGGATCCTGATGAGAATGTAGACGAGATGGGATTAGGGTTAAAAAGAACCTAATCGAGGTCCAGTAGAAAGGACCTGGTAGAGAGATATGGTTGAGGTCGGGCACTTTTATTGTGTAAACCGTGAATGGAGACATGAGGAGTTGAAGCTGAGAATGAGTAGAATTTTAATGAGATTTTGGAGGAAAACGTACTTTCAAGTGATGAGGAAAAAGGGACTGATCGACAAGACGATTCAAGTCCCAAATTAGCGATGTTAACTAAACGATAGAGAGATTGAAAGTTGAATGAGAGGACATGAATTAAGTATCGAATTTAGATATTGAGGGAGACGGTGGATGGATGCCAGTATGCAGGTCACTCGAAAAAAAAAAATGACATGTTCGTGATTGCCCTCTTGATAAGGCAATACCTAAAGACAAACAACAATTTATTATAAGAGGGAGTCATTGAAGCCTGAAATGGTTATAAGAGCGTTATAGTTTCTCTGAGGTTAATGAGGTGTACGAGTAGGGGTGGAGTCCGCTTTTGAAATCGGACCTAAAGTATGATTGAGAAAGGGAATGATGATGGGGAAACTAGTATTATTTACATACTATTGTAGAAAAAAAAAGGTTGTTTAGTGATGAAAACCATTAGCTGTCTGAGCGTGAAGGTTAATATTATGATGTGCAATTTCAATTATCGTGATATTCTTTCCTCGGAAAGAGAGAGAGGGTTCTCAGTCGAGAGGGGCCCTCAATAGAAGTGATTATGGTGAATGTTGAGGATGTAGGTGGAAGGAATAAGCAGAGAGTTGTATCAGGTTAAGAAGACCTTAAGAAAGAGTTGGTGAGACTTCTACAAAAAGATTGTGGGAGTTCTAAAGGTACGACTGGTGGCTGCTGTTATGACAGCCCCAGTAAAAGGAAGAAAATAGTGTAGATCTCGAGACTGTTAAGATGCCCGCCCAGGTGAAATCCCACGGGAGGGAAATGGTCTAGCGTAGACAACTACGTGAATTTGAAAGATGGAGAAGATAGTTGAAGTAACAAGATGTGGGGAAATGTCAGAAAGATGATTTTTGCTAATCATATGTACAATAAGAGTTTTAAGTTGTTGAGAACGAGCAAAACAAGTTGAGGAGAGTAGCTTATTTAACCTGCGTTGCCCGGAATAGGTATAGGTAACATGTTGATGATAAATATTTTTGCTTAAATCGCAGAGTAAGTTGGAGACATGTTTCTCGTGCTGAGTGGAAAGATAGAAAGGCAGAAAATGATGTCAGAGAATTTGGTGAGTTGGCCTAATTGCCCTCATCAGACGACGACTGAAAAAATGTGAAAAGTGGAATAAAATGAGGAGAGTTTGAAAATAATCCTTAAAAAGGAACACATAATGAGGTTCTAATGGTGAATTGCTACGGAAGTAGCAGAAAAAAAATTAAGTGGTGAAGGCAGAGAATAAAGAGGTCTGGGAAGAAAGAAAGGAGTGAGGACAGAAAGAGGTAGAATCCAGGATCAAAACTGAAAAAGTGGAAAGAAATGTAAGAAGGAAGTATATGATAAATAGTCCGGACAAGTTCAGGATAAAAAGGAAAAAAAATTGAGAATGTGGATGATGTGAATTGAGGCTCGAGAGTTCGGACTTTGTTAAGGCAATTGCAGAATGCCTTATACATGTGAGTAAGCTGCTGAGCTAATATTTAATATGAATCAAAAGAGGTTGTTTCAAATGTTAACAACCAGGATACAGTGAACGAAGGTGCTCTAAAGGAGAGTGATGGTCATTGAAGCAAAAAAAAAAGGAAAAGAGAGGTTTTTGAGACTGTGTATCGGCTATCAGAAGTTGGATAAGGTGATAGTTAGGAATAATTACTCATTGCCTGACTTAGATGATATATTGATCCGTTGTAGGGTGCTAAGTGCTTTCTTTTTGTGGTTGACCTTAGAACGGGTCATCACCAGTTAAGAAATAAGGAAGGATGAAATTGTCAAGATGGTGTTTAGAAACAGAGACATGCATTATAAATTTTTGGTGGTGTCAGGTGGATTAATTGAGGCCCCTGTGGTAGTTATAAATTTGAGGAATCAAGTCTTTTGAGAGGACTTGATCATGGTGTCGTAGCCTTATTGGTGACCTTATGAATGATATTAAAGGCAAAGAGGAACTTGCGTAATGGCAAGTTTGACAAATTTTAAGAAAGTTAAGTTGTTTGTCAAATTTTAGGAATGTGAATTTTGATTGGGGAATTTGGATATATGGGATTGATGCGGAAGTAGGTCAGGAGATTTAGGGAAAGTTGAAAATGTGACAAATGGGGAATGACAAAAGTCAGCATTTGAGATGAGTAGCTTCCTAAGGTCAGCCGGAGGCTACCAGAAAGTCATTGAAAATTTCTCTAATATGCCCTTTAGGGAAAAGTGACTGCAGTGATTGTTACGCCAAATTAATAAGAATGTGAACAACTCGAAGTCAAAGTTCGAGAAGGAAGAAATGGAAGTAATAGTTCGTTTCACATGGAAATGCGACTAACGCATCTTAATTAAATCAAGGAGGCTTAAGGCAAAGGTGAAAGGACGTTGAGATCCAACGAGGATTTGAAGTGAATAAAAAAAATTGATGGTGATAAGGGTGATAATTTTGAATGTGAAGGTCGAATATGTGTTCCACCTAGTGATGAATTGAGAGAAAGGAATTATGAAGACTACTCATATTTTGGGTACTGATTCACTTAGGGGAGACGAAAATGTACCCTAAGTTACGGCCCAAAGAATTTTGGTGGCCTAGCATGAAGAGAGATATATAAAAGTTTGTATCCCGATGTTTGACCTGCTAACAGGTAAAAGTGGATCATAAGATCGCCAGATAGTGGCAACCACTATTTGCACCTGAGTGGAAGTGGGAACACATTATGATGAATTTTGGTGTTAAGGTTACCACGAACAACTAAGAGATATACATTCATCTGGGTTGTAATGGATAGGTTGACTAAGATGCCCCGATTTATTTTGTTCATGAATAATGTTTTTCTGAACAACTTGCCCAAACTTATGTTAAGCAAGTGGTTAGTTGTCATGGAGTTCCAGTAACTATTGTGTCCAGTAGAGACACAACGTTCATATCCAGAATTTGGAAAGAAGTGAGTTAACCATGTGAATGGCCTTTTACCTCAAACAGATGGCCAATTAGGACGTACGATATAAATATTGCCAAGGGTGTTGAAGGTTTGCATTATTTAGGGTTGCAGAGCATTGGGGTGATCAGATATACCTAACCGAAAATGTTGCATGTTGATTTATTAGAATCTATTTAGGGGGAACAAAGACTATTTCGCAGGAGACTGTGCAAGAAATAGAAAACAAGGCGATCGATATCCAAAAGAGAAATCTCAATGTGCAGAATTAGCAGAAAAGTTATGCTAACAAGAGGCGTAGGATGTTGGAGTTTGAAGTAGATGACTAAGTAAATTTTATAAGTGTCATCGTGGAAAGGAGTCATGCTATTCGGGAAGTGGAGGAAGTTAAGTCCGAGGTTCGTCGGACTGTTTAGAATCCTATATAGGATTAAGAAGATAGCATATAAACTCGATCTACGTTCAGGATGGAGTTAACTGCATAGCATGTATCGTGTGTCAATGTTGAAGAAGTATGATCTCGACCCTACACTTGGGATCCAAGAGAAATAAGTTGAAATACGAGATAATATCTCGTATTAGGAGGCATCGACAAGGATGACTGATAAAAAGGAACAGGTTTCACGTGAATGCTAGTGGTCAAAGTTGATTGGGAAAAATTATGCAGTCAAGGAAGCTACCTTGAAACTCAAGGCGCTAATGCGGTAAAATTCCGTATCTAGTTGCAGAATGAGGTTTGCCCCTATTTCGAGGACAAAATTTATTTAAGGGGGGAGGGTGTGATACCCCAAAACTACTGAAAATTAATCTAATCGTGAGTTTGATTAATTAAGGGGTACTATTTTTATTACGTAGCAATACGTTGATGATGAGTAAGTGTTAGGGAGCTAAATGGGAGGTTAGTTTGGCCTTGGGGGTCAAAATGTAATTTTAGAAAGTTAAAGGGGGTAAAAGTGTAATTTTAAAAAATATGATGAACGTGATGCATATTTTTATTAAGTAGCATCATTTTGATGATAATGAGGTGTTAGGGGGCTACATGGATGGTCAGGGTGATTTTGGGGTCAAATTGTAAATTTTCAAAGTTAAGGGGTCAAAATGCAATTTTGGAAACTTGAGGGGCCAAAATGCAAAGTTTGAAACTTTGCAAAATGTGTCATAAACTGATGAAATAGGCCATGCACGATGGCCACCTCCTACTTGCTATAAGCTGAGTCATGCCTGAAAAGTTTAAAATTTCTTTGGGATAAGATTCATGGGGTTAAAATTATCAAGAAAAGTTTTGGGGAGGAAAACAAAAATAAGAAGAAGTGAGGAACAGCTGAAAACGTGCACAGTAGCAGCCACGTGAAGGAAGGAAAAAGAGAAGGAAAGAAAGGAAAAAAGGAGGAAGAAGGAAGAGGGGAAGGAAAGAAAGAGCAAAAAAAAGTTGAATTCGAACCCCGACGGGGTATGATCTTGAACCCAAAAGTGTAGAAATTGATTGAATTCGTTTGAGAATATGGTACATATAGATGTATATATCTCTCTATATATTCGGTTATGTGCGAATTGATTGGAATTGGAGAAGTTGGAATGAATTCTTGTTGGAATTATGGAGATAAAACCCTAAAACAACAAAAAAAAGAGATAACGAATTAGGGTTTGAATTGGGCTTAATTTCAAGGTGCGGGAGTGTGTGTTTTTTTGTGTAACAGTGTGTGTTCTTCAATTTACTTAATGGGTTTGGATTCAATATGGTGTAATTCTGTAAATTAAGGAGATTTAGGGTGTTCATGCATAATTTGTGATGTAACCAAGCGATTAGAATGTGAAATAACTGAGAAATTCATGCGAGATTGAAGGAGAAATGTGCCCAGGTGTGTGTAATGGCTGAAGGAGGAAGAAGATGAGTGTGTGTGGCCAAGGTGTGTTAGTGTGTGTAGTGATTTGAACAGTAGATGTTTTCGTCGCTAAAAAGAGGAAATTATGTGAACAGTTCTAATTCGAATTTTTAAAAATAGTTAGTCTCATATTTAGCCAAAGTACAAAAAAGAGACCCTAGTTATTTTTGAGATACCTGTATCATGGAACAATTTCAGACTTTTCCGAGATCGGGAAGGGGGTGAACAGATGCGGGAAGTTCGGAACTTTATGGTGAAATTTAAAATATCAAACGAATGCGGTTTTGCGCGAAATTTTAATGAGGACTCTATAATGCTAAGAAGTTCCATTTTACAAGTTTTCGGGTCATTCCGAAGTTGTTAGCTATTTTTGGCCGAACGGACTTTTAAGCGCTCGGTCCGAACACCGGTTCGAGATTTTTTGGCGAAAATTTTGTAAAATACTTTTTAGCTCAAGAATGAATGCAGGAGGTTTAAAATATCAGTTTAAAGTGGTTTTGAGATTTTTATGGTGCCGGGAACCCTTAGGGGGCATTTTGGTAATTTGTCACCCGGAGAGGGGTATTTTGGTCAATTTCCTGATAAAGTTTTTCAAGGGACTTTTTAGTCCAGAAAGGATTGTAAAACACCTAAAAGATTGTTTTGAAGCTGATTCGGGGCGTTGCGGTGATAGTGAACCCCGGCGGCATTTTGGTAATTTACCGCTAGAGGGGGTATTTTGGTAAATTTTTTCTATAAAATACTTCAAAGGACTTGTTAGTCCGGAAAGGGATGTAAGACAGTTAAAAAGTTATTTTAAAGTAGTTTTGAGACGTTTGTTAGGGCGATGGCCGCCAGGGAGTGTTTTGGTAATTTTCCCTTTAAAACTTTTTGAGGGAATATTTGGTCTATAAATGATGCAGTACATCTAAAAAGTAGTTTTAAAGCGGTTTTGGGGTGTTGGTGAGGGTGCTGGTGATGTAGCGGCCATCAGGGGATATTTTGGTAATTTGCCATGTTGGCGCTAAATTTTTGAGGATGCGCATAATTTAGCGTTCGGAGGGGTGGGAAGCAAGGAATAGTGGTAGTATGTCTAAAATGAGGGTTGTTATCGATAATAAGTCGATAAGGCTAGATTAAGGATCCAATTATCGGATCGAATTAACTAGCTATCGTAAGGTGCTATGAACGGTTAAGTGGGAATGGGTAGAATAAGGAATGCGTATATGATGAATGATGACTAACAAGCATGATATGATTTGACTAGGTGATGTATCTCGTTGCGATCAGAGATTGCGAGTTGCTTCGGCTATAAGCCAAGCAGGTAAGGACAATGTGGTTCTATTATGCTAATTCATTGTTACGATTAGCATACTATGTTGATGACGTTTATGTTGGACTCTTGTTGTTATGGTATATTTGAATTGTGCTGTTGATGACTTAGGGTAGAAGAAATTCCCTTAGTTTGTCCTGTTGATAGAATTTAGTGAGGATGATGGGTGTCCTAGTATGCTATGACTTGATTTGATTAGCATACCCGAAGTGGATGATGATGTTGTGTAGGGTTGTTGTGTGTTGGTTGTGAGATGCCGGCAATTATTGATAGCCGATATCTCTTCTCTTTGAGAACACCATTGAGGACTTGTGGCAACTTCTCCCGAGTCCGCCCTATCGTTGAGGATGATGTAGTGATGATCGTTGCGTTGCTGTTGTGAAATGTCGGCATTTATTGATAACCGACATTTCTCTTATGTAAAAACGCTATTGAGGGCTTGCGACAAATTTCTCCCAAGTCCGCGGGGTTGATGATGTCACGTTAAACTCATGTTGTTGGGTCTGAACACCGGTTGATCTTCTGATCTGGTATTCCTTGTTGAGCTGTGTTGTTGAGGACATAAGGTGGAATAAATTTTCTCTTAGTCCGCCCCGTTGATGATGTCTTGTGGCTTGGCTGTAACGTGATTAGGGAAAGCACTCTAAATGAGTTCCCTGCTTGTTGACAATGTCTCTTTTATTTACTTGAGACTGAGATGAACATCCCCTAAAATGGGACATCAATATGAGGAGGATGGCCTGTGAAACATGATCACTGGCAAAGAGGATGTAGGGCGCGCGAGTCGAGTTTGTCATGTCTGGTCGAGTCTAGTCTGTCGTGTATGAGTTGCATTGCATTTGATTTTCTTTTGATGTTAATGACTTGTATTTCGTTGATGTTTATCTTTCAATTTCCTGTTTTAGTATTCACTTGCATAGTCAGTCAGTCAGTCTGTCGGTCAGTCAGTCCAGTCCGTGAGGAGGTGGCAGTAATGCTGTTCTATTGGGCCTTAAAGCCGCTCAGTCTAACGAAAGAAAACTTTTCGTTTGACAAGTTATGTTGATGCTGAAATTTATTGACTACTCTTGATTCATTGCTATCGTTGAGATGATTATTATTCCTCCGAGTCTTTTGAATCATTTGTACACGATATTCCTCGTGTTGTCTTTACTGGGCGATTTGCGCTCATTCCTTATGTTGTATTGTGCAGGCTATAGGGAGAACCCTCTAGAGAAGGGAAGAGAAACAAGTTAGAAAAGTTGAGCAAGGGGATGCGTTGTGTGAGGTAAAGATTGAGCCGTGAGATCGGTTGTTAAGAATCCTACGACTACAGTCGTATATTAGTTTGTACATATGCATGTTGTTCATAGACTTGAGAGTCTTCCGCTGCAGTATGATGTATGTTTGTAAGAAAATTTTTTGTAAGGACGCATTTTGGAGCGTCTATTAATGATGTGTGAGTATGAGGATGTAGTTGCTCTGTATTCAGCACAGGGTTTTGAATGTGATTATCGTCGATAACTCAGCCCGGTGACATCACCAGGGTTGAGGGTGTCGCACCTTAACCCTAAAAGAAGACCTTTTAAGTCTACCATCATCCTACCCTACTCTCATTAACTGGATACGATTCTATAGAATTGTGTTGCCTATACCTTGTGTTTCTATGCCTACGGAATCACATACTTATACTCGTTATTGTGCCTACAGAATTATATACTTATACTTAATACAATAAGACTGGACTCTTTGATGCCTACTGTAACGCCCCAAACCTACCGGATCATATCAAACCTGTCAGATCATGTTCCTTATCACATACTTTAAAGCATCTGATCCGACACCAATACAAATTCCTTAAAATACAAGATTACACTAACTGTTCAAACTCAACTATTAAAGCCTAGGTTCTCAATAACTTGAGTTTTGATAAAATGAATTGACAGTACAGACCCACGTAGGGGTCGTATTACCTAGTAGTGATGGGCTCATCGGAATCTCACACGGACTCTAACCCATTCTCGAACATGCGACAGCTGATCGTTACCTGCAGAAGGCAGTCAAACGAAGGGTGAGCATTTGAGAGCTCAATAAGGTCGTATAAGGACTAAAAAACAATTATCAAACAACTCCAAAGGATCCAACTAACGATGATCTTTGATATCTCAAACGATTTGAAGAGCTCAGTGATTTCCAAAATGATCAAAATTCATCACAAATAGATCCCGAAATAACAATAACAATCACGATGGTTTTCAAACGATCAGTAAAAGATAGCATCCAAAGTCATCATTTCCAAAGTACCCCGAAATTTCTCAAGGGATTTCACCACAAGCACAATTCATTCAGATATACATTCCAATCCTTTCTGCCAACACCAATACACACCAAATCCTCCAATACACAGAATTTATGAAATAATTCACAGATGCAATTCATTGATAATTTTTTAAGAGTTTCAAGGTATTAGCCCACGCCAATACACCGAGTAGTCTATCAAGGTACTAGCCCACAACAATACCCCAACTAGTCCATCAAGGTACTAGCCCACACTAATACACCAGCTAGTCCATCAAGGTACTAGCCCACACCAATACACCCGCTAGTCCATCAAGGTAGTAGCCCACAGCAATACCTCCAACATACACCAAATACTCTAATACACAGAATTTACGAAATAATTCACAGATGCAATTCAATGATAAATTTTCAAGAGTTTCAAGGTACTAGCCCACACCAATACACCGAGTAGTCCATTCAATGATAATTTTTCAAGAGTTTTAAGGTACTAGCCCACACCAATACACCGACTAGTCCATCAAGGTAGTAACCCACACCAATACACCAGCTAGTCCATCAAGGTAATAGCCCACACCAATACCTCCAACATATACTAAATCCTCCAATACCCACCAACTCCCGCCAAAACACACCAATGAATAATCTCATATCAATGTAAAGAATGACAACAATTAGATAATACAACATGTTATTCAATGTTTAATGGGTAATAAAAAATGAGCATCGATAAGAATTTCCATAAATGTAATGCAATTGTATCAACATAAAAGAGTCCAAACGTATAGCGATGACAAATTAGAATAACATACGATTATCAAATTCGCTCAACATGTAATAACCGACGAGCATCACAAGATTTTCAAATTGCCTATTCAGGTTAAATATTAGGGTTTTCTGGACAATAACATGTTAATATCAATTCATACCTCGGAGTTTGACACTAGTCATGAGTAAATTAAAGGAGTACTTACAAGTACGAGTTATCAAATAAGGGTTCAGACGAAAGTCCTTACCTAAGATTCAGATAGAATCCCTTACTTGGATCCACAGCTACATTATCATAACCGGAAGTCTTTAACTTTAACCTAAATAGAATAATAAACTAATTAGAGTACAATATATAGTACAATATTATAGATTAATGCAGACTCACACATATTTCCAAAATGAATCTCCTGCACCGCGTATGTAAAATTACCAAAGAGCCCTGGGGTGTAAAATTACCAAAATATCCCTCTCGAACTTAAATCACCAAATGGTCTTCTCTTAAGTAAAATCATTATAATAAACCTTACTGTATGCAATTTTACCCAAAAATACCTTTCTTAGGTCAAATTACAAATATACCCCCTTCCGTGTTTTACCAAAATAACCCCAGGGGTTTCCGGTACCGAAAAAATTTCAAAAGATATTGAAATGCTATTTTGAGCATGCTAATGTCATTTCAGGACTAAAAAATTTTTTTAAAAATTTTCGCCCCAAAATCCCATACTGCTGTCTAGACAGAGGATTTAAAGGCCAGTTTCGCGAAAAATACCTATCAGCCTTAGAATGACACAAATTTTAGAGTATGAAACCTATCAGTAAAAAAATATTTTTCAAAAATTTCAGATTAAAATAACTTTATTTACTATGTAAAATAAATTCAGAAGTTTTCCTAATTGATACCCTAATTTAACATCCTTTGCGGACACCGAAAATTTCCAAAATATTCCAGAGCATACTTCTCATAAAAATTATCAGGGGTTACAGTTCACACTTTTTTAATATTGGCCCTAACAATTTATAAAAATTCATTGAAAAAACTACCTAATTTAATGTCTATCTTTAGCGACAATTCCAGTTACTGTTCATGATCAAACACACACTAATTCATATTTTCACACACACACACACACACAGTCATCCCGTACCTCTCTCTCCTTCACTGCCCAAGCATATGGCTACTCAATTCTCACGCACACCCACTAAATTCGTCATTAATCTACTAAAAACCACATACATAAGATTAATTTCATCAAAAGCACACATCATAACACAATTTAAAAACAATCATTCCCCCACCACCTTACCCGAAATACAACACACACAAGAACACCTGTTACATGCACACCTTGAAACACTCTACACAGCCCTCTCCCATCCCCCTTCAAGCATACAAACCATTAACCCATATTCTATAAATCCAAAATTGAACCAAACCACAACTCAATCCCGCAACCGAAGCTTGTACACCCAAGAAGAACACACATTAAACACCCAGTTTTTGCCTTTCACACACACACACACATACTAAACCCTAGAATCATATGTTGAAAATACATAATAAAGGGTTAGGAATTTCACCTCTCCAAGCTTTCTTCCTTCTCTGATTTGTTTTCTTTTTCTCCTTGCTGAGTCTTCTTCTTCCTCTGTTTTCTCCTTTTTCCTTTTTCTCTTGCTCCTTTCCTGAAATGAAAAGGTTCCCTTCTTTTTTCCTCTTTATTTCCATTTAATATAAACCAAAATAAGATAAAATAAATATCAGACTAGTCATCAACCCCAAATCGCAAGAGGTGGCACTAATTAAGAAAGTCTTCGGCACGAATTGACACTTAAGGCATATTTTCAAATTAGCAAAATAGTCCCTACAGTTTTCAAAATTACAAAAAGTGTCTCCAAATTTTTAAAAAATTACATTTTTGCCCCAAAACTCTTAAGCTTCAACACTCTAACAATACTCGAGAATTACTCAAATCTAACTCTCGTTTATTTTTTGGGTCTCTGATAGTCATTTTAACCCAATCCCAAAGTTCGGGGTATTACAAAATAAACGAGCGATAATTTTTGACATGCCTGATCATGAATGCCATATATTCTTTTGTATCCTTTACTTTCACACGGCGGTTGAGGATGAAACCCCATCCTTAGAGACTAATCTTGCGATAGGCACTCCATTGGAAGAGTCTTTAACTGATTTTACTGTTCTCTGTGACTGTATAGATCTTCCTAGAGATCACATCCCATTTGTTGTTCGGGACTTGGATATCATATTAAATATTGGTTGGGTATCCTCTAATCATGCATCCATGAATTTTCATGGAAAGCCTTACTAGTGTTTGAAAGTTCGTAAGGTATGAGTAGTAGTTAAGGTAGTGATTTGATTTATGAGTGAGAATGGTGCTTTTTGGGAAATGACTGATGTTATATCTGAAAATGGATTTGAGAGTATGATAAGAAGTGTGGGATCCTACTTTGTCATCTCGTTCATTCCTTTGTATGCTGAATTCAATTGCCACTTAATCGAATGTTAACTTACTTTGAGACGTCGGAGAAGATGCCATTCTCATTTAGTTGTCTTATCCCTTTTCTAGGATATCTATCTGTTTCTTTCAAGTCTATTTGAACTTGGTGGGATACTAGCTGAGCTATTGGCCATGGAAAAGCTACGAATCCTATTAAGCTATGAATCCTATTAAGGACTAATAACCCCTACTAATTGTATTTACTTTGAGTCATTGGGTTGACTTTGCTTCATCATATCTACATCATTATTTCTGTACTCGTTACCTTTCTAGAATGTTTATATTTGCATTGTGAATTTTGAAAGCCAATAGGTATGATTTTGTTAGAGACTTTCATGGTTTGGTGGTCCAATTATGATTATTGTTATTATTTGTTCCTTAAATGCTTGATTCAGATAATTGGTGTTGTGATTGTTATTCATACCTAAGCAGATTATCAGAATTTTATTACGTTCTATTCTCAAACGATTTTGAAATTGATAATATGTTGTTCGCATGTATTTTTACCTAATTTAGGAATTGCATAGTTTCATTTGCCCAAAATGAGATTATGTAGATTCCTAAGCCTTAGATAATCTGTTATTGAGAGTAAATTTTGAGAACAAGCATTAGATTTTGACAATTTATTTGATGTTTTGATATAAGGTTGAGAATTAGTTGAGCATGCAATAGTAGACCCTATTTTACTTGCCTTCAGAACTAAAAGATTTTGAATGTTTAACCAAAGCAGATGATAGAAGGATACGATTTTAAATTTTTGGTAAGTAATGTGATTCTGAATCATAAGTGAGGTGATAACTTACAACTTTAAACTTTAATAGAGGTGCGATACATGCATGTGTAGAACCATAATTTTGTGCCATTTTAAAGAAAAACATTTCTCTGTGACAAATTCAGTAACAGTTTGGACTCTTTGGTTTGAGATATCAGAGTCCACAGTAAAAGCCTAGTGGTTATAGTTTTTTCTTCTCTGTCTTTTGTAATGTGTAAATGTTTATAGCAATTGGTTATCCATATCAGTGTGTTACAGCACAAGTGATAACCTGACATGTTTGAGCTTAGCATTACGATTTGAAATTAATAGAGTTACATTCGATTATTTGTGGGACGTGCATTTGTATAAGAAGATAGACGTTATAAGTAATAGGAAATTTGAAATCAAATTTTGAAGATGAAAGTTTTACAAGGTAGGGAGAATGTAATGTCCCATACATTTTCAAATTATTTAAAATAATCATATGTGTTTCGAAAAATAAAAGGGTGATAATTTTGAATTAAATGTAGAAATAATTTTGGGATCAACATCTAATTTTGAAAATTTTTGGGGTCATTTTGTAAATATGGAAAACTTTGGGGTTATTTTTATAAATTTGAAAGTTACATTATGTGTCAAGATTTTGTAAATAATTGTCACATCTCTTATTTGTTTGGTAACTAACCTAATTTTAATGTAAAATAAGGATAAATTTTATAAAGGGAAATTAAAGAAAAGGTAAAAGAAAAAAAAACAAGAAATAGACTATAGTAACTCGGCAAGAAGATCGTTCCGGTACTTTACGAGCAATAACCTAGCTAATACGAAACTCATCGAAGTCAATTACACCATTCGAAATTCAATGCATCTAAAACGAATTAAGTCATTCTATAATCCAATATGTATTCATTGTGTTATATAGGTAATGTAGCAGATTATACTCTTGTACAATCCACTTAATAATAGTGAGCTTAACCTCAAGCTCAAGGTGCACTAAACTACTAGGTGATGGTCACGTGTGACTTGCACCCCACAAAAGCTAATGTGGATAATTAATTCCTATAAGCATTTATACATTACAAAGGACAAAAAGCTGTAGCCACCAGACTTCCAGTGCGCACTCTGATGTCTTAAATCAATGAGTCCTAACTTCTACCGAGTTCCTCACGAAGAGATGTGTTATCTTAACATAGCACAAAGATATGATTCTGCATACCTATGTATTTATTTTCACTCGAGTATAAGGCTCTAATTAAGTTATCACATCACTTATGATTCACGATCAAATTATTACCAAAAATCTATAGTCTTATTGTAATACGTTCTACAATGGATCCTAGAATTTTAGTTAATTCTTTAGCGGTGTTTGTGGTAATATACATTAATTGGAGTATTTAACGACAATTATAAGCAGTTGTATTGATGGACCTTTACTGACAATTTATAATGCTCCTAAGTTACAAATTAATAAGGTGGGGAGAATGTGACATCCGAAACTTTTCATTTGTCAATGAAATATCTATTTTAATCTTAATCTAAAGAGTTTATAGTCTTTTAAAAGATGTAGATGAAGTGGTGAAAATGACTAAGGGGGTAGTTAGCAAGTATCAGCATTAGGGAAACCAGGGGGGAGACGTCCAAGAAGTTTGCCTACCTCTTTTACGTGAAAGTTAGAAAGAGAATAGGGAAAGAGAAGCAACACCGGCAAGACTTTTTCAAGTTAAATCCTAATCTTTCCTCTCAAAATTTAGCCATGTAATTGTGTGTTTTAACTATGATATTATATCTGAACTGGTTGGTATTGTGTGTGTTTCAGAGGGTGAGATGTGGGTGTGTTTGATAAGAAGGCTGATGTAGAGGCATGAGAGTGGGTGAAGGTTTTTGTCAAATCTCTTGTATTTCAAATTCGATTGAGGCGATTTTGCATTTTCTGAAAAGGTCATTGTGTTCCCTTCAACTTTTTAATTTTGAGTTTTCTCATAATCTCACGTTTGCATACTGAAAAATGACTTTAAAGTCAATTCACCGTAGAAGTCCAGAATTTTTTGATTTCTGGCAGCCACTTTGACTTGTCCTAGAAAATTCATTACTCATGGTTACTTTGTGAACCTATATATATATATATATATATATATATATATATATATATATATATATATATATATATATATATATATATATATATATATATATATATATATATATATATATATCTAGAAACCTCAGAAAGTCTTCAATTCTTTAGTTTTGATTTTTCTAATATTTGTAGCATATCAGCTCTAAAATAACCATTAAACAATATCGATCTGCGTAGACACATTTTATTTTTATCAGCCACTTCGATTTGCTATATGAAAATTCATTACTCATTGAATTTTTATGATCCTTTTATTTCTAAAAACCTCAGAAAGTCAAGCTGCTTCGATTTGCCATAGAAAATTCATTACTCATTGTTCTTTTATGAATCTTATATTTCTAGAAACCTCAGAAAGTCATCTTTGACTTTTTTGTTTTAAAATTTCTGATACTTGTAGTAATTCTGCTCCAAAATAGCCATTGAACAAAACTAGTCTGTATAGAGATGTGTTGTTTCTATTAGCCATTTCGATTTGCTATAAAAGAGTTCATTACTCATTGAATTTTTATGATCCATATATTTTTTAAAACCTCATAAAGTCTAATACTCGTCATGTTTCCGCCTCAAAATGGTCAATGTAAAAAATTAGGATTTGCTAAAAAAAATTATTTTTAGAATTACATATTAGTCTATTGCCGAAAATATTTTAAGCCATTTCTGAGCGTATTTGGGAAAAGTACAAAACTAAAACACCTCTTATTTTTGTGAAACCTTTAATGTAAAGTTTTCTGGGATTTTTTGGGCATGTGAATGGCCTAAAATGATTTTATTCAAAAACATTACAATGATCTGATCTTATTATAACACTTACACATCTAAAATTTCACAGCATTCTAGTGCCATTTGATTTAGTTTTGAAATAGGGTCCAATTTAAGGATGGTTTAGGGTTCCAAATGGAAAATTTTCAGGAAGGTCCTTTTTGTCTGAAAAACCAACCTAGTCGTTTAAAAGAATGTTTTGAGTTATATTGGGTGCATAATGGTACGTTCGGCGTCAGGAGTAATTTGGTAATTTTACTCAAGTCTAAGCGTATTTTTGTAATTTCATGCACTTGGAGGAAATTTAGCATATAGGCATGATTGAGCGGCAATAAATAACATTCGTATGGTTTAATATTAAATTCCAATAGACAAGAGGCAGGGCAAGTTTGGGAACAAGAACCAGAACCGCTTAACTATTCAAGTAAGTACCCATACCATGTCCCTCCGGACAACCTATTGTTTTAATATATGTGTATGTAACACCTCAGAACTTGAGGCTAATTTTATGATAGAAATCCTAGCTGATTACTTATTGGACCTTTAGCGACAAATCGGTGAGCATTAATTTTGTGATCTTTAACGATAATGTTTAGGAATTATAATTAAGTTATAATTTAATGATAGATGTTATAAGAGATACTGATTCAGGTCTTTAGTGACAATTAGTGTGACCTAATTTTGTTATTAACTTTTAGCGACAGATATGAAGCAGGTTGGCAAATAAATAAAACATAAAATAAATAAAAATCTGATTTATTTGAATAGAATAAGTCACTTCTTTAAATTAGGAAAAAGAGGAAACAAGGGAGGATAACTAAAGAAAAAGTTTTAGTCAACTCTTTTATATATAATAAGAAATTTAAGTGTACAAGGAGAGGAATTAGGAAGAAATGGGTGCAAATGGGATTTATATCCCATAAATCTCATTTATAGTTACAAGCCCAATAAAGAGAAAGGAAGAAAGAAAGAAGAAAAGGGAGAGAAAGAGGAGAAAAAAGAGAGGAAGGAAGAAAGATAGATGTCGGTTACAAAATCAGAGAAGGAGTGAAACAGAGGCACATAGAGATATTGAAACCGAGGCGCATAGAAAGCTTGAAGACGGGTTTTTCGGCGAGTTTTCGAGTAAGTTCTAGCATTTTTTTCTCTTGTTTTATTTAATTGATTATGGGAGTAAGGGGGTAGGGGGAGAAAGCCGTGAGAAGGGGTTAATCTGTAAAGTGTTTTTATCGGTTAATGGGCATGAGTAAGTGAACTAGTGCAATTATGTGGGCATGGGAATATGGT
Organism: Escallonia herrerae; assembly: GCA_033070095.1. Classification (NCBI taxonomy): domain Eukaryota; kingdom Viridiplantae; phylum Streptophyta; class Magnoliopsida; order Escalloniales; family Escalloniaceae; genus Escallonia; species Escallonia herrerae. The sequence goes on along the minus strand of JAVXUP010000612.1, from coordinate 37,596 downwards.
GGTTGTGTTGGGAAGGAAAATCCAGATTTATCGTGAGTGTCGTGGGCCATGGCTAAGCAATGGCTGCCGTTGAAGAGCTGCAATGAAGCTTGTAGGCTATGGCTATGCCTACCGCAAGGACAGCCGTGGGTTAATGTCGTTTGATTGTGTGAGTTCATGTATTGGAAAAGCTATCAAGGGAGAGAGTGCATTGAAGTTGGCTGCTGTGTGTGCAGCCGAGGAGTATTATGTGTGTGTTTATGTTTGTAGCCGAGAGAGTGCATTGAAGTTGGAAGAGTGTGTGCTTGTGTTGGTTTGTATGTGTGCGTTTATGTGTGAAGTGAGTGTATGTAATGAGGGATGAGAAGATGGAAGAGTGTGTGCTTGTGTGGGTTTGTATGTGTGTGTGTGTGTGTGTGTGTGGTGTTTGTGTTTGAGTGTGTGTAAGGAGAAGTAAGGGGCTGCCATGAGTGGTTTAGGTGTGGGTGTGATGTTCTAGATTTTTATGCAGAGAATAGGGAAGAAGATGACGAACAATAATGGGTATGTGCAGTGGGGCAGGTACATTGTGCTTGCACAGTTATACCATGTAGTGGTTGGGTATCGCACAATTTTTGAAAAATGTTGAAACTTTACAAAAAGGATCTTAGGGCAATATTAGAATTACTTCTAAAATTTCATATTTTTCTGATATCGTTTGTTATTTTTAATAATTTTTTGTAATTTTAGTTATTCTAAAATTTGTTTGGAGCCGCTAAAATTCTTATTAAATTCTAGAAAAATTTCAGTAATGTTTTTGTAGCACAAAGCAAACTTAGTTTCAGTTCATAAATTTTAGAATTGATTTGATACTATTATCCATATCACATTTGATTTCGGTAAATGAATAATTTTATAATAATTCGGCACTTTTATATTTTTTATTTCAATTTTTGTATTGTCCTCATAGATTTTAAAGCTATTTTAAAATTTAAGGGACTTTAGTTTGAGCTGGAAACATTAATAGCTATTTTTGCATTTTCTTGTATTTAAAGAAATTATTATAATTCAAAAATTCAGAAATTTTTATTTTAACTTGTTAGGTTGTATTAAGCTATAAATCTATTTTATTATAATTTATTATAAATTTTGGGATATCATTACGCAATAAAGAGTGTACAGATTTTTTGTTAGGTTATTAGCCGTGTGCGGGATCACTTTGAGTTGAGCGATTTCGAAGTTAGAAGTGAGCATTGCTCGTGTAATGAATATTAGGTATATAGTATTGTAGCATAGATTGTGTTCTAACAAATGGATTGCCAATCTAGGTTTATTCAGCGATTATTGATCGAGGTTGGTAGCTTTACTTAGCTTCGATCGAAGTAAAGAACTCTCTCCGAATACCATTTCATCCTTGATATCTAATATAATTTTCTAACGTTGTTATTGAATTTTTAATGAACAGTGATATTTTATTTGTCATAAAAATGTTTTCAATTGCTTGTGTAACCCTAATTTGAACCTTTTAGCGATCGTTTGAAATTCTGATTCATACGTATATGTTCGTTGACTCAATCATCGTAAAATATTTTCAATTCTATTTATTACTTCTCAATGTTGACATGAGTTAGTAATCTGGGAGTTATAAGGATGGTCTGTACTGCTGGAGTTATAAGGATGATCTGTTGGTTGGATTAAAATAGTACCTAAATGGACTAGTCAGTGTACATATGCATATGTAAAGCGAATCGAGCACTGCCGGGATGGCTTTGTTACAGTATGCTACTCATGTTCAACGTTTTCTATTCCTGTTTTATTTTACATAAAGTGTTTTAAATAACTATTAATTGAGAGATTAAGTTGATACTCATCTCTGTGTTTATATCGAAATAATTGAGATTTCATTTAAAAGTGTTTCAAAAAGATATTGTTTGACTTGAATGTAAAAATCGTTTGAATCGTTCATCAATATTAAAATATTGTGTTTTATAGAAAATACTCTTAAAAAGTTTCCTTTGACTCTATATGAAAAAAAAACTCGTTTGAATCATTTTTATTGTATAAATCTTTGATCAACCTTATCGGGCTCTCGAAAGTTCACTCTCATTTGACTTCCTTTCTGCAGGTGATAACCAGCATTAGGTTGAGGTTGCCAGCACGAATTAGAGTCGAGCGAGAGAAATTAAATTAAGTTAGTGTTGATCATTAGAAACCCTGCATGGGTGAATAGTATTATTTAAATTTTTTTAGATTTAGATTTGGTATTTCAATTATGACAGTAGATTGAGAGTATGGTTTGATTGACGGTTAGTTGCTCTGACATGTTGTGGCATTATTGTGATCGATTGATTGTCTAACGTTCCTGAAAATTCTGGGATATTACAGTTGGTATCAAAGGTTAGGTATATGGTTCTGTAGACTTTACAAGCAAGTGAGAGAAAGCCTAAGTTTGAACAAGAGAGTTAGGGAAAAACTTTAGTGACTTAGTTAAACCTCAGTAGCGACTAGGTATCAGAGTGCGCAGTGAAAGCATAGTGGTTACATCGTTTCATTTGAGGCATTGATGTGTAAGTACCTATAAGAATCGGCTAAATATTCAAGGTACGACTTATCAGTGGGTTAAAGTGTTAAATGTGTCTCACACTATTTGATGCTTTAAGTCTTTAGTGCATGTACCTGTAAAATTGTTTGAGATTATATCCGGGTTTTGTTATCAACCATTTACATGGATTTAGTTGAGGGGTACACTTGATGTGTTATGTTGGTAGTTATTTGAGGTCAAACATGATTAAGATCTTTCAAGGATGAAATTTTTATAAGTGGGAGAGAATGTAACACCTTCGAACCTAAGGCTAATTTTATGATAGAAATCCTAGCTAATTACTTATTGGACCTTTTAGCGACAAATTAGAGAGCATTAATTTTGTGATCTTTAGCGATAATGTTTTGGAATTATAATTAAGTTGTAACTTAACGATAGTAGTTATAAGAGATACTGATTTAGGTCTTTAGTGACAATTAGTGTGACCAAATTTTATTATTAACTTTTAGCGACAATTATGAAGCGGGTTGGAAAATAAATAAAACATAAAATAAATAAAAATCTGATTTATTTGAATAGAATAAGTTACCTCTTTAAATTAGGAAAGCGAGGAAACACGGGAGGATAATTAAAGAGAAAGTTTAAGCCAACTCTTTTATATATAATAATAAATTTAAAAGTGTATAAGGAGAGGAATTTGGAAGAAATGGGTGCAAATGAGATTTATATCCCATAAATATCGTTAACAATTACAAGCCCGAAAAAGAGAAAGGAAGAAAGAAAGACAAAAATAGAGAAAAAGAGGAGGGAAAAAGAGGGGACACAAGGAAGAGAGATTTCGGTTACAAAGTCAGAGAAGGAGTGAAACAGACAGAGGCACACAGAGAGAGTGAAACAGAATTGCAGAGAGAGCTTGAAGAAGGGTTTTCAGGCGAGTTTTTGGGTGAGTTCTAGCATTTTTTTTCTCTTGTTTTATTTAATTGATTACTGGAGTAAGGGGACGGGGGGGATGCAGCAGTGAGAAGAAGGGGTTAATCTGTAGAGTGTTTTTGTGGGTTAATAGGCATGAATAAGTGAAGTAGTGCAATTTTGTGGGCATGGGAATATGGTGGTTACATTGGGAAGGGAAACCCAGATTTGCCGTGGGTGTCGTGGGCAATGGCAAGCCATGGCTGCCGTTGAAGAGCTACCGTGAAGCTTGTGAGCGATGGCTATGGTTGTCGCAAGGACAGCCGTGGGTTAATGTCAGTTGATTGTGTGAGTTCATCTATTGAAAAAGCTATCGAGGGAGAGAGTGCACTAAAGTGGGCTGTTGTGCGTGCGGCCGTGGATTGTTATGTGTGAAGTGGGTGTATGTAATGATGAGGGAGGAGAAGATGGAAGAGTGTGTGCTTGTGTGGGTTTGTATGTGTGTGTGTGTGTGTGTTCGTGTTTGAGTGTGTAGTAAAAATTAACATCAATTGAAAATCAATTGCAAATGCAGACTCGACTTGACTCGACCGACATACTTTAGCGCCCTTCATACCTTTTGTCAGTTACTTACTTTTTCACTGACTACCAATTACTTTACTTTCACTAGTCACCAGTTACTCCACTTTCTCTGGTATTCAACTTATTGATGCCTCATTGTATGGGCTGTTCATCTCAGTCTCAAGTAATTTAAGAGAGACACTGTCAACCAGAGGGGACTCACCATGAGTGTTTGTCCCTAACTACGTTACAACTAAACAATAGAGCTTCATCAATGGGCAGACTAAGGGAAAATTATTACACCTTATGTCCTCAACAACACAACTCAACAAGGAATACCAGATTAAAAGATTAACCGGTGTTCAACCTAACAACAAGAGTTCAACGTATCATCATCAACAGGGCAAACTCGGGAAGTTTTCCACAAGCCCTCAACAACGTTCTTACATAAGATAAATGTCGATTACCAATAAGTGCCCACATTTCACAACAACAACGCAACAATCTCTACAACATCATCATCAATGATAGGACGGACTTTAAAGACGTTTTCCACAAGTCTTCAATGGTGTTTTTAAAGAGGAGAGATACCGGCTATCAATAATTGCCGATAGCTCATAACAACCGTACAAAAACTCCTATGCAATATCACCCCCAACATCAGATATGCTAATCCAATCGAATCATAGCATACTAGGACACACATCATCCTCATTAATTTCCATCAACGGGATGGACTAAAGAAATTTATTCTACCTTAAAACCTCAACGTCATAATTTAAAAAATGAATATCAGTACCAATGACTATCGGTGTTCAATCATAAAAACAAGACTTTAACATAAACGTCATCGACATGCCATGCTAATCAAAACAATTAATTAGCATATCATATGTCTTGCCCCCAAAAATGAGAGGCCGCGACTAACATCAAACTTCACTATATATCATTACAGTTGAATGATAACGGTATAGATAGAGCAACTAAATCCTTTAAGATTAAACATCTCCTCAGACAAAAGTCTATGACAATTCGTTCTCCAAAATAATTTTATTACAAAATGATTACTAAACGCAACAGTGAAAGAATATACACAAAAATAATTCTATCAAATTACCCGTATCGGGGTAAAGCTCTCAAAATAAAATCCATTAAAAAATTTCACACATAAGATCAATACTCTAATTTCAGGGTCCATATACGACCTTAAACCAAGACCCAAACACGTCGATGACATAACCATTAAGAAGGTATAGCAGAGCATCTACGATATCATAAACACAATTATCTAAATCTCAATCTTATTTATCTCAAAATGGTACAAGAGTTAAATACAATCCTTTCAAAAACTTAACTAAAATCTTTTTCATCAAAATCCACCAAAACCAAATAATATTACCAAGACTCTACTATTCAATACAATTTTCAAGTCACAAATCCAACTAACCCACTTCCGGGTTGCTCAAAGATACTAACAAAACTAAATGCTCTAGTTTCCCCCAAACATGTCACGCCCAAAATCACGTCCGATACCTGTGGTAAAGGACAAAACAAACGAGTAGGGGTTGAGCTCGAATAGCCCAGTAAGTGGAAAACAAATGGGAAGCAAATAAGATGATTCGTAATCCAAAACAAAACCAAATATTTGACGAACAAATGATAGCAATTGACCAGGATGCAAATATGGCGAATCAAATATGCGAAATGATTTTAAGGTGGTCCAAAGAACCCAAATCAAATTCAAGCCGGAAGGTGCAAAAATGAGCAATCATATCTTATTGTCAAATACCAGAGCAAACATCATTAAACGTTTAACCCAAAACACATTTCAATTATAATGTCGGGTACGCTACAAACATACGATGACTATGGTGGTCATAAGACCTAAATGTCGAACCAAACATCAAACGTGTGCTTCGGAGCGTACTAGGAGTCTTTGGCTCTCTAGCATAACAAACATGTGTCCATAGGATCCTCTCTATTTTCGAGAGTTGTTCAACATAGTTAGTGTCAATCTTAAATTGACGGATACAGATGTATAGATTCAAAGATGTGCATCATCAGGCAAAATGAAAAGGGGTAAACAATGTTCTCAAAATAGGGCAAAAGTGGGACAAATCAAATGCAAACAAATATAGATGAATCAAAATTGACAAAGCAAAAACCTTCAGATTCGAAAGATATCTTTCCCATAACAAAAATGACGATAGAATCCCTTTCACAACAAGCTTGATCAAAATTCAATAATTTTTTAGATTTAAAGAGGGAAACCCAAGCCACAACAAAAGATAGAACTCCTTACAGAACAAGATTAATCAACTCCAACAACTCTTTTTCAGATTTAAAGAAGCAACCCATACCACAGCAAGAATGTTCAAACCCTTACCTCAAACAAGCTTTCGAACAAAAGAAAACCTCAAAGCACCACTCTAGTGCCAAAAGAGCTTTCCAAGCCTTATATTCTCTCTATCTCCTCTGCGAAGGAACAAGGAACCAAGAACAAAAGGACCAAAAGAAAACAAATAGGCTATTTATATGAAGGTGAAAAATTACACTATTCATTCAAAGCAATACAAGTCTAATTTGACTCAATCCTTCAACCGTTTCTTCTCTTGATTAAAACACTTTTTATTTGACCGAAACACCTTTTAAGTCAACCGAAAACAATTTTAATTAGACCGAAAACACTTTTAAGTCAACTGAAAACACTTTTAATGAAAATACTTTTAATTCGACCGAAAACAATTTTGAGTCGACTGAAAGTACTTCATTCAACTAAAAGTTACTGTTCATCGACTAAAAACTTCAGAAACTTCTTTTTTTTTTACACAAGAAAGAAGATTTTGGGGTATTACATCAGAACTGCATTGCCTTGACCTCATTGGCTTATAGCTGAAGCAACTTGAAACCTCTAATCGCAAGTGTGGAATCACCTAGTCAAATATTACTCTAATCATCAGACATCATTCAACATATACGCAATTTTTATTTTACCCCTCCCCATTAAACTGTCGTAGCATCTTACAACAGCTACCTAATCCGATCCGATAACCGGATCCTTAATCTAGCCTTATCGATAAAAGCACTCTCATTTTGACGTATTAACACCATTCCTCACTTCTCGCCACTCCACACGCTTAATAACACGCATGGCCAAAATTTACAGTCAACATAACAAAATTACCAAAATAACCCTGATGGCTACTACACCACAAACACCCCAAAATCGCTTTAAAACTACTTTTTAGATGTAGTACATCATTTATAGACCAAATAGTCCCTCAAAAAATGTTAAAGGAAAAAATTACCAAAACACCCATCGACTTATTTAAAATTACCAAAAAAAACCCTGCGGCCATCACCCTAACCAATATCTCAAAACTACTTCAAAACCACCTTTTAGATGTCTTACACCCCTTTCTAGACCAAAAAGTTCTTTGAAAAATTTTATAGGAAAAATTATCAAAATACCCCTTCTAGGAGACAAATTACCAAAATGCCCCCTGATGGTTCACTATCCCCCCCCCCACACACACACCTCAAATATGCATCAAAACAATCTTTCAAGTGTTTTACAACCCTTTCTGGACTAACAAGTCCTTCAAAAAAAATTTTAGGGAAAGTTACCAAAATACCCCCTCAAAGTGGCAAATTACCAAAATACCCCTGGGGTTTCCGGTACCAGAAAAATTTCAAAACATCTTTAAATACTATTTTAAGCATTGTGAAGTCATTTTTGAGCAAAATGTATTTTAAAAGAAATTATCCAAAAATTCCGGACCGGTATCCTCACCCAGCGCTTATTTATTTTGTATTCTTGGTGGTCTCTAGAGACCAAGGTATATTACTGCCCGAGCAGATTAGGATTAAACATATTGTGCTTGGACAAAACACAACCCGAGTAGATAGCCTGAGGAGATTATTCAATTTGTATCCTTGGTGATATCTAGAGACCAAGGCTTAATGTCTAAAAAATGGCAGTCGCTTAATGTCTAAAAAATTATGGCTTTTAGCAACGAAATCTTTTGTCGCTAAAAGTCCTGTCTTAAAGCCCCCTTCCCCCTTCTCTCTACAACCACAGACGAAGTCCATCGCCCTCCACTCCTATTCTCTTAGGTCCATAGCCCACCGCCTCCATCGCCTCCACCGACCACCGACCACCGCCTCCATCTCCTTTCTTCTTTCTCCAGCTACAATTTCTTTTTATCTTTTTAATCGAATATTAATCAGTTGGAACAGATGGCAAGGCATCTGTTAATGTGCATATAACCCACCTCTATCTCGCAACGCCGCCGTTGACTCCATCGTCTTTCTTTGGCAGATCTACCACTATGCTGCGTATGTCATCTACCACTATCTCCATCTCTCAAATCTACCATAATTTGGTTGGTCTTGAAGTGTCAGATACCACACTGTTTGATGCAAAATTATGTTAGATGCCTTCAAGTTTTGTTAATGAGAAAATTCAGCCTTTAAGTGTTAAATGCTTGAATCTCTATGATAGTCTGCAATTTGAGATTGTCATTAGGTTACCCAACAGATAAATTCAATTTTGCCCCTGTAAAAGCTCGTTGAGATTGTCATCTATTGTCTTATTGATTTCACTGATGCTATTAGCAATTTCACGTTGTCATAAGTTTATCCTCTTATTGATCCCACTGAGTGATACAATATAAGTTCTGGCTTTTTTTGAGTTTCTTCTCAATTTTTTTCTGCTTTAAATTGAATAGTCATATCTTTAATTAGATCAGGGACTTCTGGCTTGTTTCCTCATTCATCAATCTGCTTAGGCTTCTGATGAAAGAGGCTATAGCCATTTTTTCTTTTCTAGTATAGCAAATTGATGAATGAGGCTAGTTTAGTGTAAATTTAAATCAGGATCAAACTAGTAACAAATTGATGAATGAGACTTTGCACTTCTATATGTGTACTTTTTCCTTGTGATTCATGTATGTTAAACTCGAAGTATAAGTGTTTGAGCTAGGTGTGTTGGAGTTTTAGGGTTTGTTACTGATTGGGGCTATGTTTGATATCTTGAGTCAATTTGGTATTTTTGTTTCATTTTGATCAAACTATGAGCTAATGGAAGCTAATGTCACCCTAGGGGTCATAGTCCCAAGGGGTGCCGATGTAAGCCCTCAGTGCCAGAGCACGTAGGCCAGTCACGAAGACACCCTAACGGAGATAGTGTCCGGAGGAGTCGCCTATCCTGTAGGTGAGTCCTTATGCCAAAGCACTTGGAGCGCGTCAAGGTAGAATCCCGGAAGAGCCTTCTACCCGACGAGATGAGGGAACATCCCAGAGGGACCGTCTACTCAATGGAAGGGGTGTTGAAAAGCTCCCTGGCAAAAATAGTCTCTTAGAGAGTGAGCTATCTCTGGGGCCAGAGCACTTAGAGTGCATTGAGGTAGCATCTCAAAGGAGCCATCTACCTAACGGGCCGAGGTAGCATCCCAGAGGATCCATCTACCAGATGGAAAGGGAGTTGAAAAGCTCCCTAACAGAGATAGTGTCCCGGAAGAGTCGCCTATCCCCGTTGCTGAGTCCTTGTGTAGGAGCACTCGGAGCGTGTCAAGGTAGCATCCTGGAAAAGCCATCTACTCGAGATGCCGAGGTAGTATCCCAGAGGAGTCGTCTACCTGTCAGAATATGAGTCTTCATGTCAGAGCACTAAAAGCTCATCGGTAGAGATAGTGTCCTGGAGGAGTCGCCTATCCCCGCGGGATGCTGCACACTCCGGAGAGTGGGTCAAAGTATGTTCCATGACCATCTTATGCATGGTGTGGTGAAGGGATGGACCAATGCAAGGAGCGTGGTAATGTGACAGAGAGCCAAGGGTCACGACTGTATCAGCTATGCAACTCATGGGCGTAGCAGAGTGTGTGAGGTGTCGGGGGCACTGTAGTGTGATAAGGAGCCAGAGGGTGCGACTGTATTAGTGGTGCGGAGCATGGGCGCGACGGAGTGTGTGAGGTGTCGGGGCACTTTAGTGTGACAGGCAACCAGGGGGCATGACTGTATTAATGGTGCAGCGCATGGGTGCGATGGAATGTGTGAGGTGCCAGGGCACTATAGTGTGACAAGGAGCCAGGGGCATTACAGTATCAGGGGCGTGATGCATGGGAGCGACGGAGTATTAGAAATAGTGTGCCGGCGTGGGTGACGAGGGTCGCGGAGACGGCACGTTGTCAACAAGGGTAGATGAGACGGTGCACAGGCATGGGCAACAAGTGTCACAGAGACGGCTAACGAGTGGTGGGTGACAGGGGTCGTGAAGACTGCACTGGGGCAACAGGGGAAGGGGGTCGCGAAGATGGCACGCGGGCACCCTTGACGGGTGTCACAGAGACTGTGCCTGGGCGATGGCTAAAGCACATCGTAGAGACATTACTCGGGCAATGGGCAACCAGTGTATCGGAGTTTGACACAGATGCTGGCCACGGGTGTAGCGGATGATGCATGGTCCTTTGAAGAGTAGTGAAGGTGCTAAGGGGGGAGGCCAAAGTCCACCTTTGGGGGAAGCCCAAGGCCAACCCTTAGGATAAGGCTAGGGCCAACACCAAGTGAAGGTCAAGGCCGACTCTCAAGGGGAGGCTGAGGTCGAGGCCGTCCCCTAGGGGAAGGCCAAGGCCGAGGCCGACCCCAAGGGGAAGGCCAAGGCCAACCTCATTGGGAAAGTGCCAAGGCCCACCGACGGACGACGTGCGACATGCAACAGTTGAGACGCGATGAGGCGTCACGTAAAAATGAATTTCTTAGTGACGAAGTAACGTAGAAAAAGTGAAAAGTGAACGTGACTTGAGCACGCTTGTTTTGACCGGTTGGAAGCATTGAATATTGACTGTTGTCTGTGCCGACATGTCGCGCAAAATAGGACCTCCAATGGACCCTTAGGTGCAACCAAGATAGGTTGGGAACATAAGCCCCCCGCGTGTGGTGTGCACGGAGGGGCGACCCGAGCGGGCACTGCACTCATATTTGTAAGTTCATACTGAGAAGAATCTTCGATATTTGTTGGCCAGAAATTCACTGGCATAGTCTTTGGACGATGTAGGTGAAGGGTAGGTGGCTCAAGCCACCTCGTGCACCACTTACTGAAACCTTAGAACGCTTGGGCATTGGCATGGGAGCACGACGATGGGGCATAGAGGCATGCTGACGGGTTGGGGGTGTGGGGGGCAGTCATCACTGAATGACGAGGTGAAGAGTAGGTGGTTTGAGCCACCTCGTGCACCACTTACTAAAGCCTGGGTATATTGGTATGACGACAGTTACAGGGGAGTGGGCATTGCGATGTGGTTAAAGTTGCAAAAAATATTTTAAGTGTTGAAGAATGACGAAATGTGTAAGGGAGTGAAGAAGTGCTATTCTAAAGCACATGAAAATTTTTAGTTGTAGTAAAATTAGTTTGTTGATTTTTGGTTTCGGTTGGATAGAAAAAAAAAATGTTAAGTGTTATGGAGTGAAAGAGAGGAGGTGAGAGTGTGGGGGTGTGCTATTTATGAAGTAAGAAGAATAGGTAGTGATGGGAGAAGAAGGAGAAAAAAAATAAAGCCAATTGTGAATTTTGGGTTGTGGTGAGGGGAATTAATGGGGTGTGCCAAGGGGTGTATGAGGGGGAGAGTGATGTAAGGAAGAGATAATGGTGGGTTGACTTGGGAAGTTAGGAAAGATAGGAAAAAAAAGCTATAGTGTTGATTTGGTGAGTAAAGGAAGAAAGTGAGAGGAGGAAGGGAATTAATGGGGAAGGGATAAGAGAGAGAGGGACAGTGGTTGGCCTAGGGGAAGCGACATGGAGGCTGAGGTTGAGGGTGTGGGAAAAAGGGGGAGGGGGGAATGTAATATGTGAGAGGGGAGAATTAATGTGAGATTGAGACTGAGAGTGGGAGTGAGGGTGTAATGATGAGTGGAAAGGAAGGAAAAAAGAGGGTGAGGAGAGTGGGAGAAAAACCCATGTGTGGGGAGGTGAGAGGGAAATAGTTAGTGGGGTGGGTTTAATGAGAAAGAGTGACTATGTAAGAGAGAAAGAGGAATGAATAATGGGAGAGTGTGAGATGGGTGAGTGATGGAGATAGGTGAGAGAAAAGGTCATTAGTGGTGAGAAGAATTAAAGAGAGACATAGAGAGTGATGTGTGAGAGTGAAGAAGTGAGAGAGAGAAGGTTGTAGGTGGAGGGAAGTTAATGTGAGTAATGGGTGAGGAACAAGGAAGAGAGAGAAGGGAAGAGGGGGAGACCCACGTGAGAGTGAGAGAGAGGAGTGTGTTGGATGATGTGAGGGAGAACAGTGAATGAAGAAAGAGAAAATGTAAAAGTTAGAAGTGATTGGAAAGAGAGAAAGGGAGAAGGAATGAAAAAAATAAAAGAAGAGAGTGGGGGAAAACCCACAGGAAGGGGGGAGGGGGATGCCTAAACTTAGGGGTAGCCCAAGCGTCGAAGGGGGCTGGGTGGGTAGAGGGGCACCCAATTTTTTTTGGACTTCCGAGGAAGAAGGGGGGAGACGAAAAATTTTTGTTGAAAATTTTTCTAAGTGATGGAAAGAGAATGCGAAGTGTAGTGGGGGGTAAAAGATTTTGTTAAAATTTTTTCTAAGTGCCATGGGATGGGCTGGGATGGAAAAATTTTGAAAATTTTTCTAAGCGTTAAGAATTTTTCTAAGCATTGGAAAGAGGATGAGAGGGGTGAGGGGCTACAAGGAAGAAAAATTTTGATAATTTTTTCTAAGTCCCAGAAAAGGGAGAGTGGAGTTTGGGCAAGGGTGACGAGGGAGACCGTTGAGGGTGGTGACCCGGCTGCGAAAAATGAAGAATTTTTTTAAGTGTAAAAAAAATGCATAAGGGGTGATGACATAACAGCGAGCATGAGAGGTTGAGATGAGAGGGAGGGGGAACTTTGGGTGGTGGGCTGGGATCGATGACCGGCTGAGTCACAGAGGTAGGGGAAGGTCGGCGAGACATGTTGCATGCATACCTACAAGGGCGGTCGGGAGGCCTGGGGGATGTCAACTGACGGAGTCGAGACTTAGATAACATGGCTCGAGCCACCCCGCGCACCAACTACTAAGTCGCTACATCATGTTGAGGCAGAGGGTGAGGGAACCTGGCATGCTTGAGAAAGGGAAAAGGTGAAGCCCCTGAGGGAGTGGGTGATTAGATCAAGGGTGGTGTCAGTAGACTTGTGCAAGAACAATGTAGCTTAAAAATTTTCTAAGTTTGAAAAATATTATTTCATTGATAACAAAATTAGGCGACAAGCCTTGGTACGTGGGAGTTGAGCACATTGAAATTTGCAAAATGAAGAAAAAAATTACAAGTGTGGAAAATGCACTAGGCAGGCTAGGGCTTGGGCGGGTGGGTCACATGTCTCACACTTAGAGTTTGAGCTCGCCAAATACAATCTTGTGAGCGAAGGCGAACTTAAGGCCCCTACACCACTTGAGGTCGTAACCAACTTTTTGATGATAGGGGCAGTAGTTAGGATGGGCTAGGTCTTCCGAGGTGGGTTTAGATTTGGCATATGGAAGGGTTATGGTATTGTCATTGATCTAGGTCTCGAGCGTCGACTGCCCTCTCTTGTCAGGACGCCCATCCTTTCCTTGAGATTGGCATTTGCGGTTGTTATCGCGTTACTGGCTACTTCCACCGTCGCAGCCATGGCAAGTTGAGTTTGGGGCTTCGGGGATCTTTGACGGACTGACTGAGTCATAGGTGTACTGTGCAGCTTCCTTAAGATGTCCCCAAGACTGAAGCTGGAGATTTTCAAGGTAGACCCTATAGGTGTCTTTCATGTTCTTGATGCAAATGGGTATAAGAGTCTCATCTTTTGCTGAAGTCAGTGCACTCCAAGCACTTATGATGAAATCGCGTAACATAGGCGTTGAGGTATTTCTCGGGGTTCTGGCAAATTCCAATAATGTTAACGATGGTCACACGTTCTATTTCATAGTGGAACTTGTCAAGGAAGAGCTGAACCATGTCAGGCCAGAATGGATAGTACCGTCAGGGATCTCGTGGTACCAAGAATAGGTAAGGCCAGTTAGGGACTTGTGAAATTCTCAAAGCTTCAAAGTGTAGTCCTCCCCATAGTGCTTCAGGGAGCCAGCAAAATGGGTGAGGTGCTCGCGGGCGTTTCCCTCTTTACCATTGAATAGGGTGAAGGCTGGTTGCTTGTACTTAATAGGGTAGGGCTTGGTAGCGAGGCTGCCAGAGTAGGGAGAATGGCATGACAGCTTAGAGGGGGAGTGTGGTAAGGATGATTGCTTGAGACGGTGGAGGAGGGCATCAAGGTCATGCTTGGTGACATATGAAGCATGCGAGGGTTTCTGCCCTATCGAGATGATCCTGGCACCAGAGCCCCCAGACGATACAACCTGAGGCATTAAGGGGATGACAATGGTAGAGAGTGGTTGGTGGTGGGGAGCAACTTCTTGGGGTATGGTTTGCATGAGGTCAGTGCCAACGGCAGGAGGTTGACTATCAGGAAGGGTCGACTGAAGCAAGCCTGGGGAATGGCTTATGCTTAGGTTTCAGTTGGTTATGTTAGGGTTAGGCTCCATCTCAATTGAGTCGTGAGTCTCTGAGGTACTTCAAGCAAAGGTAAAGAGTGGCGTCGCGGGCTGAGGTGCTGCGAGTCCTACTGTCGAGGGCCCGAAGGACCAGGCAGCAATGCTCGTGATACTGGGACATGGGCAGTGTCCAGAACTAACCCAGGCCTAAAGACTGGATCTAAGCAGAAGGGTCCAATCTTAGAGCTTGGGATAACATGGGGTGAGTAGCGAGCACAGGGTAGGGAGCTCTGAGGCCTTGAGAAGTTGACAATTGTGAAGTCAAGACTTGGATTGATTTTTGCATTTCTAAGATGACAAACATGAGAAAAGATTGAGAGTCTTGGAGTTTAGTGATGGAAGGAGTACGGTGTTTAATTGTGGCATTGACGAATTCGGCTACATTGTGTGCATCCATCCTGGGGGCAGCCTAGAATTAGTTATGCTTGGTCTCCTCTTGGTCCTCAAGGTGATGCTCATCTTGGATGGCTGGGTTGAGGCTTTGGCTAGTAGTCCTGGTAGTCCTGCATTATTGAGGCATGGTTGCTTGGGTGTGTCAGGCAAGGAACGAATTGCACTGTGATGCATACCTCCCTAGTGGAGCAGCCAAAATGATGCAAGGAAAGTGTGTTTGCAATCGACGTGGAGGGGCCACAAGGAATGCAGTCCTAGTCAGATGCCAAGTGTGCTGATGTAGGACACAACAGGGATGGAGCAAGAGCAGAGATCAAGGGCTTCACAGACAGAGCCTAAGGGTGGCAGTGCTGCAAGGGCAATGGCGCGATGCGAATATACGACGACAGTCACAATCTGATGCTTAGGTCCAGAGTCAAGCTCCTGTATATTTCTCTCTAGAATTCTAGAGTGAGAAGGTGAAAAATTTAAAAAGTACCCAAATGAATTTTCAAGACCTCTATTTATAGAGGTTGAGATAATGATGTCATCACGCGACACATGTCGCGCCCTGAGAGTGACACATCACCGAAGAGGTCCATAGCTATTGGTAATCCACAGATTGTCGAATCGCATATTTACCCGACCTATCCCGCACAGTGTCCCTCTGTCTGTCTGGAAAGACTGGCTCTCACAACGTCGGTGTGGCGAGAGAACCCCCTTGATCTAACCACCAGTCTAAGTCCATTTAAGAGTCCCACAGGCTTGGCAACAGTGGGGAAGACCCGACGCCCAACTGCCAGGCAGACTATGCACGATGCCCTCTAAAGACCTGCTCCCATCTTTGAGTGATCTAGGGTTATAATCCCTAGGGGTGTCGACGCAAGCCCCTAGTGCTGGAGCACGTAGGCTAGTCACAAAGACACCTTGACATAGATAATGGCCCGGAGGAGTCGCTTATCTCGCGGGTGAGTCCTTGTGCCGGAGCACTCAGAGCCCATCAAGGTAGCATCCCAGAGGAGCCGTCTCCCCAACAGGCCGAGGTAGCATCCCAAATGAGCCGTCTACCTGGCAGAAGGGGAGTTGAAAAGCTCTTTGAAGGAGATAATGTCTCAAAGAGCAAGTATATCCCACGGGTGAGTCCTTATGCAGGAGCATTCAGAACGCGTTGAGGTAGCATCTCGGAGGAGCCGTCTACTTAACGGGTTGAGAGCATCCCAGATGAGCCGTCTACTTGACGGAAAGGGAGTTGAAAAGCTCCCTGGTAGAGATAGTGTCCTGAAGGAGTCGCCTATCCCCGTGGTTGAGTCCTTGTGTCGAAGCACTCAGAACGTGTCAAGGTAACATCCTGGAGGAGCAGTCTACCCGACGGGCCGAGGTAGCATCCAAGAAGAGCCATCTACCTACGCGGAAGGGGACTTGAAAAGTTCCCTGGCAGAGATAGTGTCTTAGAGAGCAAGCCTAACCCACGGGTGAGTCCTTGTGTCGGAGTACTCGAAGCGCATCGAGGTAACATCCCAGAGGAGCCGTCTACCTGGTGAAAGGGGAGTTAAAAAGCTCCCTGGTGGAGATAGTGTCCCGGAGGAGTCGCCTATCCCACGGCTGAGTCCTTGTGCTAGAGCACTCGGAGCGTGTCAAGGTAGCATCCCAGAGGAACTGTCTACTCGACGGGCTGAGGTAGCACCCCAAAAGAGCCGTCAACCTGGCAAAATGGGAGTCTTCATGCTTGAGCATTTATAGCTCCCTAGCAGAGATAGTGTCCTGGAAGAATCGCCTATCCCCGTGGTATGCTGCACACTCCAAAGAGTGGGTCGAAGCATGTTCCATGACCAAGGTAAGGTGCCGACGGTGTATTAAAAGGATGGACCAAAAGCAAGGAGTGTGGTAGTGTAAGAGAGAGCCAAGGAGCGCAATTGTACCAGCAACACGACGGATGGGCGCGGCAGAGTGTGTGAGGTGCCGGGGGCACTGTACTGTGATAGAATTAGTGGCGCGACACATGGGCGTAGTGGAGTGTGTGAGGTGCCGAGGGCACTCTAGTGTGATAAGGAGCCGGGGGCGCCACTGTATCTATAACGCCCCGATTTTTTTTGAAGTATTAATTTCAAATAAACAAAGGCAGAAAACCTCAAATATCCAAAAGTCTCCCAATTGGGTATTCAGAACATCTAAGAATAAGCCTCCAAGAAATATCAATAAATTATTACATTGACCTCAATTACTTCTACACGGGGCTCCAAAATAAAATCTAAAGCAAAATCTAATCGTACAATAAATATAAAAGTAAAATCCTTCCCTAAAAAGCTTCTTACTTAGCCATGCCTTATAATCCTTTGTACAGCTCCAAACACTGCCCGATAACCTGAAAGTAAGGGTGAGCACAAAGCCCAGTAAAGATAATCGCACACACCCACCCACAGAGTACAAAGCACACTATATCGATAATAGTACTTGGAGGTGATAAAGTACGATACCAAGGTGCATGGCGAATACCAAAACCAATCCACTAACTTTCAATTCAAAAATCAGATTAACAACAAGGCCAACTAGCTCATATCAGCAGACAATTCAACTTCAAAGTAAGGAATTACTATATATAACTAAATTTACAGCGGGTCAAAAGGTTTCGATGTGTTTAGAACAATATAAATTTAAGTTCGAAACATTTTCATAAGTTCTGATAACGATATCTTATATTTCAAAAAGACTCTAGTGAATTCAATACTACTTCAGATATGTTCAAAAACTTCTTCAAATAGATCAGATATCAAAATTCAAATGTTCAATGAGTCCAAAGATGAAGACCACGGGAACCATTCAGAAATGTGTCACGTGTGCCATCACTGACACGTGAGACAAGGTTCAGAAACTAAGATCGCGATCTCTAGCTCATCCCGCTGAGCTAGCCCACGTTCCAATTCACGTGGGTGAGTCATAAATAGATAAATCACATACACTGTGACATGGCTCGCCAGATTATAAAAACATATACCAAATCAGCTTAATAAATACCAGGAGTTTGAAGCCGACAAAGTCATTCTCGTTCACACGATTCTACGCAGAATAGTTTTATTCAAGGGCTAACTTCAACAATAAAATCGACAGATTTTAATAAAACTCAAAGGAAGAGGACTCGTTACTATTTTTGTAACGTCTAAGATCATAAAAAATGGATGAGAAACGAATAAGATGGGAGTAAGTCAAAGTAAGCTGATTTGCAGTGTCAAACAGCAATTTTTGCACCGACGAATAACTTTCAAACTGAATTTCAATCAGAAAATAGATTGATTCTGATAAAAGACAAAACTATGATGTTTAATAGTACTCTTGAAGGTTTTCAGATTTTCTAGAATCATCAAAAACTAATGAGAAATAAAGGAGATAGAGAAAATCGAAGTAGGCTGATTTACATTGTCAAAAATAGAAAGGTCTGCACTAACAAATAACATTCAAACTCAATTTTGATCACGAACCAAATGGATTATGATAAAAACTTAAACTACAAAGTTGAAGAAGACTCTTCGAGGATTTCAGAATGTCTCAGAACATCAAAAACCAATGCGAAAAAAATAAGATACAATAAATCAAAATTGGTTTACCTGAATTGGTAGAAATATAAGCATAACAAAGTTTAGGTCTATTTTTGAATATCAATCACTTCGAATTTCGGAAAACTAAAAAATTGTAGTAGACTATTTTAGGTTTCAAAAAAGTGTAAGAACACTGTAATTGGACGAGGAACGAAAAAGTTACGGAATCTTAAAATTGCTATAAAGATTTACAACAAAAAGATTACGAATCAAAGTCAATAATCAAAAGGACAAAGTACTGTTTAGTGTAACAATCAAGAATGTAATTAGCGTTCTAAAAACTCAATAGATCTCTTTAATAAACAAATTGATTAACAAACGGATCAATAATCAGAAATTAGATGGGGTAAATGCGTGTTACCTCAATTGCATAAATCCACTCCAAGTCTTGATTTCTTCAAACCAATTATATCAAAAATCCGAATATAATAATACCCAAAATTTCTATTAGACTCTGTCAATCACATTAGCTTATGTAGGTTTTTACCACAAACCTCAATCTCAAATCAAAATAAGATCTTACCACAATGTAACGACCAAAATCTAAAGACTATTCTTCCTAGAGATTCTTTGGAGGCTTTTTTGAAGTTTGTGTGCTCCTAAGAATTATATGTACATAAGTCATTAGCCTAAAAGGAATGTAATTATATTCTTAACACAATAAGAATTGCAAAATGCCCATTATGTCCCAAAATTCTCTAACTGGGTCAAACTAAAGCGCAAATTTAAACTGGGTCATCTAATCTCGATAGTATAACTCACTTTCTGGCAAGAAAATTTTAAATTAATTTTTAGGCACACTATGTAATTCAAACTGACAATACATTCTAATTTGTACTAACACAAATATCCTGATAAAAAAAATCTAGGGTGTTACATTCTCCCTCGCTTAAGATAATTCCATCCTCGGAATTGAGTGTCCCTTAATAATCAAAACTAAATTATTGCTTTCTAACACGAGTTATTACATTCCTCCGCCTTTGAACAAAATTTCAACCTCTAAGTATTTATGTCTTATCTACCATATGAAACGTAGTGAACTAAATTACTCTAAAAGCCGAAGACCACGGGAGCCATTCAAAAAAGTGTCACGCGTGTCATCACTGACACGTGAGACAAGGTTTAAAAATTAAGATCGCGATCTCCAGCTCATCCTACTGAGCTAGTCCACGTTCCAATCCACGTGGCTAAGTCAGAAATAGATAAGTCACATACACTGTGACATGGCTCGCTAGATTATAAAAACATATACCAAATCAACTTAATAAACACCAAGAGTTTGAAACCGACAAAGTCATTCTCGTTCACACGATTCTACGCAGAATAGTTTTAACTTCAACATAAAATCAATGAATTCTAATTAAACTCAAAGGAAGAGGACTCGTTTCTACTTTCGTAACATCTAAGATGTTAAAAAACGGATAAGAAACGAATAAGATGGAGTAAGTCAAAGTAAGCCGATTTGCAGTGTCAAACATCAACTTTTGCACCGACAAATAACTTTCAAACTGAATTTCAATCAGAAACTAGGTGGAATCTGATAAAATACAAAACTATGATGTTTAATAGGACTCTTTAAGGTTTTCATATTTTTTAGAATCATCAAAAAGTAATGAGAAATATAGGAGATAGAGCAAATCGAAGTGGGCTGATTTACAGTGTCAAAAACAGAAAGGTCTGCACTGACAAATAACTTTCAAACTCAATTTTGACCAAGAATCAAATGGATTCTGATAAAACCTTAAACTACAAAGTTGAAGAAGACTCTTCAAATATTTCAAAATGTCTAAGATCATCAAAAACCAATGAGAAAAAATAAGATATAATAAATCGAAATTGGCTGACCTGAATTGGCAAAAATATAAGCATAACAATGTTTAGGTCTATTTTTGAATATCGATCACTTGGAATTTCAGAAAACCCAAAACTAGAAAATTGTAGTACATTATTTCAGGTTTTCAAAAAGTGTAAGAACACTGAAATTGGATGAGGAATAGAAAATTTGCAGACCCTTAAAATTGCTACAAAGATTTACAACAAAAAGATTAAGCGTCAAAGTCAATAATCAAAAGGACAAAGAACTGTTTAGCGTAACAATCAAGAATGTAATTAGGGTTCTAAAGAATTAGTAGATCTCTTTAATCAAAAAATCAATCGATGAATGGATCGATAATCAGAATTTAGATGGGGTAAATGCGTGAGAAAACCCTTACCTCAATTGCGTAAATCCACTCCAAGTCTTGATCTCTTCAAACCAATTATATCAAAAATGCTAATATAATAATACCCAAAATTTCTATTAGACTCTGTCAATCACATTAGCTTATGTAGGTTTTTACCACAAACCTCAATCTCATTATCAAAGTAAGATCTTACCTCAATGTAATGACCAAAATCCAAAGAGTGTTCTTCCTAGAGATTCTTTGGAGGCTCTTCTTAAGTTCGTGTGCTCCTAAGAATTATATTGTATATAAGTCATTAGCCTAAAAGGAATGTAATTATATTCTTAACACAATAAGAATTGCAAAATATCCATTATGTCCCAAAATTCTCTAATAAATGGGTCAAACTAAAGCCCAAATTTAAATTGGGTCATCTAATCCCCAAAGTATAACTCACTTTCTGGCAAGAAAATTTTAAATTTATTTTTAGGCCCACTATTTAATTCAAACTCACAATACATTCTAATTCATACGTACACAAGTATCTTGATTAAAAAAATCTGGGGTGTTACAGTATCAGTGGCACGGTGCATGGACACGGCAAAGTGTGTGAGGTGCCAGGGGCACTGTAGTGTGATAGGGAGCCAGGGGGCACGACTGTATTAGATGCATGACTGTATCAGTGGCACTGTGCATGGGCGCGGCAGAGTGTGTGAGGTTCCAGGGGCACTATAGTGTGACTAGGAGCCAAGGGGCACGACTGTATCAGTGGAGGGGCTCATGGGCGCGGCAGAGTGTTTGAGGTGCCGGGGGCACTGTAGTGTGACAGGGAGCCAGGGGGTGTGACTATATCAGTGGCACAGTGCATGGGCGCGACGGAGTGTTGGGGACAGTGCAGGCGACAGGGATCGCGGAGATGGCGCCTGGGCGTTGGCGACGTGCATCATGGAGACGGCACCCGGGCGACAGGGGTCGCAGAGACGGCGTGCGGGCACAGGAGATGGGAGTCACGTGTCACGTAAACGGTGCCCAGGCAATGGGCGATGAGTGTCAGAGAGTTGGCACACAGACAAGAGCGAGGATGATACATGGTCCCTAGAAGAGTAGTGAAGTTACTAAGGGGGGAGGCCAAAGGCCAACCTTTGGGAGAAGGCCAAGGCCCCCTCTTGGGGGAAGGCCAAGGCCAACCCTTTGGGGGAGGCCAAGGCTAACCCTAATGGAAGGCCGTGGCCGACCCCAAGGGGAAGGCCGTGGCCGACCCCAAGGGGAAGGCCAAGGCCGAGGCTGACCCTAAGGGGAAGGTCAAGGCAACCTACCTGGGCAAATGCCAAGGTGCGCCGACGAGTGATGTGCAACTGTCGAGGCGCGATGAAGCGTAGTGTAAAAATTAATTTCTTAGTGACAAAGTAATGTAGAAAAAGTAAAAAGTGCACGTGCTTGAGCGTGCATGTTTTGACCGGTTGGAAGTATTGAATATTGACTGTTGTCTGTGCCGACGTGTTGCGCAAAATAGGACATCCAGTGGGCCCTTAGGAGCAACCAAGATAGGTTGGGAACATTATTTTGTGAAGTCCATTGACAACAAGTTATAATGACAACGAGTTAGTTAGAACTCGTTGTCAACGAATTTGAAAGTAAATCATTTTGGTTATGGCATGTACTTGCAAATTAACCTAATGATTACATCTTTTTGAAATTTTGATATTTCAGAAAGGTTGTTGAATATTACCAATTTTTAAAAGCATGCATGCATAAAAACCCTTAGTTCCCGTTCAATGGTGTACTCATCACAAATTAATGCTTTGTAATGAGTCTTTGGATGTCCAGTTTGTACAATTTTGAAAAGCTAAGTGTTTATAAAATAGTGTATCGACTCATGTTCTGTGTTCTATGTCGTGGATATTTGGTACACGTTCTCCAGTGTTTCTCTGGGCGCATACAGATTTGGTGTTCTAACATCCATTAAATCTTGCAAGGCAAGATTAGATGAATGTTAGAATAACTAATCGATGTCGTGTTCTTGGAGAAATACGGGGAGGTGCGGCCAAATTTTCTATTGACATAGGACTAAGCATGAGTTGGTAACTCTTTTATAGATATGTGCTTTATAGAATGGGATGGGACCATTGCCTATCAAAGAACAGAGGAGGTATAAATAGACATGTTATCACATGCACGCATTCATTTTCACATCTTCATGTCAGACGATTCAAGTTGGATGATGATGATTTTGAGGATCGTATCGACGAATTTCTCGAGTTTGCTTACATGCATCCTGCATATGTTGACTTTGAGATGATAAGGTGCCCGTGCACTAAATTTGAGTTATTGTGTTAAAGAAGGAGAATGGTGGTAAAATGGCATCTTCTCTGATATGGTTTTATGGGTGGATACACAAGGTGGATGCACATGGGAAAATGACAGTAATGTCATCCAACCCGGCTAATCAAGTTGACGTTAGGGAGGAGGCAAAATATGATTACAGAGATATGATTATGGATGCTGGGCATGCTAATGTTAAATGGGGTGACTACCGCAGTGATGACAGTCCTCAGCAGCCGAACGAGGGGGCTAACCAGTTTTATGATTTGTTAAAAGATGCAGAGGAGCCGTTGTGGGATGGAATCTAGAAACACACACAGCTGTCTACGGTTAGTAGGTTATTACAATTAAAATCAGACCACGGGCTAAGTGACAATGGATTTGATGAGTTTGTTACTTTTATGAAAAAAAAATTATCGGAGAGTGAAAAGTTGCCCCCATCGTACTATGATGCGAAGAAGATGATGAGGAAACATAGATTGAGGTATAAGTGGATAGACACGTGCAATAACGACTGCTTATTTTTCTGGAAAGAGAATAAGGGCTTGACACGGTGTCCAATATGTGATCATTCGAGATAGCCGGACAAAGGGAAGAAGGAAAACATTACATGGAAGGTACTGCGAAATTTTTCCATTACCCCAAGGCTTTAGAGGATGTACTACTCCTCTAATATGGCTAAAACATATGTGGGCTCACTGTGACACTCGTAGAAATGATGCCGATGTGCTGACACACCCAGCTGAAGGAGAGGCGTGGAAGGAGTTTGACCGCAGCCATGCTTTGCTCAAAAAGTTCATAATGTTGGACTTGGTTTGGCAATCTATGGGTTCAACCCTTTCGGGCAGTGTAGGACGCCTTACTCCACATGGCATGTTATTATTGTCCCATACAACCTTCCACCAGACATGTGCAAGAAGAAGTCGTACATCTTTTTGTCATTGCTTATTCCGGGGTCGAAGAGTCCCGGTAAGGACTTAGATGTTTTTAAGGCTGTTGATTGATGAGCTCAAACAGCTATGGGATCATGGAGTCAAAACTTAAGATGCATCCCTCAAACAGAACTGTAGATAAGGGCTGCATTGATGTGGACTATATAAGATTTTTCCCATATTGGGAATGACGTGTGGGTGGAGCACACATGGAAAGTTCGGCCCTGCTTGAATGGGCATGAATCTCGGTCATACGTTAAAGCACGACAAAAAGCCCTCATGGTTCAGATGTTACCAAAAGCTTTTTTCAGCAGACCATCAGTTCCTTAGGCGAAAGGATAAATTCGACGGGACAATAGAGCATGAGGTTGTCACATTGGACTACCCATCTGGTGAAGAAGTGCTCTCGTACATGGATGCACTTGATATCGCCATACCATACAACAAGGGTGTACCATATTAGAAGATTTCAGAATACGAGAAAGAGCACAACTGGAGGAAACAATGTATTTTTTGGGAGTTAGCCTACTGGAGGACACTCATTATCCAAAACTACATGGACGTGATGCACATTGAGAAGAATGTTTTTGATATTGTGTTAAATACAGTGATGAATGTCAAGGGAAAGTCGAAAGATCACCTTAAAGCTAGAAAGGATCTACAACTGTTGGGTGTACCCTGTGAACTGCATCCTCAGACAGTCATTGGGAGGACGCTGCTTTCGAAAGCACCTTATTGTCTAGACAAGATGCATGTGGAGAAGGTCTGTCAGTGGATTAAGAATTTGAAGCTTTTGAATGGGTATGCATCCCACATATCTCACTGCTACCATGTATCAAAATACAAGCTCCAAGGGATGAAGAGTCACGACTGTCATGTATTTATGGAAAGATTCATTCCTATTGTCTTTCAGGGATTGTTGCCAAGGGTTGTATGCGAAACTTTAACTGAATTATCTCATTTCTTTTGGGATATCTGTTCTTCTATAATCTGGGTGAATGACGTAAAGATGCTTGAGAAGAGCATTGTGTTGACAATTTGCAAGCTCAAGAAAATCTTTTCACTGTCAGTCTTTGATTCAATGAAGCATTTGCTCATTCACTTGGTGTATGAAGCTCAGATGGGTGGGCCTGTGCAATATCGGTGGATGTATCCATTCGAGAGATATTGCTTTATGTCTATGTTGTTTGTTTACAGGTTATGCAAACATTGTTCCATTGATATTCCACCTAACACTATTCATTAAACTTCTAGGTTCATGTTCCATTTTGAGGGCTCAATTGCTAACGCTTACGTAATGGAAGAGCTTGTAAACTTTTGTAGCCAATATTTTGGGCCTAATGTTGATACAAGTTAAATCAACTTGGCAGAAATGAGCCAGGAGCTAGCACGCATTTGGAAGGGCAATTGTCAATATTCAAGTAGTCTGGTAGTCTGTTCGGATGAACCTATACTCGGTGGCTAATAGATGTAGAGTATCGTGCTACGACAATATATGCCCTTCTAAATTGTGATGGAGTTTCAGCATTCATTGAGTAAGTTTTTGACTTCAAATAATTACTGTACATAATTGAAAATGTGTGATGAGTGGGTTATCTCTCTCGATTTTCAGTGAATTTGATGCGAAACTTTTAATCACTGATCCCGTTAGACTTCAATCTCATCAGAAATTACAATTTGTAGAGTTGTTCAGAAGACGTGTAAGTATTTTAATCAAAATATACTGTGTTTTATATGCCACTCCATATGTGGTTTATTAACTTTCATTGTCCTTTACAATAGGTTTAGTCGGTTGATGCTCTAGTAGCCTCCTAGTTAAAATTACTAGCTCAAGGCCCTAGTAAATAAGCATCCTATCATGGAGGCTACATCATTAATGGGTTTAGGTTTAATGTAAAAGATGATGACATGACAAAACAACTAAAACAGTGGAGTCTTGGTCAACGGTGACAGTTATGACGAGAATTACATGGACTTTTATGGAGAGCTGGATAAGATTGTTGAGCTAACATACCTGAGTTCCCAAAAGTGCCTGGTATTGTTCAAGTGTACATGGTTCATTGTCACACGCAATAGAGAAATCCGTGTTAGCTCACAAGGGATTATAGATATCAATGTTAAGTCAAAACTTGCATCAGATGAGCCGTTTGTGTTTGCTAGTCAAGCTATACAAGTCTTTTGAGGATGGTTGGACATACAGACGAGCTCGTAGATTCCTTGGTTTCTGTATTGATTATGATAAATAGCCGATAACTAATCTACCCATGCTCCCCAGTTAGAATCAAGAAAAGCAGGACAAGACCGAATCGAAAGACCATTTATCGATCAGGCAACCAATTCTAAATTGGGTTCACGGAGCAGCAAATTCTCTGACTCAGTTACAGGAATTTTGGATAAAGAAGAGGTCCCATTCCTGAAAGAAGGACCTCG
This sequence comes from Escallonia herrerae, assembly GCA_033070095.1. Taxonomy (NCBI): domain Eukaryota; kingdom Viridiplantae; phylum Streptophyta; class Magnoliopsida; order Escalloniales; family Escalloniaceae; genus Escallonia; species Escallonia herrerae. Next base: position 11,256 of record JAVXUP010000612.1, on the reverse strand, counting down.
GATATGAGGACCAAGAAATTTGGGATTTTTCTTTGCCGTAATCAAAACATTCGAATCCGTAGAGGTCGTACGAGCCCTAAGAGCTCTTACATTCCATCGAGGGTGAGCTGGAAAGGGGACGCCCATCCTTTCATCGCCTTTTGAGACTAAGTTTTCTTCCCCATGATTTTTGAAAAAAATTATAAAAGACGCTCAAGAAGAAAGGATTGAGAATTTGAGATCAGCACAAGCTAGGTTGATAAAGTGAGGAGTCTATCCAGCAGTTGAGTACCAATAGGTAATGGCCTAAAACACTTGAAGTAAAATTAAATTGACTCGTACGAACAAGGTTCACGGGAGTCAAAGGGGTCAATGTTGGCCTCTAAAAATTCAATTCTACCTGACTAATGATCCATGGACACGTCTGCATAAAAGAAGGTGTAGAAAGACATATGTTCTATGGTTAGGAGGAGTTTGTAGGTGACTACTAGTGATGATGTCATTAATAATGATGCAATGAGAGTTTAAAGCGGCTCAAGTTTTCATTGAATATGGGGCCTGTAATACAAGTTTCTAGCACACGGAGAACTTGTATTAGATAAACTGAAGAGAAGTGTTATACAACTCTTCATAGAAAAGAAACAATAAACAACAGTGGTTGTAGACGGTAATGACAGACAACTCTTTTGAGGAGAGGATTAGAGCGAACTGTTACAAGAAAGCAAGGTTAAAAGGAGAAAGAAGAACGAAGGATCGGACATCATCACACAAACTCAACAAAATGACTTGACTTCAAGTCTTCCTTTTCTTTTTTTTCTTTAAAGTTTTGAATGCTTCGCCTCTTATTGATAGAGGCCCCTATATTCAATGTAAATATTAGTTTATTTTTAAAAAGTCTTCTCTAGTCTTGGGCACACATTGTTTTACTTTACTTTTAGTTTTTCTATTTTTATCAAAGTTTTCATATCTAGAGAAGTCCTCATCAACTTCTTTTAGACAACGTCGTCAACTCTCAAGGAGAGTGGATGTGGCTTTGGAAGTTGTCGTGCCTACCCAGGGTCCAATGTTTTCATTGCAAATGTAGACACAATGACCTGTCGGTTCATTCTGGCTTCAAAATTCAAATTGCCCCCATGGTTGTGATCATTTTGAGACAATTGACCATTCCTTTCAGAACTACCCTTGTCACGACCCAAACCCACTGGCGAGCCCATCAGTTAGGCCCGTGGCCGGCCACAGGCCCATTAAGTCTCCACCAAGGCTCTGCCAGGCCTACCATAACTGTACTTAGAATTCATTCTAACATGCTAAGTTCTAAAATAATTCTTTGGCTATTATAAGCCTCACATAGAATTTCCTCAATAATTAAATTAAAACTTTCACTTACAAGTCATTGACAACTTTGAATGAATTTGAGGAGACCTAAGCTCCCTACAATAGTTCATTCAAAATAACATCCATCAAATGAAAATTTCTTAAAGTTCAGAGAAACTTCATCATTCTAATGGTTCTCTTCGAGCGATCGTTTCCTCGCTTTGCTCATAAGGATCAGCCTCCTCTAGGTCATCACTTGAAAAGTAAGGAATGAGTGAAAGCCCAGCAAGTACACAAATCATGTCCCTAAAATAGGTTTTGGGTTTAATAAACATGCCATGGTTTTCGTTTTCAACACAGAAATCACTGTTACCATCATCAATATTCTTCATTTCACACACGAGTGCGCGAGGCACTCTCTCTCCCCCTCCTCCCTCCCACTCACTCACATACAAAAGGTTCTCAAATTAGGGTATAACATCATGAAAGCTCATTTACTTATATGCTAGATAATCCATACTTAGGTGTGTGGTAGTCAGCGTACAAGCTCTTCCGAATAGGGCCCCAAATCCCTCCTACACCCAAGATGAATAAATTTGTGGATGCAAGGACGAACCACAAGTAACAATACTGTGCATCTACGTACAAACCGCATTGACCAGGACCTGAAATCTAACTTTTTCCCACTGAATATGGGCACAGCAACCAAATCAAGTTTACCATCTCATTCAACATGTACCAAATTTAGATCAACACTCATATAACAGATCATGGCCTTTTTTTTAACTCAAATTCTCATCAAACAATTTAACATATAAATATATGCAGTACAAGGACTTCAAAAAAACTTTCATTTGGTTAAGTCAGGTATACGTTTGCATATTTCATCGATAGTGGGAGAGGAACATGGATGGAGAACTTACATGGATAGCTAAGCGGTCCTGGTTCTTGTTCCTAACCTTGACTTGCTCTTGTCTACTGATACCAAAACAATAAACCATACGGATATTACTTATTTCGCTCAATTATGCCTAGGTGCTAAATCCCGTCCCCCCTCCCCTTCAAGTGTGCGAAATTACCAAAATGCCCTCTAACTTATGTAAAATTACCAAAATACCCCAACTTCTAACATAACTCTACATTCCCAAAAATAACTCAAAACACTCTTTTAAACGACTAAGTGGGTTTTTTTCGACAAAAAGGACCTTACTTGAAATTTTCCGTTCGGAACACTAAACCACTCCTTAAATTGAGTGCTAAGGATTCTATTTCAAAAGTATATGTCACGCCCCCAAAACGAGAGGCCGCGATTAACATCATTCATTATATACCATTACAGTTCTAAAGATAATGATATAGACAGAGCAACTAAATCCTTTAAGATAAAATATCTCCACAGACAAAAGTCTATAACAATCCGTTCTCCAAAATAATTCCATTACAAAACGATTACCAAACGCAGCGATGAAACAATATACAGAAAACTAATTTTATCAAATTACCCGTATCGGGGTAAAGCTCTCAAAATGAAATCCATTAAACAATTTCGCACATAAGACCAATTCTCTAATTTCAGGGTCCGTACCGACCTTAAACCAAGACCCAAACATGCCGATGACATAACCATTATGAAGGTATAGCAGAGCATCTACGATACCACAAACACAATTATCTAAATCTCAATCTTATTTATCTCAAAAAGGTCCAACAGTTAAATACAATCCTTTCAAAAACTTAAGTGAAATCTTCCTCATCAAAATCTACCAAAACCAAATAATATGACAAAGACTCTACTATTCAATATAATTTTCAAGTCTCAAATCCAATTAACCCACTTCCGGGTAGAGTTCTCTAATGATTTACATTCGCTCAAAATTACGTCTGATATATGTGGTAAAGGACAAAACAAACGAGTAGGGGGTGAGCTTGAATAGCCCCGAAAGTGGAAAACAAATGGGAAGGAAATACGGTGATTCGTAGTCCAAAACAAAACCAAATATTGGACGAACAAAAGATAGCAATTGACCACGATGCAAATAAGGCAAATCAAATATATGAAATGTTCATAAGGTGGTCCGAAGAACCCAAATCAAATAAATACAAGCCGGAAGGTGCAAAAATGAGCAATCATATCTTACTGTCAAATACCAAAGCAAACGTCATTAAGTGTTTAACCCAAAACACATTTCAATTATATGTCGGGTACGCTACAAACATACGATGACTATGGTGGTCATAAGACCCAATTGTCGAACCAAACATCAAACATCAAACGTGTGCTCTGGAGCGTACTAGGAGTCTTTGGCTCCCTAGCATAACCAACATGTGTCCATAGGACCCTCTCTATTTTTGAAAATTATTCAACATAGTCAGTGTCAATCTTAAATGGACGGTCACAAATGTACAGATTCAAAGATGTGCATCATCAGGCACAAACAAAATGGGGTAAACAATGTTCTCAAAAGAGGGCAAAAGTGGGACAAATCAAATGCAAACAAATATAGATGAACCAAAATTGACGAAGCAAAAACCTTCAGATTCCGAAAGATACCTTTCCCACAACAAAAACGACGATAGAATCCCTTTCACAACAAGCTTGATCAAAATCCAATAATTCTTCAGATTTAAAGAGGGAAACCCAAGCCATAGCAAAAGATAGAACCCCTTACACAACAAGATTAATCAACTCCAACAACTCTTTTTCAGATTTAAAGAAGCAACCCATACCATAGCAAAACATTACAAACCCTTACCACAGCAAGAATGTTCAAACCCTTACCACGAACAAGCTTTCGAACAAAAGAAAACCTCAAGCACCATTCTAGCACCAAAAGAGCTTTCCAAGCCTTCTATTCTCTCTATCTCCTCCGCAAAGGAACAAGGAACCAAGAACAAAAGGGCCAAAAGAAAACAAAGAGGCTATTTATACGAAGGTAAAAAACTACACTATTCATTCAAAGCAATACAAGTTTTATTTGACTCAATCCTTCAGCCATTTCTTCTCTCGATTACAACACTTTTCATTGGACCGAAACACCTTCTAAGTCGACCCGAAAACACCTTTAATTCAACCGAAAATACTTTTAATGAAAATACTTTTAATTCGTCCAAAAAAAATTTTGAGTCGACCGAAAATAGTTTTGAGTCGACTGAAAGTACTGTTCATTCAACTAAAAGTTATTGTTCATCGACTAAAAACTTCATAAACTTTTTTTTTTGACATAAGAAAGAAGATTTTGGGGTATTACAGTATATCAAACGGCACGGAATGCCGCAAAATTTCAGATGCTCAAGTGTCTTAGTAAGATCGTATCATTGTAAATTTTTTGGCTAAAAATAATTTTGTTTAATATGCCAATTAATTTGAAAACTTGATTTTGAGATAAAATTATTTTAGGCCCTTCACATGTCCAGAAAATACTACGTTGAATGTTTCGCAAAAATAAGGAAATTTTCAATTTCTTTCTTTGCCCAAATATGCTCAGAAATGGCTTAAAAAGTTTTGGACAATGGACTGATATGTAATTCTAGAAACAACATTTTTCAGCAAATCACAATTTTGTACATTAACCATTTTGAGGCAAAAACACGGAGAATGTCAGAAAAATCAAGATTAGAAAGTTGAAGAAGACCTTATGAGGTTTCTAGAAATATAAGTTCACAAAAGACCAAGGTGTAATGAAATTTCTATGAAAAATCAATGTGGTTGACATAAACTAAAAAATTCTGGACTTCTATGGTGAATTGATTTTAAAGTCATTTTTCGATGTGTAAACATAAGATTCTGAGAAAACTTAAACCTATAAAGTTAAAGTGGACAAGACAAGGTTTTCAAAAAGTTTAAAAACACCTTAATTAGGTTAGTTTACAAAAATCCTAACTCTTATGCTGCTTTACAGCAGTCTTTTTCTCGAACGCACCCATATGTCACTCTCTGAAACACACAATATTCCAGCACTAACACCAGTAACCCCTAAATTTATACACCAAAACCTATCTAGAACACCAATAACATGGCTAAAATTAAAGAGGGAGGCTAGAAATTTTTACCTTGAAATCTTCTTGGCCTAGCTTGCTTCTTCTATTTTCTTTTCTCTCTCTGAACTTCACGTAAAAAGGCAGACTAAATTTTTTTTTATGGCTGGAGCTTTACTGGGGTATTTATTCTAACCCTAATAAGAAATTTTCTTAGAAACCATTAAACTTTAATTATTTTTCTTTCCTAAGTATACCCGTTGCTTTCGTTAATTTCCGTTGTGCCAATCTTCATTCTATTTACAACTTATGGTCATTTTAAGATGTCGCTAAATGTCCAAAAGTAATTCTTTCATGAAAATCATCATTAAAGCTTGTCAATTATTTTGCCCACACCAATGGTCACTAAGGACTCCAAATAGTATCACTCCTAGAAGCTGTCGCTAAAGAATAAATGACCTACTAGAATTGTATAAAACCAACTCTAAAATTTGGGGTATTACATTATCTTCCCTTTAAAGAAATTTCGTTCTTGAAATTTTATGGTGTTCTCTAGATTATTGCTTTTAACCATATCTGGTCTCTGGTATTTACCTTCATAACACATCGAGTATTGATATCACTAGATTCATTTAAATTGCAGGCAACGACCCATAACCAATTTCAAGTGACTTATAATGTATATGCGTTAAACACCTCGAAGTATAGGGTTGTCCGATGTCTTTAACACACTTTAATTCACGTATTCTCAAATATCAATACTCTTAAGTCACAAACTCATCCACATTGGAATCTCCATATTTCTCCATTATGCAACTAGATCTTTGCTACACCGCGAAGTCTCACCCAGTGAACAATATATAGTGTCAAGTATATTCATCAAAATCAATCATATGCCCAATTTGAGACTAGGATATTAAAGCATTTCAGTGAAAAATATTTGGTAAATCCTCAACCCTCACAGACTGCAGAGGAGAGATTCTAACCTTTCATACCAGTCTTGGAGCAAAAAGAACTTACGAAGCCAACACAGTTACCCTGGAATACCTTCTTTGCGTCCTTAATGACTTCTATTAGGAACTGTCAGAATAAACTTATGCTTCTTAAAATTAACATCCCCAATTGCCTGTACATGCTATAAAAGGTTAAAGCTCTTATGCGCGACTATTGTTTTTTGTCAATCGGGCTACTCCAAACACGACCTTTAAAACCATCATTCATGTTCATTTGACTCCTCCCCCTAAAAATTGGGTTAATCTCAATACCGATGATTGGCAAACAAAAGAATTCCTGAGGGGACACCCTTGTCCTTTTCCGTGATCATGAAGGCAATTAGATGGCAGGTTGCTCTTGTAATATCCACACCATTGATAGCCACGGGGCTAAGTGGTGGGCTGTCTGTGACGGCCTACTTCTTCCTTGGAACCTCAATGATCGCTATATTTTGCTTGACGTAGACTATAACAATGTTGTCCAATCTCTCTTAAATGAGTCACCCCCTTCTCGTATGTTGAGACTCTTCTTATGGATTACAAGAACTATTTATGTAGACATGGCATGTGAAGTTTTTCATGTATACAGGGAAACTAACTTTTGTGCAGGCTTAATGACTAAGAAGGATATCAATTATGGAATCATGAACCGATTTTTTTGTCCATCCTTCTTTACCATGATGCTTATGGGAGAGTAAACACGCATTGTGTGACTAAAGAAGTTGTGTTGAACAAATAATGTTCTCCTAGTTTTTCCCAAAAAAAAAATTCGATATTAAATTGGGAGTTTGCCATCCAAGTAAATAAGTTTACATATTTCAAAGGTGTTTTCTAGTGTCTCCTAAGAGTCACTCTCTTTCGAACAAATGAACTTCATATTTAAGCTAAAATGGCATCAGACACCTCACTTTATGACTTAATTGACATGAATTAAAATTCCTGAAGAATAATAAGCACCGTACAATGGCACAGGTGGGAAGTTCGTTTTAAGATTAATCTTGTCTTTTCATGCCAAAGTAAAATTTAGTGAAGTGTGCTAGAACCAGTGGCGCAGGGAAGGGGGACTAGCGGTGGAGGGAAGTGGGTGGCATAGTGGGCACGTCCCCACCTCCACCCTTTGACATGAAGTAGATTTTAAAATACGAGTCTTATATTAATAATTTGTTACTTTTGTGGCCCTCTGAAAATTTTTAGTTTTAAAGAATCTTTCTTTGAAGCCATTGTTCTTTTTCAACATACACAAAATTATTCTTACCACATAATAATCAAGAAACTCTAACACTTCAATTTATTCTTACATTTGTTATTATATATAGATGTATAGTAATACGTTTATTCCTTTTAGGGATACTTTATTGATTTAAATGTCCAATGTAGTGCAAGTAGTTCTCAAATAGCATGATCTTTATCTTTATTAATTTTGAACAGAACACGTCAAGATACTTCTAAAATCTTGATATCTATCTCATACAAAATTTCTGGCTACACAACTAGCTAAGACTTGCAGTTTAATCACGTGACTAAAGGGATCCGACATGAAATTCTCCTACATAGCGTAAGCATTGCAAACGGTAAAAGGAAAAAGCTCAGAGAAGTGCACAAAGAGAAGAACATTATATATGTTGGATCATTATAGAGACATTCTGCACCCGGCCTTCAGCAGGTTTTCCAAATGATATAATTCCCGGGAAACAACTTATTATGTACAAGATCCCAGAGATACTTTTACTTGAGTAAGACTGAAATTTGGACATACCTTTAAAAAGTAAAAACCTAAATATATACTAACATGCCGTGCCACGAGGGTTCCTTTTTTCTTTTGCTTTTCTTTTTTTGCGTAGGTGGGTGCGAGGGGGGCTTTTTATGGCTCGAACGATTGAGGGATCTTCGCCTTTATCGTTAATTGAACGTCTGATCCTCTGACATTATCACCATTACTCATGCCTCCTGATGTTGGCAACTCTTGGACTTTACCAGTTTTCTCATCTGTTAGTGTGTGATCTTTGCGTTTTCCCCACACCACAGAGTAAAGGCCAATGACGATGATAACGGCTCCAACCAAACTGAAATCATATCGAGCAGACAAAACAAATCATGGGTAAGCTGATCTATGAGATTAATTCACCAGACAAGTACGTTAAGCTAATTGCAATTTACAGGTAACTGAAGTGGTATAGTTGCAGTTCAACTTTTGAGTTTCTGAAAATAGAGGATCCGTCATATGTTTGGTGGAATTACAGCGAAATCTGATACCTGCCATGCTTGGTAAAATCGGTGGAAAATTCAAGGATGAAATACTTTAATTCCATCGCGTATTTAAAATAAAACATGGAAATTATGCTAAGATGTTAGCACATGGCACTGTACCTTCCGAGGTGGACTTGTTCGGCCAAGACAATGGCCCCAAGAACAGCAGTGATGATCATGCATAGTGGGCTGAATGCTGTCACAAATACCGGTCCTCGAATCTTATTTACAACACCTTGTATGTAATACGCAATGCCAGAGCAAACCACCCCCTAGTCATAAAGTTGATACAGTTAATCGTCTAGAAATTTTGGCACGCAGAGTTAGTCTTGTGCATTGATCTTCCTGTTTTTATTTCTCCGTTGATATCAGAAACTTAATTTCAAGATTTGTAGTTGCTAACATGTGTTTTATGTCTTGTATATCCTCGAAAATCACCAAGGCACTGGCTAGCCTGTTTGCTTGTGTGATAGTAAATGATTTACTTTAATCAGAGTGTTGCGACTTACAGAGTAGACTGCAGCAAGTAGCCTAGAATCAAAACCAATACTCCATGCGCTCATGTCGCGTTCCATTACAAGGGCAGCCACTGCACCCTCCACCATGCCCATCAAGCATATTAAAGCTGTGAGAGAGAGCTCTGCCGGGTACTCCTTCAAGGTTATGGACTGATCCAAATATGGCAACCTCCATAAGTTATAAGTAGTATATAAAATCAAAGTTTATTTTCAATTTATCTGATACATTATATAATCATCAGCGTCAAAATGGGGAAAACACACCTTTAGTAATTTTGGCTTTTTAGAAATATAATTTTGTCTAGTTTCTCAGAGCGTAAGGAAAGCTCAATTGATGTAAAATTTTAAGTAACAGGGTTGTCGAAATTTTGGGGTGGGGGGGGGGGGGTAAAAACGCTATGTTTTGAGAGTAGCGATATACATACATATATAGCATCCATTGCCAAATGATAGTTTTATAAGATAATAGCGTGTCATGTCATTCATTAAATAGTTCTGTTTTGTCATTAATTTGACAAGAATTAGCTATATATATAGATATTGCTCAAATTTTTAGAAGAGTATTACATGCAATTGTTTTTTATAATTAAACATTAAACAACCACTCAAGTAGTACTGTAATAAATTACGGAGCATACTAACCTGCAATATGAAGAAGCCAGACCAACCACCAGTGCAGCTAAGGAGCATTAGTGTCCCAGTTAGCCAATGCTGGCCAGTAGTAGAACTGCTCGATCGATGGCTACTTCCACGTGAATACCACAGTATGTCGACAATAGGGCCTTTGTATAACGTCATCACCATTGCTCCTGTTACTGTTATTATAGTTCCAATCACCTTTGCTTGGCTGTGTACTTTTTTGATGTTAACTTTCTCCAACCTAATAAATAAAAAAGGCTACTGGTAGTGGAGCACGTAGAAATGAACAATAATTCTAGTTGTCACAAATGCTAATAAGTCATCTTTATAGAAGTGCAAAAAAGTTGTTTCGTGTTTCTTTTTTGTGATTTCTACTCTCATTAGAAGAAAGGGATTAACATGGCACCATCACATAAGAATTTAAAGACAGATGAGACGCCTCCGATAAATAACGACGAGTGTGTACCTGAAAATAAGTGCCATAATAAAGGTAAGGGCAGGGAGAACATTAACAGTGGCAGCAGCAAATGTTGCAGACGTGTCCTTCATGCCCACATAATATAAGTTCTGATCAATTACTGGCCTAGTAATCAACGGCAAAATACGGCGACATTCAGTAACCAAAATAATTATGCATTACCTATTTTCTATAGTAATATCTCCAAGTACGTATTGTATGCGTTTTCATTACAATGGAGCAACTTATGTTACGTCAAGTCTCATTTATTTTCTGAAAGGGAAAATACATTTACTTTTTGTCGAAACAGAACTTGCCAAATATGTTAGAAGTTCTGCTGAACTGAAAGATGAGCATAGACATAATCTGAATGCGGAGGAATGGATGTTCAACCCCCCCTGTTTTCTGGAAAGCACACTTTACACGTGGGTTTATCATATTACGTAGTTTTCTAATTGGGTATAGTAGAAAAGTAGAAATGGTCTATAGTGGCCACTGTAAAGTAGAGGTCACTGGCTACTCATGATTGGTGCATGCAAGTTTGGTTTAGATTAACTCCGAACCACAACAAACAATTTCCAGCGTTTTTCCTTGTAAGAACAAAAAGATTGGCCTGGACAGGGGGAAAAAAGGTACACACATTGAGACAAAGAGACACGCAGTTGTTTTTAGATCATTACTCTAGTAAACCAAGTAGCATAATTTTGAGGAAGATTGAGACCGTCATCTTTGGCCTTATTTTCCTGTAACAGATAACAAATTTGTCAGTTGAATATAGAAAAATTTCCTTAGCATCTATCTCAAGTAACATCAACAAATAAATGCGTTAGCTCGTGAACACAAGGATTTCGCTTTTCAGAAACATGGTGTACTATGATTTTCTGACACAATTAGAGAAATCTTAAAGTTTTCATTTTAATGATAAAATCTTTGATTTTTCGATTTTCTCAGTCGGCTATATCGCAGGTTTACATGCTTAAAATTCAGGAGTGACCCTCTAGTGAAAAAGTCAAAAGTGCGGTTCTGTTTTAGTTTTCTCACGTCCAACGCGGCAACAAGGACAGACAATGGGCGAAACCGGCACACATCTGACTTTGCACAATCTCCAATGCATGAAGCAGGGCAGGTCAATATG